>QNUK01000038.1:1666088-1761088 GCA_013621035.1 Clarias magur
TGAGTGAGTGAATGAGTGTATGAGTGAGTGAGTGAGTGTGTATCTGAGTGTATGAGTGAGTGAGTGAGTGAGTGTATGAGTGAGTGAGTGTGTATCTGAGTGTATGAGTGAGTGAATGAGTGTATGAGTGAGTGAGTGTGTATCTGAGTGTATGAGTGAGTGAGTGTATATCTAAGTGTATGAGTGAGTGAGTGTGTATCTGAGTGTATGAGTGAGTGAGTGTATGAGTGAGTGTATGAGTGAGTGAGTGAGTGAGTGTGTATCTGAGTGTATGAGTGAGTGAGTGTGTATCTGAGTGTATGAGTGAGTGAATGAGTGAGTGTGTATCTGAGTGTATGAGTGAGTGAGTGAGTGAGTGAGTGAATGAGTGTATGAATGAGTGAGTGAGTATCTGAGTGTATGAGTGAGTGTATATCTGAGTGTATGAGTGAGTGAGTGAGTGAGTGAATGAGTGCATGAATGAGTGAGTGAGTATCTGAGTGTATGAGTGAGTGTATATCTGAGTGTATGAGTGAGTGAATGAGTGCATGAATGAGTGAGTGAGTATCTGAGTGTATGAGTGAGTGTATATCTGAGTGTATGAGTGAGTGAGTGAGTGAATGAGTGCATGAATGAGTGAGTGAGTATCTGAGTGTATGAGTGAGTGTATATCTGAGTGTATGAGTGAGTGAGTGAGTGAGTGAATGAGTGCATGAATGAGTGAGTGAGTATCTGAGTGTATGAGTGAGTGTATATCTGAGTGTATGAATGAGTGAATGAGTGCATGAATGAGTGAGTGAGTATCTGAGTGTATGAGTGAGTGTATATCTGAGTGTATGAGTGAGTGAGTGAGTGAATGAGTGCATGAATGAGTGAGTGAGTATCTGAGTGTATGAGTGAATGAATGAATGTATGAGTGAGTGAGTGAGTCAGTGAGTGTGTATCTGACTGTATGAGTGAGTGAATGAGTGTGTATCTGAGTGCGTGTGTGTATGAGTGTATGAGTGACTGGTTCTGCAGATTGTCTGGTGGATCTGATGTGAGTTTGCAGCGGTACCGGCTTATTTCCCGCCCTCTATCTGCTGCATTACTGATTAACCCCAGCTCTTCCTCACAGAGGTGTGTTTGCTAAAGAGTGTTTTTGATGGCACACTTCACACCCACGAGGCAGCTGAGCATATTTATCCAGTTTCTCACAGAACAGGGAAGTTATGAGCGATTTCAAAGCGCCGGTAATATTTCCTTCTCTCCGCTCGTGTGTAAATAAACAGAGCGAAACCGGCGTGTAGTACATCAGAGTTTTTATGAATGACCGCATTGATCTGTATGGCCACGCCTGGTCCCTACTGTCCCCCAGCACGCGCGTTTTTTCATTGGCTCTGCGGCAGGAGGTGGGCGGGGATCCTTCAGAACGCGCAAGTGTCATATATAAAACTGATTCGAATAAAAAACCGTTAAATCCGTTACAGGGGACCAGGAGACGGAGATAAACTGTGTGGATTGTTCTTCTTCATTTTAATATTTTTTTATAAACATATCATTTACGTGGACGCTGGTGTGAGTCTCTCCACAACACCTTCAACACACTCTCCAGGCTTTATGTTGCTGCTGAAGATGAGGGATGTAAAGTTAATGTGCTTCCTCTTCTTCATGTTGGTGGCCCTGGGCTCGGTGAGTAAACACTCAGAAACAATCAGCCCTTATTTCACCTTATTTCATCCTGCTGCGTCCCCTCTCTGTGTGTGTGTGTGTGTGTGTGTGTGTGTGTGTGGACAAGTCGTTTATACTCAGGATGAGATGAGTGCCAGGGATCAGCATTACAGGACAGGGTTTAGAGCACAGGAGTTAGAGTTTAGAGCTCTCAGCAGGTCTCTGCTTGGTCTTTTACAGACACGTCACCATTCATACACTAAAAGACCTAAACATCTACAGGTACATTTTGGTTCCTAAGGTTTGTACACTGTCAGGTCTATAAATGAACGCAATAAGTATGCAGCCTAGTCCCTAGGTGTTATCTAGTTCTGAAAGCACCACCAAAAATTCCCTAGTCCTGAAGATGCCCCCAAATTGTTCTCCAGTCCTGAAGATGCTGGCAGTAGTTCTCTAGTCCTGAAAAACAACCCCAATAGTTATTTAATCCTGAAAACACCCCCCAATAGTTCTTTAGTCCTGAAGATGTCCCCAGTAGTTCACTAGTCCTGAAGATCTCCCGAATAATTCTCTAGTTCTGAAGACATCCCCAATAGTTCTTTAGTCCTAGTGATGCTCCCAATAGTTCTCTAATCCTGATAATAACTCCCAGAGGACATTCTGCAGTGATACCTGTGTGCACTGCCACCTATGTCCTTACTTAACATGTGATACATTTTAACAATGATCTCAGTGAAGACATTTATGATGAGTAGTGACATTATAATCCATCAAGGAAACCTTCTTGTGCTTCTCTGTGCTTCTTTAAGGAACCAAAATGACTCTCTGTGGTTTATAGTGTACACAGTTCTCAAATCGGTCCCTTTTCAATTTGTTGTACCTGATCATAATAATAATAATAATAATACTAATAATAAGCCTCTTATACTGATTTGTTCTTTAAACATTTTCATGCCATAATAAACCCAAACCTAACTTCTCACCCTAATACGTATATGATGTGAGTGATTCGTTGTGGCATTGAATGATTATTCAGTTAATTTTGGCACAAGAACAACGGTTCTCCACAGAACCAAACATATTATAGTTCTAAAGAACCTTTCTATCACTTTTATTTAAAAGATCACCCTAGCTAAATTACATCTTAGCTAGCCACAGCCTGACAGATATCATTTGTTTTCATAATATGATCAGTAAATATGAATCTTACTTTTGTCTTCTTTTTTCCTATTATGCTACTTTTTGCTCTGCAGAATTCTTAACTCACACATACACATACAGTGTGCAGTCATTGGGACCCTCTGATGTCAATAAAATGTGTAATTACACTGGTCTCTGGATTTAAGCTCAATCTTGATCGAAGATCTTCTTAGGTTTGCCTAATATTCCCTGATGTTGGAGTGACGTAATTCCTGATATTAACCAGACACGCAGAGCCATGTGTGATGAGTGACATGTCTGTGTGTCTGGCAGGAATTTCACATCAGTTGTTGCATTTTTAATCAATAGTTAGCAATAAGTGGCGCTCGGGATGGCCATTGCTCTGGAACTCTCTCGGGTCCTTTGACACCTTCTGGCACTGATTTTCGCTGCAGCTGCCAGAGTCATTTAAAAAGAGGTAAAAGGTCAGGTAAATACGAATTATCTCCGACCCACATCTGAAACAGGTTTTGCTTTGAGAAGGGAGGAGGACTTTGAGGAGGTTGTAAGTAGGTGTGTGTGTGTGTGTGTGTGTGTGTGTGTGTGTGTCTGCGCGCGTAAGAGAACTGATTTGGAGTGTTTCACTGGCTCGGGGCCTCTCTGCGTGAACTAAATGCTCTGCATTGAGGGAGTATCCATCTCTAAGTTGGCTCACTTAAGGAAGCAACTGCTACGCAATTATCCAAAATTGTCAGGTGGAAATCAGGACTTCTCTGTGGAGACCTCTTTTTTCTCTTTGCGTAAATGGAAATGTAATAAATCTTCTAAATGAGTTGCTCTCAGTAAGAGTTCCAGGCTTGTATACTGACCCCAAATCTCTAAACATCATTTAAAACCAGAATAAAGTGAGCTTCATTGAGTGCACAAGGCGGTAGAGGAGGGCTGTTTAAATCCAGACGTGGAGGCCAAGTGTCCTGCACAGTTTGGTGATTCTTCTCTTTAAACTCAACTCATCCGTTATTTGAAATGCTGATGTTAGTGAATTACATACTGTTCTGGACAATGGCCTTCAAGGACTAGTTCTTACCAGCCATGAGATAGAAGGACGTCATAACTTGAGCCGTAAGTGCAAGCAGGAAGCTGTGTACGATGAGGAGATTCATGTGCTTTACCAAACTTCACAGATTAAAGAAGACTGGGTTTAAGCTTTAAGTAATTAAGAACCACTGCTCTAAATAAACCCATGGCTTGATGCACGCCAGACAAGATACCTTCAGTTCTACAGCCTGGGCTTCGCCTGCTTTCACCGGTAACGCATAATTCAGTGAAGCTAAACCGAATCACCACCAAGAGCGAATCACCAAGAGGACTGGGGACACTGAATACTGGACTAAGTCTCAACCCAGGCTTTAAGCTTTATTTTCTTGAATAAAAATGTATATAGAATTAGTATCTGAAAACAGAACAAAACAACTTTACATTACTCATTTTTTTCAGCCACCATAATACCCAAATAACCCAAACGTCTGGATCCATAGGCAATTTATTTAAAAGTATAAATCAGAACAAAAGGTTAAAAACAATTCTTATGTTGTTCCATCTTTCATTAGTGCTGCCACTGTTCTGGGATGATTCTGATAAAATACTGCATAATAATAATAATAATAATAATAATAATAATAATAATAATGAAAACCAACAACTTCTATTATTTGAAAAATGATCCTGGTTTCTGTGAAATTATAAGCTTGAAATTATATTATAAAGAAATGATAACTGTGTGGTTAGAGCCGGAGTGACACGAACATTTCAGCGTAATGACTGTATGAACTTATACCACTTTTCCCAACACCTACAGAGAGGAGGAAACTGAGTATAGTATCATCATCAGCTTTGCAAATCTATAGCAAATGTGCTAAAAACATTATTTATCCATCTGAAGCAGATCATTTTAGATTGTCGCTCTTTATTTTGCTGGAAATATTGGGAATATTGAGAAGTAAAGCTTAGTGATAATGTTTTTCATGTAGATTATTTAACCGCTTGTTTTTTTTTTTTGTTTAAGGGTGAAACATGACAAAGCAGCATGTTTAACATTCCCTATTTTCCCTAGATTGACCTAAAGGTTTGCGACAAAACCCAGGTAGTTTCTTCAAGCTTCATGTTTCTTCACATGGGTTTCAAATCCAATTAAGCTGCTCCTTTTCAGGGGTTCCGTGAAGCCGGGTCAATTCTAAACCATTAGAACAAGGGGAGTATACAGAATGATAAAACCTGCACCTGGAGTTTCACACCGATCAGCCATAACATTAACACATTCACTGGTTTTAAGACATTTTAAGAATGTTACGAGCACGTCACCTGGTGGACTTCTCCATGTGCCAAATGTATGCTGAATGAATGTAAATAGTTATCTAGCACATGTTTTTGTACAGGGCAACTTACCGGTGAGACAGAACTCATATTAATCAAAGACTAGAGAAGAACCTGTGGTTTTTAATGAAGAGGCAAATTCTTATGTGAGAGAGATGTCAGTAATCGTGTGTGCAGTCCGTAAACATGGATGTGGGTGTGAGCCATGCAGACAGGAGGAAACAAGGGTGAAGAGGTGACAGGTGAGCTCAGTAGGCAGGTGAGTGGGAGAGAAGAACTGGCTGCACTGGACTGGATTGTGGATGTACTGGACCACCAGTGGATTTGGTGCAACAAGAACACTTGCATAGATCAATCACATGTAAAGCTGGGAGATAAAAAAGTATATGTAAGAAAATTTGTGCCAGGACTGGATGTTCTAATACGGTATATAAATGTATAAAACATGTTAAAGAATATGTACTGTATATGCAAATCTTAAAACTGTGGATTTACACTAATTTGATAACTGCCGCTTGTTTGTATTAATAACATGCAAGTAATATTTAAAAGAAATATGAACGCTAGGGGCTTTTCCCACATTCCTGAATAGGTAGTTTGTGGCTGATCATAATGGATTATAGAGCCCAAAACTATGTCAAATTCCTAAAATTAACCACAAACCTTCTCAAATTGTTACGATTTCAACTCACAAATTGCCACAGTTTTACTAAGAACCGCTGCGGTTCTGCTTCGGACTGTTACGAACATCACACAGCGAGGCCAGACATACTGGACAGTGAAGCAGTTATTACTAAACAGGGCCGCTCTAGCTCACTAGTCTGGGTGGCTGTTATAACTAGACAAGCAGTGGTTTGATATTCAGCTCTAGATTGCTGAAATACACTGGGTGACCTAAAGAATGTTCATTAAAAGGTATCCAATAATCTTCGCTGATTTAAGAGCAATAGTAATTAAATGAAATGAAATGTTAAGTGTGTATGTGTGAGAAAAATGTGTCTAGATAATGAGATTGTCCCTGATGAGCAATAGATGCCAATAGGAAGACATCCTGAGAGGAACCAGACTCAACAGGGACCCCGTACTCATTTGGGTGATAATGCATAACTGACATTCTATAACATCATGTGTGTTATGCAGCTGAAAGTTCGGTATAACAATAATAATAGTAATAGTTGCTAACAAGTTCCTGACAAGGACATACCCCTAACTTGGCTCAACGTTAACACTGGGTGTTTTTAAGTTTGGACCTGATTTAGTAAATCGCTTTCATTATGAATGCTAAATGTTAGCGGTGTTCGGTTATTAGTGGTGAGAAGCCAGTGAGGGAATTGTGAGAGAACACCAATCAAAGCTACCATGATTTATTTCTACCATAATATATGGTCTATTCTTATCTCTTGCCCGAGTGTCATACCCAGTCTCCTCTCGACAGGCTGTGGCAGGATGCCCGAGGGTGTGCGAATGTCCTCCCGAGCGTCCCGTGTGTCCTCCAGGTGTGAGTTTGGTACCTGATGGCTGCGGATGTTGTAAAGTTTGTGCTGCTCAGCTAAACCAGGACTGCCACGAGGGCCGGCCATGTGACCACCATAAGGGGCTCGAGTGTAATTACGGCAATGATGTTGGCAGCACACGTGGAATCTGCAGGGGTGAGTCGTGCCCCTATTTGGCACTGGGGACCTTTCTGTATTGTACAAAAGTACGACTGTTCAGAGAAAGTGTAAATAAAATGCATTCTTCACTTTGATTTGTCTCTGCCATGTTTACGGAAATCTTACTGTCTAGATCCTTTAGAAAACCTAATCCATGTCACTTAGGGCTGCATGTGTACGTAAAGTGGGTCGATGCAGTGTTTTCCTCATCGAGCCCCATCAAGACTAAATTTTATTTCCAAGTCACTTGCCTCATGCATTCCCGAGTATTTATATGTTGCTATATAAAGGAACTATTTGGGTTTGGGTTGAGGGTTTGTTCAAGCATGAAGCCGGGCATGATCGACAGAGCCAACGCTCGATTCAAACCAAACATCTTCTGTAAACAAGTCAAATTTCCACCCGGAGCCGAGTATAAAACTGCACTACAAATCAAATAAAAAAAACTTTATTAATGCATTTCTCTGGGTTTTGTGGCTGCAGTCGCTCTCATTCCAGCATAATTGGTTCTTCCCCTCACTGATATGTTTTCACTTGCAAAAAAAAAAAAAAAATTTTTTTAAAGAAAAGAAAAAGAGACCAAAAATGTCCACAATTTCCCGCTAAATATAGTCAGTCTGCCCGAGACATGTTTGGTTTGCTTCTTTAGTTTTGCTCTGGAGTTGTGAAGTGATTGTAGCTAATAATAACAGAGTTTATGGCCTCCAGTTTAGGCTGGTTTAAGCACTAAATCATCACACACACACACACACACACACACACACACACCTCACCATCTTGTTTAGTGACTCAAACAGACTTGATGTATTTTCTGAAATAATGACATACTCCAAACCAACGTCCAGCTCATGTACTGTAAGAATCACCGATTTCAAATGAAGAGGTAATTCCTAATTCAAATAATGACCATCGAGAATGAGGTATAAACATATATGTTTAATCTTTTAATATAGACTCATTAATGAGATGTATAAATTGTGATACTGAGCCAAACCATGGTTTTGTGATTTGTGCTTAACTAGAAGTGTAGCCTTATTGCTCTAGGGCAACAGACCCTGAACTCGTCTTGAGTGATCCACAACATTTTGGCTGAATTATCATTTGTGTCTCGCATGTTTTCTTTTAGCCAAACTGGAAGGCCGCTCATGCGAGTACAACGGCCATATGTACCAGAACGGAGAGGACTTCCGCGCTGGCTGTAAGCACCAGTGCACATGCATCGATGGTGCTGTGGGCTGTTTGCCCCTCTGCCCTACAGAAGTGAACCTGGCGTCGCCTGCCTGCCCCTCACCGAGACTGATTAAAGTCCCGGGACAGTGCTGCCCGAGTGTGGACTGCCACCGCGGATCCTCCGTGCTGCCTCCAGTCTACAGAGTTCCACAGCCACCGCCTTACATCTACCCTCACCTTGCACCCTACCCTAAACCCTTCCCTAAACCTTTCCCCAAAGACTACCTGAAGAATTACCCAACCAGACCACAGGACACCCTGAGTAACGAGCTAACGGATGTGGGGAAGAACTGGGAGAAGCCCCGTAGTCACAAACGCATAACAGGTGAAAGATAAACTTTTTTTTTTTTTACTTTGAATGTAACCTGTTCTAAAAAATCTCTCCTCGAATCAGGTTTGGAGCTCGGAACATGGGGCAAAACATGACCCTCTCTAAATTCTACCTCCTTTATAATCTACAAGTCTTTCAGCTGCTCCCTTTGAGCCAGATGCCCTTTCTAATGCAACCCTGCCATTTTATCTGGGCTTCGGAGTGGCACCACATCCAGTGGCTGGGGTTTGGGCATTGGGTGTTAATTGAATTTTAACTTTCTGCATGAAAACCTAAAAATCCAGAAACCGACCACTGACCACTATATATATAGTGACAGTATGTTATATTGTTTTTATGAGAGTGTTTGCTGCTAATCGTAGGATGAATCTTTTAAAAGTATTTAAGGGAGACAGTTTGTGTTTGCGTATACTTTCAAGTGCTGCATGACTATTTTCCAGTGAAGCCTTGTGAACCAGACTCACACACACACACACCCACATGTTTGCCCCCTAAAGCACGCAGGTTTTTGCTCCACTGCGTAATCAGCTTCTCTGTGCATCAGTGTTGGTGGTTTGGTGAATGGTGCTTGTGTAGTGGCTTACTCCCTCTTCGGCTCTTTCCCTCCCTCCCTCTCTCCCTCACCTCGTTTTTCCCTCTCCTGTCTCATTCCCCTCCTCCTCCTCCTCCTCCTCCTCCTCCACTTCTCTTCAGCCTGGAAGAAACTGGGAAGCCCTGACAAGTGTGTGGTCCAGACAACGAAGTGGTCGCCGTGTTCTCGGAGCTGTGGTATGGGCGTGTCTTCCCGCGTCACCAACCAGAACGCTCAGTGCAAGCTGCTGAAGGAGACGCGCCTGTGCACCATCAGACCCTGCAGCTCCATGGCTGCGCCTGTGAAGGTACTTGTGCTCCTCATGGCAGCTCTCACGCTTAGGTTAGCTGCTGTCAGACTATACACATGGTCTCCTTTTAGTGCTTCCCGGAGAAAACGTTCTAAAACACACTCTGGAAAGCTGGGAGAACTCATCTACACACTACTCACAATTTTTACCTAAATTTGTATCAGCTTGCATGTTGACAAAATGGCACAATTGGCACACCAGGTCCAGGTCGCGACCATGGAAACATGATGGTGTAATACCAAACTAACTGCTAGTACACCTTCATCTTTAGTTTCTATGGTTATGGGGTGCATCCTGGACAGGGTGCCAATCCATCATAGGGTGGTTCACATTTAGTAGTTTGCCTTTCACCTCCAGATCCTGGGTTTGATTCCTGCGTCAGGTCTGTGTGCATAGAGTTTGCACGTTCTCCCCGTGCTTGGTGGGTTTCCTCCAGGTTCTCTGGTTTCCTCCCACAATCCAAAGACATGCAGGTTCGGCTACTTGGCATTCTCAAATTGCCCACAGGTCCTACCACAGTCATACAAAATGGGAAGAAATTCAATGGTCACCATTGTCCTCCATGGTCTACAGAGGTTTCTAGATAGAACAAGGCTACCTTGCATGTCTTTGGACTGTGGGAGGAAACCGGAGTACTGGGGAGAACGTGCAAACTCCACACACACAGACCACGTCAAACCCTCGAGGTGTGAGGCCACATGCCGTCTCTACTGAATATTAATTAATTAGATTAATTTATAAGATAAATCTTTATTAATCCCAAGGGAAAATGCAGTTCAGTACTTCTGTAGTGTGAGGAGGAAAAAAAAGCATACAATAAAATAAAATAGACCAAGTACACAAAAGTACTTGTACTGGAAGATAGATAGGTCCAGAGAAGACCTTAGGATAGCCATCTTTAAAAACTGCTCTCTTATATCATTGGGTTTAAATTGCGATGACAAATAGTTAGATCTAGCTGCACACACACACGCACACACACACACAGATGCACAACAAAGTGTTGCGGGATGTCTGGCGGCGAACCACAGTATTAGCATATAAGGAATGAGGAAGAACTCAAGGAAACAGAGATGGGAGAGCATGAGAAAGTCAACAACATTTTGAAAATTAAAACATTTTCAGTGGCACTTTACGTCTTTTCTTTAATCACAGAATCTGTTTCACTCTGCTTGCGTCTATTTTCTTTTAGCTCTGGGCCGTGTTTATTGTAATTCCTTGAAATCAAATAAATCAAGTGTGTCTACATTAGACATCCAGATTCGAATAATTCACTTTTGTTTAGTTGACTCTTACTGTAGCTAAACCACGCATTAGAAACCACTCACCACCTGTACATAATTCCACGACTTCAGGGAAACAAACTGCACCGTGTGTTAAGATTCACATAACATCATAACCTATTTCAGAATCTGTCCTACATGTAAGATCGCCCCCGCCTCTTCGCATTATTTTAGAAATGCTTTCGGGGAACTCCGTGGGATTTAGACTATACACACCTAGCAAGAAAGCTAATTCTGCTAACTCCCGAGCACCTGTTGTTACTGTTAGTGCTATGGACTGAATGTGACCCCAACCGCCTCTGAACTTCTGCTGGCTAATGCCAAGTGTTTCTCTCATTTATATCGACCTTCAGTGTCCTTCCCTCAAACACCTGTCTCTCTCTCTCTCTCTCTCTCTCACACACACACCCACACACACACACACACGCTGTCTCTCATGTTTCCATGTACTCTTATTTCATTTCATGAAAAGCAGGGCACAGCAGATCCTCAACTCAGTGCTATAAAAGATTTTACAACATTTATCTCTACAATATCTTTTCAAATTGTTTTATGTTTTAAAAAAATGGACTGATTCCATTTTAAGCTAATTAGCTCAATACACAGGACTAGTCATCCATCTGCTAGCGAACCTGACTAGCTGTCTCTATTAGCAAAATGGCTACAACTAGTTACCGTCTGTCAGCTGTTTATCGCAATGGTAATATTTTATATGAATTGTATCAGAACTTCTACTTTATTAGA
Organism: Clarias magur; assembly: GCA_013621035.1. NCBI lineage: Eukaryota > Metazoa > Chordata > Actinopteri > Siluriformes > Clariidae > Clarias > Clarias magur. The sequence goes on from QNUK01000038.1 coordinate 1,677,352, forward strand.
TTAAACATGTCACAAACCATGCACTAGGCAATGGTGTAGTTTATAGTCGAACTATAGACTAAACCGTTCAAATCACAAATAACAAGAGAAACGTCTACTAGTGAAGAATGCAAGCAAAATATTTCTTTTCCTCAATCTAAGAGAAAATATAACATTCTGGGATGTTTGTCTTATAAGACAGGATAAAATATTTTGTCTACATTGCTCAGCGCTAGCTACAGGGACAAACCTGACCTTCTGGAAAGTTTTCCTTCACCAAACGTTGCATGAGGCTTGTACAGGCCAAGACGAGTCCAAAGAGCCCTGGTCTGAAGGCCGAGGTCCTGTCTGAAGTAATGTGGAGAAAGTGACCGAATACCAAAAGTGAATCACGTTCCTTTAAACTTCAGCCTTTAACAGCAAACCTTAAAAGGTCGTAACTGCGACCAAAAAGCTCATGCACTAAACTTATGCACTAAAAGAAAAGGCCACCTGTTATGCAAAATGGAAATCTTTATAGTCATGTTAGGACATTCAGATGGGTCTCAAGTGTGTGTATACACAAAATACAAAAGTACAAATAAAATATTATTATTATTATTATTATTATTATTGGCCCTGACAAACAAGCCAATTCGATGTCGCCCCCCCTATTGTGACCCCATATAAGGGAAACACTTCTCCAGTTTGTTGCCAAGCTCTGGCTCTGCCTCTGCAGTGTCTCATTTACATATACACTGAAACAGTATGTTTGGGGGAGGAGTGGAATAATGCGAGTTTGAGATATAAAAAAAAAAGAATGATCTGAAGTTTATTTCAGCTGGGGCCTTAACACACACACACTTTTGGGGAGCTCTAAAACCTGGTTCAACTTGTCAAATAAATAGTCAAATACGGGACCTTTAAATGATTTGGTGCATGTCTTGGCCATCCTTCCTGTTTGTTCAAATGCTAACGTCCAACGTTTCTGTTCTCTGCATTAACAGAAAGGAAGGAAATGTTCGCGCACGCAGAAGTCTCCGGAGCCGTTACGACTCCACTATGCAGGCTGTCGCAGCGCTCGTCTCTACCGGCCCAACTACTGCGGCGTGTGTCGGGATGGACGCTGCTGTTCCCCGCGGCGCTCCCGCACCTCGCCCGTGGCCTTCTCCTGCCCCGATGGCGAGCGCTTCGAGAAGGCCGTAATGTTCATCCAGTCCTGCAAGTGCAGCGACCAGTGCGAGCACCTGAACGAAGCCTCGCTTACACCGCAGCGCTGGCTCTACGGAGACACGCACAAGTTCATCGACTAGCCGTCTGGCCTTCGCCTGACTCCATCCCCTTTGCTTTCCTCACCAATCCCTGCTAGAGTAGGCGTGCATCTCAAGATCAGACATCGAACCGACGGCCTGGAATCCCAAACACTAGATGGAGTGAGAACCCGGACAAGTGGACAAGGGCCGGCAGGTGTATTTAGTATAGTCAACTTGTAGACATTTTTTTATTTGACCTGCGAATACAAATGCAGCCTCTATAAAAAAAAAAAAAAAAAGACTGCTGGACTAGTGGACTAGTGTGAAAAGCCATGATTAGCGAGTCCTTGGGGAAATGTGCTTCTCATGATTGTTTTCCATTTTCTCCAGGACAGATCATGGGATAAACCCATAAACTCTCTCAATCTTTTTTCTTTCGTTTTTTTTTTATATGCAGATATTGTAGATGGTATTTATTTTATATAAGATGAACGAGTGACTTTTTGTCAGGTCACGCTTCATGCGACGTAAAGAAAACGTGACTGGAATTAAAACAGACTTGTTTTCCAGCACAAAAGAATGTGGCCTTACTCCACGTGAACCTGACTTTGACCCTGATTCCCAGCTACAGTGACTTTTCTTTATTTAAGCCTGAGGAGCCAGGAAAAGAGAAAGAAGCGCTTGCCAAGGGCCCTAGCTTTCTGCTTGTCCACACAGCACACGGCAAATTACAATCCTGGAAGCAGAAACCCTCTGGTTTTGCTATTAAAAAAAAAAAAAGTTTTTTACAAAACGCCAGCGAATGAAGTAAACATGTAATTTTAAAAGTGAAGAGCAAGGACCGCTCCCGATTCGTTCTGTAATCTAGCGCCCCATTTCTGAAGACCAGGCGGACGATGCTGGCGCTCTCGTGTGTCTTTTTACGACGCTCGCGGTCTCCGGTTCTGCCTCCTGGCTCTGATATGCAAGATGCTGGAGGTGACATCATTCTCGTTTAGCGAGACCAAAAACCATCATGCAGAACATCAAGCGCAGCAACCAAGTGACTCAGAAGTCCAATCCACACCTGGACTCCAGTTCTCACACTCTGGATTCAACGACTCACGACTGCATTCAAACTGCAGATGTTTATGCAGCATTTATGGCTTAATGTTCATGATTTCCCTATCAAACATGTATTTAAAAAAAATATGTGCACCTTCACTTTGCTTCGAAGAGTATCCATGACATTCTAACATTCTTACCGCACCAGACTAGCATCGGATGACTAACCAGCCTAGTTTGCTAATTAGATGATTGATCAGTGATGCAGTCCTGAACATACACTTGCAGCTACTTTAAGATTGGAATTAATGGTTATTTTTATTATATGGAAATTAGGCAGCATGGTTGGTGTAGTTGTGAACACTGTGGTTTAAGTCCCACCTCGTGTGTGTGTGTGTGTGTGTGTGTGTGTGTGTGTGTGTGTGGAGTTTGCAAGGGCCAGGGGTAGCTTTCTGGTTAAGACATTGGACTATGGTTAAAATTGAAGATATCAAAATTGCTAGAGATAGAAATCGAATCTGCATTTACATATCGTGATAATATCGCATCGGATTGTCCCTGGTGATTCCCATCCCTGCTTATTGCCATTTTGTAATTGTCCATAGTGTGTGAGAGTGTGCTTGCACACTGCGATCGATTGGCACTCCATCCAGGGTGTACCCCACCTTGTGTCCAGAGTCCCCTGGGATAGGCTCCACGCTTCCCATGACCCTGTACAGGATAAGCGGTATAGAGATTGAGTGAGCGTAAGTGAGTAAATTTGTAAAGCTTCCTTGGACATGGGCGTCATCAACAGTATAAACATGAATAAAACATCTCCATATAGCTCACTGTTTCTCATCCCTGGACCTGGAGTACTCCACTGTCGTGTGCAGTTTGGTCTTTTCCCTGCTCCATCAAGTGTCCTGGAGTTGACGAACACTCAAATGGTTGTTCCAGGACTAGCTTTGGGGACTGGCGGAACCCTGGAAGAGCGCTCCAGTACAGTTCTGTACAGACGCTCCCATCATAGATTTGTTATAGCCTGGATGTAACTGCACTAAGATATTTCCGTGTGTTTATGGGAATCTGGTCAACTGGGGTTTAGGAACATTGCACGGGAGCTACGTTAAAGTTTGAGCAGGGTACGATTGACGTTTCATCAAACTGTTGCCTTAAAACAGATGTGTCTTATTTGAGTAAAGCGCGTTGTATAAATTTTCACTGTAATTTGTTGTTTTTTTGGTTGTGGATTAATGTAAATCTGTGGAAGCAGGTTTTTTTTTATGTACTGTATTAGCTGTCTGTAAATTGCTTCAAAGGACTTATTTATATCCACATATATCCAGACTCACATACTCCTGGATTAATTTCTTCTTGACTTGTAAACACACATCAGATATCAGCCAGTCTGAATAATTTGTCATTGAGAAATGAACCAAAATGTTACAACGTTACTGTCTCTGGTTTGTTTAAAACCTCACAGGACGACGCACAAGTCGCTCGGAGTGTTTTTTAAAAGAAAAATCAAAAATACAACAGAATACAATTATTTACATCTCATCCCCAGGTCTCTGTGGTTTTATTAATATTATATTGGTACTATTTTCTCATCAGTACATTTCTACGCAGTTAGCATCAGACATCCTTCAGAAGGAAATCTCAATGACATCTAATACACGAATCAAATCAAGACTGCTAGCTATATCAGCGTCCGGCTAGTTTGTTTGTCATGTTAGCTGGCATTTCAGAGATTAGGAACAAATCTATTAACAGCTAGCCCATGCTAAGGTTTGCGCTCTTTCCTTTGGTGAAACAAGCGCCATTTTACCACCGAGAACTAAAATCAGACGTCTACGTTTCCATTTGAGTCTTTCGTGCGGTTTTACTTGCTAATTCTTGGTAAAACGCTTTTCACGTTTACGCTTCTCTCCCTTGACCTGATGGAATTTAAAGTTGCAGTTTGACGTATACTTGTGTAAAGATCAGCTCTGCGTATTCTAAAGTATGAATACGAACGCTGGAGATTTCTTCCAAATGTGTCACGTAGCCAAGAACACAATCAACATGAGGTCATAGTCATGTCACAGACACAATGAGCTGAGCTAGAATCCAGGCCTGGAGCTGTTTTTAGGTGAAACACACACCTGCTACACATAACCAGAGTGTGTGTGTGTGTGCAGTAAATCCATTTTAATGGCATCTGCATCTGTTGCTGACTGAAGCATTTTAATCTAGTGAGATCTATAAAGCTATTTCCTATTAGCCAGTTAATGGCTTAACAAGACCAAGATGCCAAACACACACACGTGTAAAAATAGATATCAGGTTTATAAGAGCTGGACCAGACATCTCTCATCTGGTGCATTTAAATTTTTCTGACTGGAGAAAAGTTTATACAGATGCTTTGGCTTTATATTTCAGTAAATTTAAATAAGAACTAAAACAAAGCGCCCCCTAGTGGAAGACAGAACAATGTATAAATATACCTAGAAAAAAAATCTTTTGGTAATCCATTTGGGTCACTGCTGATTCTGTAGCTCAGACATTCCCAAACATAACCAAACTTTAGACCAGTTAAGAGAACAGCAAACCTTCTGCATCCAACAAAAATCCTCCAAACTCAGATCAACACACATAACTAGGGTATATGAAGAACTATTGTGTTGTTTAAATCTCATGTCTTAGTTTGATTAGTTCTGGTAACACTTGGTCATCACAGATAAGATTCTGTCTCATCTGCGCTTTCTGTTGAAGGCTCCTCTCTCCCGACATTTTTTAAATCAGGGAATACGAAAGTTTGTTCACAGATGGACAAAATGTATTAAAGCAAGGAGAAAAAAAAATCATGCTCAACTGAGTCCATTATCAGCCATGTCGGATTCAGTCTGCACCACTGGAATCCCATTATTACATGCTCACTGGAGAATGCATTTGCATTGTAATGCCATGTTATTCCTTTTATAAATCACCAATTTGTTGATGAATTATTAAAAAGCAACATGTATATGGTCTAAAAATACAGTCATTTATATCTGCATTTAACATTATGGAATATCCAGGAGTCATGAACCTGTAGCTTGGCACATCACCGAAAAACCACAAAGAGCAAACTATTCTGCCCCAAAAGATCTTGATCAGATTTGTGCCGATACTGGAGACTCCTACCATTATTATTATTTTTTTTAATTAATAAACACCTCCTGAGACAAAACTTAATCCTGTTGTTTTAATCATTTAATTAAACTTTCAATCCATTACAAAAAGTTTCTCATGTGAATGAAACAAGCTGTTACTATAGAAACGATAACATTAGGGATGCCACATTGATGTTAGCATCCCTACCAAAAAAAAAAAAAACCCACTACATATTCCAACCAACCAGAATCTAAAAATCAACAACGCCGGTTTTAAAATTTTTTTTATTTTATTATTATTTTTTTTAATCAAATAAAAACGCAGTGCGAGATGCTGGCTTTCGTTGGAGGTCCAAATGAGAAACTGGAACTTACACCACTGTATCCAAATGATGTTTATTTTTCACCCAATGCTAAATTTACAGCCAAAATAAAGAAAAGAAAAAAAAAAAACTTAAATTTTAAAGTCACCGGGATTGAGATCTGAACCATAAAAAGTAGTCATTGGTCTTCGATAAATCACTAAAACACCATGATGAACGTGTTAAAAGGGCAGTTAAACAGCAACACGATTCAAGGTAACGGTATAAAAAAAGTTTTAATTCATTTAAAACAAATTATTTGGGACCGAAAAAATAAAACCAAACATAAGCAGACATCTTTTTCCTCCCTTCCTCCCAGCCCGAAAGAGAAATAGTAAAAAGTTAAAAAGGACGTGTGGTGGTGCAGAACTTTAAACCCGAGGGCATGCACCGGAGACGTCTCGTCCAGCAGCCAGGCGACGACGGCGTGACCATGGGGACATCTGTGAGCTGGTGGTCCTCAGGCACAACACAACGCGGCCCCTCATCTGGACTGCTCGACTGTGTAGAAGAGTTTGGAAAAGGGAGAAAGTTATAAAAACATGAAAAACAAACCAAGCCTGAACAAACTAGCATCTTGAGATGAGAAGGGAGAGAAAGAGCTCTTACTGTAAGTGGAGATGTCGATTTCTTCTGGTAGTTCGGCCACGTTGACCTCGAAGCGGTCCTGCACGTCGTTCAGCGTCTTGGCGTCCGTCTCGTCAGATACAAAGGTTACGGCCAGACCTTTAGTGCCGAAACGACCAGCACGGGCGACCTGGGGAGGAGAAGCAGCAGGGTGTTGGAAATGGAGATGTTAATAGAGAATCGCTAATGGATTCATTTGTTTGAGAATGCAACTGCGCAAAACCTATGGACCGATAACCGGTTGTTTTGCATGGCTCTCACCAAGAACGCGGTCTCTGAGGTTCCCTTCATGAACACCGGACTGACCTGGCCTTGGATTTCGTATTTTGCCATATTTGTCTGACTGAGGCATTTACACTATATTGCCAAAAGTATTCGCTCGTCTGCCTTCACATGCATATGAACTTTAACCCCCAATTCCTAATCCACAGGGTTTAATATGATGTTGGCCCCGCCCCCTTTGCAGCCGTCATAGCATCAACTCCATTGTGAAGGCGTTCCACAAGGTTCAGGAGTGTGTTTATGGGAAAATTTTTGACCATTCTTTTAGAAGTGCATTTGTGAGACACTGACGGAGCTGGCGTGGGGTTGTTTTTCAGGAGTTGGTCTCGGTCACTTGGGTCCAGTGAGGAAGGAACTCCTAATGCTTCAGCGTACCAAGCAACCTTTGACAATTTCATGCTCTTAACTTTGTGGAAACAGTGCGAGGACGACCCCTTCCTCTTCCAACATGACTGCGCACCAGAGCACAAAGCAAGGTCCAATGGAAGAGCGAGTTTGGTGTGGAAAAACTTGACTGTCCTGCACAGAGTCCTGACCTAAACCTGACAGAACACCTTTGGGATGAATTAGAGCAGAGACTGTGAGACAGGCCTTTTTGTCCAACATCAGTGTCTGACCTTACAAATGCACTAGAGTAGAACACTCTTAAACCTTGTGGAAAGCCTTCAGGGAATAGTTGAAGCCGTTATCGCTGCAAAGAAGGCGGGGCCAACATCAAATTAAATAAACTCTATGGATTAAAAAGTGGATGCCTACTCAAGATCATATGCATGTGAAGGCAGAAAGGTCAATATTTACAAAGCGTTTTTAATAAAACAATATAGCTCCTGCAGCAGAACTGAGGAAGCAAGAACCATTCCTTTGGCTTTACGTCACCTCGACTCCCTCTACAGGTGAGACGTTATCACAGTCATGACAGTGAAAAAGAAAAAGTGTCGAAGTTCAAACAGCGCAAAAGACATGTGCATGTACAGTACAGACCAAAAGTTTGGACACTGCAAGAGGTTACAGCACCACCCGGGATTCGAACTAGCGATCTCCGGATGATAGGGCGAGCGCTTTACCCACTGCGCCACTCGGAGGCCCCCATAATACAAATTCTAAGTAAAGTTACTTTAAGAAATGAAGGTCAGTCAGTCCGAAAAATTGGGAAAACTTTGAAAGTGTCCCCAAGTACAGTCACAAGGAAGACCAAGAGTCACCTCTGCTGCGGAGGAGAAGTTCATCCGAGTCACCAGCCTCAGAAATCGCAGGTGAACAGCAGCTCAGATCAGAGAGCAGGTCAATGCCACAGAGTTCTAGCAGCAAACACATCTCTAGAACAACTGTTAAGAGGAGACTGTGTGAATCAGGCCTTCATGCTAGAAGATCTGCTAGAAAACACCTGCTAAGGACAGGCAACAAGCAGAAGAGACGCGTTTGGGCTAAAGAACACAAGGAATGGACATTAGACCAGTGGAAATCTGTGCTTTGGTCTGATGAGTCCAAATATGAGATCTTTGGTTCCAACCATCATGTCTTTGTGCAACATAGAAAAGGTGAACGGATGGACTCTACATGCCTGGTTCCCACCGTGAAGCATGGAGGAGAAGGTGTGATGGTGTGGGGGTGCTTTGCTGGTGACACTGTTGGGGATTTATTCAAAATTGAAAGCATACTGAACCAGCATGGCTACTACAGCATCTTGTAGCGGCATGCTATTCCATCCGGTTTGCATTTAGTTGGACCATAATTTATTTTTCAACAGGACAATGACTCCAAACACATCTCCAGGCTGTGTAGGGGCTATTTGACCAAGAAGGAGACGATGGGGTGCTGCGCCAGATGACCTGGCCTTCACAGTCACCGGACCTGAACCCAATCGAGATGGTTTGGGGTGAGATGGTCACCGCAGAGTGAAGGCAAAAGGGCCAACAAGTGCTAAGCGTCTCTGGGAACTCCTTCAAGACTGTTGGAAGACCATTTCAGGTGACTACCTCTTGAAGCTCATCAAGAGAATGCCAAGAGTGTGCGAAGCAATAATCAAAGCAAAAGGTGGATACTTTGAAGAACCTAGAATGACATTTTCAGTCGTTTCACACTTTTTTTATATAATTCCACGTGTTAATTCATAGTTTTGATGCCTTCAGTGTGAATCTACAATTTTCATGGTCATGAAAATAAAGAAAACTCTTTGAATGAGAAGGTGTCCGAACTTTTGGTCTGTACTGTACGTGTCCGATTGCCTCACCCTGTGCAGGTACGTGTCCGAGTCCTCAGGCATGTCGTAGTTGAAGACGATGTTGACCCTCTCAATGTCCATCCCTCTGCCGAACAGGTTCGTGGCCACCAGGATCCTCCTCTGGAAGTCCTTAAACTGCTGGTAGCGCGACAACCTGAAGAGACACACAACAAGTCTAAACACTCAAATCCACCTCCACATCTCTGACTGACGCACAATTTCCAATCACAGGTTTATACAAACTTGATCAGGCCGAGTTTCTTCTGCACGTGTTCCCGTCTCATTAATTTCTACACATCAAGGCACCAACCTGTTTCATGGATGCTCTACAACATCGATAATTAAAATAAAAAAATAAAAAAATACAATGCTTGGTAAAATGTTGTGGTATGAAACGAATAAAACATCCTCTTAAGCCCTGTTAGAGGAAACTGAGCACCCTGCTGTGGGTTATTCTCCTAGAACTGCATGACAAGTGCTTAAAGCCAGATAGTTATTACAAAGTCATGCTTGATTTTCACATACTGGAGCAACACACAGTCTATTATTTATTGTCATTAAAATTAAAAGAGAGAGACAGAAAAAACAAAATCACAGCCATTACATCTGCAATGAAAGACGGGAAAAGCTGATGACTGGACGGGAAAATTACCCACAGAAAAATCAGCCCTGAAACTCGTTTGGACTGGTTTGGCGAGCGTGTGTGCGTGTGTGTGCATACCTTTCCTCCTGGGCCATGCCTCTGTGGATGGCGATAGCTGGGAAGTTCTGCTCCACCAGCAGCTGAGAGAGCGCCACACAGCGCTGCACAGACTTCACAAAGATCACCACCTGCAGGACAAAATGGGAATCACAGCACACTGGGTTAGAGATGCACAGGGACCCTGGTTTTTATAAACGTGCATGCGGGTGTCCATACATGTCCTTACCTGGTTGAACTCAAGGACGTCGAGCAAGTCGAAGAGCTTGCGGTTCTTCTCGCTGTCTTTGAGCTTGCAGTAGTACTGTTGCAGGCCGTGCAGCGTCAGTTTCGTCTCGTCGTCCACAAACACCTCCATCGGCTGGGGGGGGGGGGGGGAATTATGCAGATGTTAAAATAAATATTCCAACTTTAAAGTTTAAATCAATTTTAAACTGAAGTTTTGCTTATTTCGAGGTGTGGTGAAGCGGCATGTTTAAGGTTTAAACACTCACATCCTGCATGAATTTGCGGCAGACCGGCCGGATCTCTTTACTCAGGGTGGCGCTGAACATCATACACTGTTTCTCGTGAGGGGTGAGTCTGAAGATGTCCTGCACGTCGCTCCTCATATCTGTCAGAGAGATTGTTATTAATAGAATATTGTTCTTGGTTTCCAGTAGTGCCACTTCATACATTTTTGACTGCAAAGCTTAATGTCTGCACCCTTTTATTTCATATAGTTATTAATTTACTTTATATCTATTCTATCCCCCCTTTATAGTATTATTCTTCATTTTCTTATACTTCTTATCCATTTATTCCTGTAAATTTTCCTCTGAATTATTTGAGTTTTGGCAACACAAATGTGAACGTGCGTCACTGCCAATAAAACAACTCTGAATATTGAAAGAGAAAGACAGACTGGAGGGGAAAAAATAATTGATAAAAAAACGTGAAAGCAGAGACAAAAAGCAAGAAAAGGACAGACAGAAGCAAGAAAGCGTTGTGAGAGCGTCAGAGAGCCAGATAGCGTGAGAGACATTGAGAGAAGCAGAAAGAACTGAGGTGTCAAGAGATGAAGACATCAGGACAAAGCAAGACAAGATCGAGAGAGAGAATTCATGATGAAGATAAACACAAAGCACTGGCTTCAGCAACTTCTCAGAAACACTGAATCAGATCACATCTCACTTGCCAGCAGCAATAATAACTGTAAACCTCGTTAAATGAATAACAAATCGATTTCTTTTCCACTGTCTTTACTCAACTCATCCTTCCACTGCACGAGGAACAAAAGACACAGAAGGAACCAGAACTACAGGTTGTTTTCATGTGCTATAAACCGAACAGAAAACCAGCATTCAGAGTTACCCGTCTCAGCCTCGGTTGCCAGATCCGTGCAAAAACAAACGATCTCGCACTAAAGATGAAACCAGAGAGGGAAAACGTTCATACCGAGCTGCTCCAGCATCTTGTCGCACTCGTCCAGAACAAAGTGTTTGACGTTTTTCAGGCTGAGCATCTTGCCGCGGATGAGAGCGAGAATGCGTCCCGGCGTCCCCACCACGATGTGCGGGCAGTTCTTCTTCAGCACCTCCTCGTCCTTCTTGATGGGCAGCCCGCCGAAGAACACGGCCGCCTTCACTGTGGGCATGTACTTGGAGAAGCGCTCGTACTCTTTGCTGATCTGGAAGGCCAGCTCACGCGTGTGGCACATCACCAGCACCGACACCTGATTGAAAAGAGGGAACGTGTAACATCTGGCAAAAAAGAGGGGTTTTACGTTCTCTGCGTCTGAGAAAATGTTTCAAAGGCATACCTGTCCGTCCACGGGTTCGATCTGCTGCAGCGTGGCCAAAACAAACACTGCCGTCTTCCCCATACCTGATTTCGCCTGGCACAAGATGTCCATGCCCAGGATGGCCTGTGGGATACACTCGTGCTGCACTGAAACACACAACGTAAAAATTAATCACTGTATACGCTTAAAAAATATATATATAAATTTTTTTTAAATCACCACTTCTTGTCATTTCTCTTTACCTTCAGACGGATGCTCGAAACCACAGTCCACAATGGCCCTCAGGAGCTCGGGTTTTAGCAGGAAGTCCCTGAACCCGGAGCTGTGGATGGACACGTAGGAACCCTTCACCTCCTTCTTGCCGGCCGGGGTGGCGCTCTCCGGTGCTCCCTGAGGCTCCTCGTCCTCTTCGTAGTCCAACAGCTCGTTATCGGCGTCATTCTCGGCCATTCTGAAGACAACCAGTGAGGAAGAGACCGAACTCAAGCACAGTTCACACATACACGCATCACAGAGCGACAGGATTAGAAAACTAAGCCGCCTCAAGCGCACAGAAGTTTAACACACCATTTTCTCATTTCGTCCGAAACGCGTTCCTGTTTCAAAAACATCCAAACACCAACACGCTTTCGCCCTTTACAAATTTTCACTCAAAACTCTTAAAAATAAATAAAAATAAAATAAAATAAATAAATAAAGCTAAGACACTGGAGAGCGATAAACTGCAGGGGACTCAAGAACAAAAAGGTGATTCAGGTTTAGCGAGATCACCGGACCGACAACGACCCAGCACTCCAGGAAATCCTGTTTAACCAGGTTAGAATAAACTGCTCGCTAAGGACGGGAATCACCCGGGACAACCCGATACCAATAATAATAATGCCTTTATTTGTCACATATACATTACAGCACAGTGAAATTCCTTCTTCGCATATCCCAGCGTAACTGGGGTCAGAGCGCAGGGTCAGCCATGGTACAGCGCCCCTGGAACAGATAGGGTTAAGGGCCTTGCTCAAGGGCCCAACAATGGCAACCTGGCTGAGCTGGGAATCGAACCGCCGATCTTCCGATCAGTAACTCAGTGCCTTAGCCCTCTGAGCCACCACTGCCCCGCATCACGATGATACCATATCATCGTGATGCGGCTGCGATTCTGTTTTCAAAAGAAGTGTCACGATTTTTACAAATATACATCACGATTCAATACTGCGCGACTGTAATTTAAATTTAGGCCATTTTAACAGATACTCTAATCCAATTCTTTTTCACTTCTAATCCCGCTAAAGGGCCTTGCTCAAGGGGGCAACTCTGTGGTAGTGGTTTGAACCAGGAACCATTACATATCAACCAACAATCAACCATTACACATGTTTAACTTCTCCATGTGACAGAATTATCAAACAAACGTTTAAACTATTATTACAATTATAATTATTACTACCACTGTATCTTAAACTCCCTCCATCAGCCTTGTTTGATGAATGAACTACACAGAACACAGGATCAGCTGTTTTCTTGCCTCAAACTAGTCTCGATGACGCCACAGACAACCCCCTCGCTCCCTACCCCTGTGCACTACATAGGGTAACAAGCCCCAGCATTCTAGCTAGAGCTCTGCAAAAGTACTAAATAACGCATTTATGATCGGGACTTTACTCCTGTTAATAATGACAATAAACTCTAATAAGATGAACCCAACACATTAATAGTTATAGTGCTCGCGCGCGTTTGTGTGCGCGTGTCTGTGCGCGCGCGCGAGGAACAATGAACGCCACCATCATAGCTACAAGCTAACCTAGCAACGTGACGTCACCTAGCCGTGCATCTTCTTACTATTTAGCAACGAATTCCCTTTATTTCCTTTGTTAAATCACTTACCACACGTCCTACCTCAGCAAACAAAACGCCCAAGACTCAATAAAAACCTCTAATAGTCAATACATCAGAAAACTGTTCTGAGCTAAACAGCCGGCTAAGCTAATTAGCCTAACTAGCGTTAGCGAAACGTTTCAATACATTAACGCGCCTCTGGTGCTGCTCCAGTTGCTTATTTTTCATTCACACAATTTTACTGAACATTCATCACCTACACAAAGACTACACTAAAATGCAAATTCTAAACACTTTAAAATAAAACAAAGCGGTTTTACCTTTACAGCGAACAAACCCGGAGAGGAAGGAGGACAGATGTTCCGAGCACACGCGAGGCCTCGGGTTTATACCGCAACCCGGAAGAACCCGCCCTCTCAGAGACAATGCACTACCATTGGATAGTTTGGATGGCCGACACTACCCATCTGCGCCGTGATTGGTTAATGGTGTCCGTCTATTATTACCGCCAAACGAAACCGCGGGATTACTGTGTTGCCAGATTGTGAATGTTACCGACATTTTTATGCGTATATTTTACGAGCGCTAGAATGATCCATTTTCTAGTATAGCGCCCCTAGCGAACGTTTGAATAATTTGTATAAATAAAAGAAAGATTTTGTCTGGAAATTGGTCAGAACTCGCTCTTTCAGTTAGAGATGAGAAACTCGGATCCTTTAACGGATTCGACTCATTCTGAATCACTCACTAAACGGACCCGGGGCTCTTGAGCCCTTCCTTTGAGTCACTTGGGCTTCTGACTGCATTTTCCTATGGTCCCTCCACTAGAGGGCGGTCACAGATTCACTATCCACCGAATCCTTGGACTCATGAAAACACTGAGTCCCTCATAAATATGTAAGCAGATCAGTCTCAAAAATAATTCACGCAAAAGACATGATGCACACATGCGTATCCCAATTCACGTGCACAAACAAAAAAAAAAACACTCACATGCACTATTAGTTTCACAAATGCAAAACACAATTCACAGATGTACAACTGCCTAAAAAAATTTTAATGTTTAAAATTCACGAGATGGACTGTGCATGTGAAAATCGTCTTTCGTGTGTGAATATACCTGGATTTGTGCGTGTGTATTTTTGAGACTTTGCTGGCAGCAACGCGAGTCACTAGTACTCTTTAACCAATCAGATACGACCTCATCATTCAACCAATCACAGCCCTCCAGGAGCGCAGCACTCAAGTAGCTCAGCTTTGCGCACCTTTTGCGCAATCTGAGTTAATTACAACGGAAATGAAGCGTTATCTAAACTCATGGCGACCAAGAACAGGATGCACATCTAAGTTATGAATTGATTTCATAATGTTTCATTAATTAACTTCGCCAAAAATAAGAGAGCTAACCACTTACTTTATCATCTTTATCAACAATAAGGTGCGCAAAGCTGAGCTACTTGAATGCTGCGCTCCTGGAACTGCCAGAGCCGTATTTCATCCCAGATGTAACAAATATGTTCGGTGTAAATCAAATCAGATTATAGAGATCTATGTCCAATCACACAATATTTAAAAAGTGAAACTGCTGCGGTTTATATCATTGTGATATGGATTCTGGCTACTTTTACCAGGCCACTCCACTAGGGGCGCTCAACGAATCCTTAGAATCCACTGAGTCTTCCGGATCCGGCTGTTTCACTACCGGCGGATCCGCCGAGTCCCCCCGGTTCAGATGAATTAGTAACCGCTATTTTGAATCTTTCACGTTTCTGACTGTGCAGGAAGTTTTCTAAACAACTCAGTCAGCCACTTGTTTCTACAGTTACTAACTAACAACTACTGATAACAACTGATTTGAGAAATGATCAGTTTGTATTTATATATATATACATATATATATATATATTGTTGTTAGCAACAAGATAACTTAGGACTCGACTGATCAGAGTTAATGAAGAGAACGATTCATGATTCGTTAGTCATATAATGGATCAGGTTATTTAACCCGGATGAATCCGGATTCGTTCATCTCTACTTTCAGAGATGAACTTTACGTTTCATACATTTGAGGAGCCGAACCCAGTCTCAGAAAAATTTCTGTCTGTCCAAACAGATTTTGTCACAGTATCACGCAAAACTTTGCTGAACAGAATTTAATGAAACTTGCCAGTCCTTGGGTATTTGCCTGAAGTTAAACCTGTACCGTAAGTGTGAACATGAAGAATCAGTAAGGAATTGAGGTTAGTTAAATGTTATTCTTTTAATTGTAAATCAAATTATGGAGTTACAAACATTAGATTAATATACAGTATATTATCCATTTAAAAAAAGACAGTAAATATAAAATGCAGCTTTACTGAAGAAAGCATCTTCTCTCCTTCTATACAGCTGTATAAACACTGGTTAATTGATTAAATAACTGTGATCAGTAATCATCAATGGAATATGACATTGATGATGATATTTGTGGCTATGTTTTTAGCCCGGGTTGATGCTGAGCCTGGGTTACAATCTTATCCATCATAAGAATGTGAAAACAAGTCTGTATTTTGCTTTCCACTGAAAGACATTCAAGAGGAACTTGTGGCGTATTTCTAGCAAATTCTGGCCAAACATTCTTGCCGGAAAAACACGCAATGAAATGATCACCACGTATGAAACATCACCATCGTATGAAATTTGCTTATAGATCTCTTCTCAATTATATGCGTGATTCCACAGAGGAGACAAAGCTCCACTGAGCAGCTGAGAAAGCAGGGAATATATCCGAACAAGGGCGGGAATCAGCTTCTGAAGAAGCACAAGACGGCTGCTGGAGGAAGTCCCTGATGTGACATGGCAAAGTGTGGAGCACCCAGGTCTCCACCAGTAAACCACCCCCACGAAGCCCTGAGCAGGATCCAAGCTCAACCGGCAGTTCCTCAAGGTTGTTTCCTTGGATGTCCAACTTTGAAAGGTGCCTCAAAGATCCCAGTCCCGTGTTCAGGGAGCCTATGGAATTGTTGGCCAAATTTAGAATGCGCAACTCCTTGCAGTTAGCAAAAAGTGCCTCTGGAAGTCTTTCAAGCCTGTTCCCACTCAGGTCAAGCTCTGTGAGAAGAGTCAGTGCCCCAACTTCAGCAGGCAGTTCCTCAAGCAGGTTCCCAGCAAGCAGGAGGCGTCTGAGTCTATGAATTGTGAAAAGAGCTGGTGGAAGACTTCGCAACTCATTGTGTGCCAAATCCAGGAGCTCCAAGGCCCGGAGGACTCCCACGCTTGTAGGAACAGCAAGTATGCGATTGTGGGCCAGTCGTAGGCAGGAAAGACGCCTTAGATGTTGCAGTCCCAGCAGTTCCTCCAGTGTCCTCAAGCTGTTGTGCTGCAGGTCTAAACTGCGCAATGCTGTTAGTGACAGCAAAGCTGAAGGCAATCTTTCAAGCTGGCATCCCTGCAGTTCCAGTTCAGTCAACCCTGCCAGTCGTCGCAGTCCTGTTAGCACCAAAAGCCTGGCGCCTTCGTTGTGTATCTCTAAATGCACCAAGGTGCCAGCAACCTCGCCCAGCTCTGATGGGATTCTTTGGAGCGTGCCATGCAATGAGAGGAGCCGAAGGTGCCGCAAATAGCGTAGGCTGCCCAGCGCCCAGCCACGGCCGATAGTGCCCTCACTGGCAACCCGTCCACTCAGATGGAGCTCCTGCAGGCTGCGCAATGAGTACACCCACCCAGGGATGTCTGCAGCTTGGGTGAAGGTGAGGTGTAGAGACTCTAGACGCTCCTGAAGGACCATAAGAGCACCAGACTCCACTGTAGCTGAGCAGTGGTACAAGTGAAGCTCCCTGTGGGAAAAAAAATGCGTTTCATTATATAAAGTACAATGAAAAATCAAGCTTCCAGATTTAATAACTATTTTAGATATTCTGTCAGAAAATGTCCCATGCTGTCATATCCTCTGACCAAACAGTTAACAACTAAAGACATTTTCACACTTTGCTCAAATACATGACCTGTAAATATCATGAGGTTCTATTTTGAAGACAGCCGTTATCAGGAGAACTAATGATTAGTTATATTGACCACTACTCATCACAAAAAATAGCAGACTGCCTAAGGTCTGGAAAAAAAATCAAGAGCAATCTGAAAACAACCTGTGGATTAACATTCGAACCATCACCTTAAGGCAGTCATATTGGAGATCTGTGCTGTTAGCTTAGCATCTCCAATTAACTCCAGCTTTAGCACTTCCAACTGGTTGAGGGTGAAAAGTGCAGGAGGTAGATGTGGAACAGCCACCAGTTGCAGAACAGAGCGCCCTTTTTGATCTGAGGTTATCATTGAGCGCAGACGAGTGGCGTTCCAGCGACGCTCCAAGTTCTCCTCCATAAGCCGAGTCTCACTGACAGGAGACAGAAAAACCGAGAGACGCTGCGCCAGCAGGGGGTCATACTGATCCGTCATGTGTAACAAGAAGGCCAAGTCATTGCACAGGTCTGGAGCATCCAACATGGAACCAATTTCATGCAGATGCTGAAAAGAGTATTGTCTCAGAGACCTGGGGATGAGACAGAGATGACATTGTCATTGATATTGAAGGACAGTCTGGTAGGAAGGGATGCTACTGAGCAACAGAGCCTAAGGCAGCATTTATTAATGTAAAATGTAAGAACTGAACAAATATTTTCAGAAACCCAATAATTTTTAGATAAAATGTAGCAGATCCTCTGTTGCTAGTTGCTCAGTAGAACCAGATTGAATGATTCAAAGACCATCTGGAGATCAGTGTAAATCTAATAAGCATAGGTATCATGTTAGAATACACTCTAATCACATCTACTCACTTGGTTAGTATTTATCTCCATGTGTGAATGAAAGCTTGGAAGGAAGGATAAACAAATGAGTTAGTATTAGACAGCAGATCAATTGAAAGTTATCAACTAAACCAGCTATCTGGGAGATATCTGGGATCAAATTCTCTCTCCCCTGTCATTTATAAGTACACTAACCAATGAGGGAAGTTTATGAGCTCACAGAAAAGAATACAGAAGGATACACAAGTCTCGGAGTAACAGTTCAGATCCAGGATCAGTTTCCCTGAACCCAGATCTGTCCTCTTACACTCAACAAACTATTGCTCATAGGCATACTTGTGGAAAATCCAGAAAAGGGTGTAGATGCCCAGAAGGCCATAAAGCCCCATGAGACAGATGTAGGCTTTCATCAGCTTGCGCAGGACAGATGATAGCAGGTGGGTGCACTGGAAGGTCTGGTATCCTGTTAAAGCATAAGAATGGGGCTGGCAAATGTAGGTAAAAGAGATGGAGCCCAACAAAGGTGTGGTGTAGCTCACAATCACAATGAACTTCAACACTTTGAAAACGGTCTGAGCTGTGTAAACCTGCAAGAAACAAGACAACAGACCATAGGATAACCATTAAGCAATGAAGACAAAATAATATATAACTGGTATTCCAAACCACCTACTGACCTTGTAAACAATATTAGAACTCTCGCAGTGTGCCCGGAACCTGCGGACTCTCTCAAACAGGGCTCTGGCCTGTTCTCCATCGCTCCTGTCCAGAGTGGGGCCAGTGCTAGAACTTTCTGGAAGGACAGTACCTGAACCAGGTTCTAGGATTGAGAGAGAGGACAATGTGGAGCAGTGAGACAAATTGGATGGACATGGAGAAGGCTGGGCAGAGGTACTACCCATCCTGGCCAGAAGGGGGCTGTCAGTTCCTGAATCAAGGCTGGACTGTCGAGTAAAGAGCTTAGGTATGTGTGGCACTTGAATCCTTGTGAGCTTGTCCTCATCTGAAAGGTGACTGTGATGTGCTCTGTCTAGCTTGGCAGCATGGGAGAGTGCCCTGGATGTCCAGGGCGACTCACAGCACTTGGCAAGTATGGTTAAAAAGTGCTCAATGCGGGAAGAAGTAAGCGGAAAATGGAACCAGAAGGAACCACTAGCTAGCAGGAGCAACGATTGCAGTAAGGTGACATAGGGCAGGAAGCGTGAGAACCATGGGAGAGCTTCATGGTAGCACACGGTGCTCACATAGACATACTGCTGGTAGTCGAGGTTGGTCTGAATGCCTTTTGCCAGACTCCTGGATATGGGAACACTTGATGAAATTTGAGGTGTGACAGGATCCAAGGGAACTCCCAAAGAAGAAGCAGTGGAGTTGTTTGAGGTGGAGTGTATGGGGACACACAACACTCCATCTCGTGAAAGTAGCAGAGTCCCGGCCAGGATGGACACCATGAGCATAAGGAGAACCAGGTAGTCCATGAACACCTCCCACCATGGCTTCAGCAGCTTATAGTGACCCTGCCCCTCAGTAACAGACCAGAGCTCTGAGAGAGTGAACATCACCTTCACAGAGAGAGAGAGTGAGAAGATTAAACAACAGCTTTCAGCAAACAATCATCTTTGAATTGCCAAGGAACACAGTGTAAATATGAAACACTTTAAACATCTGTAATATTTTGAATAAAAAGGGAAGAATATGATGTAAACACTGCTCCAACATCATTTCAACCAGTTGCAAGTGGTATGCTGCACTTCGTAGGTTGGACTGGCTGTAGAACCGTGATTGATGTTAGAGCGCGAAGTACCTCTCATCCCTCCCTTCTGAGAGATGTATACATGTACACTGTATAAATGCATGTATATAATATGTATACTGTATACATGTGCACTGTATATATATAATATGTATACTGTATACATGTGCACTGTATATACAGGTGTATATATATATATATATATATAGTATGTATGTATATAATATGTATACTATATGTAGGTACTTATATATATACTGTATAATGTATACTGTATATATCACCATCACAAAAAAACTTAATATTTTCTCAATTGTTTATTAGATTAAAAACCACACAATAATAAACACATAAGAAATAACTGTGTACTTACTGCTTAACTGTGAGCAGCTTTCAGTGGCCCGGCATGAAAAGCTTTAAGACGCTTAAAGAGAATCACCGAATGAGAAACATTGGGACGGATCCCAAATAGCACCCTACACCCTAAGAAGGCGCCCTGTGGGGTAGAAAGCATCCGCATGTATTTCAGTGTGTCTCGGAGCTTTACCCTCTGCGCTAGTGCGCTCACACAGGGAGCAGGGAGCCGTTGAGGACAGGTCCGTTAGACAGCCGGGGCAGTACCGGTGCAGGCCGGTTCTCTCGGGGCAGATTTCCCGTCAGGAGTGAGAAAGGAGCGTGCACACTTTGTAGTAGGGCAGTGTGCAAGCTTGTGTGTTGTCATGGTGACGCGCAAGCTCGCGCCCAATGCTCGCGTACTCTTTTTTGCTGAACTAGTTACTGAGGTAGTACTCAGGTTTGGAATGTAGGAGTCACGCACACACGGAGCACGTGCCAAATTCAAATTCAAGTTGCCATGGCAATGAGCTAGCGGCTCAACGCTGTTATTCACAAACAGTGTCGTGGAATTAGTTAACTGCATTTATTTATTTAATTTATTCATCAACATGGTTTGTTATTCAAATAAGCAAAATATTAATCCATTTGGTATCGTTTTTATGATAAACTCAAGTTTTACTATATACTGTGAAAGTTTTTTATTTTATTATTATTATTATTAGTAGTAGTAGTAGTAGTATATTTAAAAATAATTTATCCAAAAATTTATTAATGAAGCAAAAAAAAAAAAAAAAACCAACCCGCACACAAAATAAATAAAAATGCAGATGACATGGTAGGCTGTGAGCAGCAGTATTGTAGATGACCAGCAGAGGGCACTGCGACCTGTTTTACTGTTTAAAAATAATGACTGACATCTTCATTATTTGTCATTATCCATTTTCTCATACAGCCACGCACAGAAGGGTGGAGAACACAATCACACCTATTTCACCTGTGGTTTTATTTATTTATACATATTTTTTCGTAGTTTATTTTCATATCTGTTTTTTTTTCTTTCATTTTTTTTTTTTTTTT
The DNA here is from genome assembly GCA_013621035.1 of Clarias magur. Classification (NCBI taxonomy): domain Eukaryota; kingdom Metazoa; phylum Chordata; class Actinopteri; order Siluriformes; family Clariidae; genus Clarias; species Clarias magur. The sequence continues at coordinate 1,698,478 of QNUK01000038.1, forward strand.
TTTATAGTTTCTCATCTGGGTAAGATGAATGCATGCGAAATGCATGAAAGTGCATTCACCATGGCCTGAAAATACAATAAAATTCCAAATATATAATACTATAAAAGAAGACAAAATGAAACCTACATGCTGCATGCAGGGGTAATAATAACCATAACGAGAGCTTGTAGGCGCGCACTTCATCACATTTTCTAACACAATGCAGTACCCCATATTTTCTAATACAGTATAATCCCATAGACGCCAGTTCGCCACATTGCATATGTTCTAACACAGTGTAGTACTGTATATACTGTAAAGTGTTGGCACCTCCTCACACTTCAGTACCCTAGATGGCACATTTTCACATTTCCTAACACACTGCAGTACCAGACATGGCACTTCATCATATTTTCCAGCACATAGCTGTAGCCCTGATGGCACATTACATTTTCTAGCACATGCAGTAGCAGTAGCTTAGAGGGCAATTCATCACGGTTCGGTCATTTGAAGAGGATCCGTTATGCTACTGTATCAGATTGTCTCCACTGTACACACATTTCATCATGTTTTCTCTTACACATAGCAGAAGCCAAACCATCACGATCTCGAGGGCACTATATCTTTTCTTTTCATTACAAAAGGAGCCGTTAGGGCACTTCTTCATCACATTTCCAAGCGAGAAGCTGCACCGAAGAGAAGGTATTTCATTATGTTACACACAGTGATACCCAAACCTTATCATATTTTAATATCAGTTTAAAGAGGATCCATTGGGGCACTAAGAGAGAAGAGTAATTACAGAATGAAATAGAGGAACGCGAGAAAAAAAAAAAACAAGAAAGAATAAAGACAAAAAGAAGGACAAGATGTGATAGCTGTTTTTTTTTTATTTTTTTTTACACAGGACAAGGCAGGGCCATCACACGTGTCTCAGAGTGCCATCATTAGCAGTAAACATAAGTGCAACACTTTGGCTTTAGCAGCATGACACAAGAAACAAAAAGTTAATAATAAGAATGTATAAAACATGTTCCACTCACTTGTGTGCTCGACGCACACCATTTGCAAATCACAATTAAACCACAGCAGCTCACAAAGACAGAGCTACGCCTAGAGTGATTCGATCTGACACCAGAAATCTGCCTTGAAATGCAATGCTTATACCGTGTATACCGCGTATCAGAAAAATATGTGTGAGTGTGTGTGTGTGTGTGTGTGTGTGCACGCGCTTGCATGCATGCAAGAGTTGCTGTCCTTCACTGGACCTGTGGTTTCACACCTCATCATTCCTTCAAACAATCTCACCCATTAACTCAGAGCGGGCAAGGCAGGGTGTGGTGAGTGTGATAGAAAGCCCTCACACACACACGCCTTATCCAAAAATATCCTGCACACACACACACACACACACACAGATGCAGGTGTCAGCTCTTAGAGGCCAGATTGTATCCGTGTATCTGCAAGCGTGCACACAAGCCGAGTAGTGTAACAGCTTAGATTCATCTCACACTGCCGTCTCTCTGTGTGTCTATGTGTGTATGTGCGTGTGAGCATGCGTGTGTGTGTGTGTGTGTGTGTGTGTGCGCGTGTAAGGTGTACTTAAGGGGAAATGTGTCGGAAAAGGACAAGGACACACGAAACAAGCAAACAAACCCTAAACTCGGCCTTCCAAAAAAAAAAAAAGATGCGTAATCTTCAAATAATCAAGTGATGTAGGTGTAAAATTGAGATGATGTATTACATTGTCAGGTCCATGTAATTACCTCAGGCAATGGGGAAATTTACCTTTACATAATCATTCATAGAGCCCATGATGAAACTGTGCGACCATGCATGGAATAAATGTAAATTCTACGTACTCGTTGTACTGTATCTGACCTTTGACCTTCATTACCCGGATGACTGTTAGCGGTGCTTTTATGATGTGTTCACCTAGACTTGGGATTTGTTTAGGCGCAGCTCATTTAAATACATACCTCAAGCCTAAATACATCATTAATTGTAACACAAGTGGCCTGTCACTCCTTCTTGCAGGTGATATGTGCAAACACTAAAAGAGTCACATACTGTATACACCCAATTCTCTCCATTTAGCATTGCGTAAAATGTTTTAACATGTTTTGCATTCCAATGGTGCCTTAAATAAAATTGAACTTATCTTGCCGAGGGCTTCATCAAAAGCCTTTTTTTTTATTTCTTTTTTTTTTAGATTTCTTACCTGGTACAGGATTATTTCCTGAACTGCCAGCCATTTCTCCGGTCCTGCTAATCTCAACCTTGGCTTTGATCTCTGTGATCTGGAGAAGTTGGCCTCTTGCTATGAATCAGTGTCTGAAATGCTGTATTCCTGTGTAATGATGCTTATCATTGAAACTAACCAACCCACACAGGTGTCATTTCAGTCGTTGGCGCCTCTGATAAATCTCAGGGATTTCCCCGGCAGCGCTGTGGCACTCAGTTTTCTTGTAGTTAGGTGTTCATGCTACCATATGTATTTTGTGATTGAAATAATAACGGACCCTAAAATGTTTGCACTACTGTGGTGTGAGACCAGTGACAAGTCGCCGAACGCTTAGGGACACTCAAACCTGGTGAACATCGGAAGCTTGGCAAAATGCGTGAGACAGATTTTGCCCCCATACGCATTAATTTCTTGTTTTGTGGTAAATGGTTTGAGGCAGGTTACAGTTACAGTCAGTGTGTCTGCTGGAGCAAGGTGGCTGAATAAGACGAGCAGGGAGCTCCAGACAGAGGCCGTCTAGGACAGCTCTCCACATTGAGGTCTATGAGGCGGCCTTAACAACCCAACGCCTGGTGGAGATCAAGAAGGTGATTTACACAGTCCAGCATGGGAAGATCTTTGTCTTTCTTCACCCTGCACAACTAAATCTTCCCTAATTTTCTTTTGATTCTGTAAAACCGCTTTGCAAAAATGACCATTGTTAAAAGCACTATACAATTAATACCATGCTCTGACACTATGTCCGACTCTGCCACACTGTTCTGCTGATGATGTTACTCCGCCCCCCCCATCCCCCCCCCACCCACTCCGCATAAGTCCTGCCTTACTGCCCACCTACGGGCGTTTTCAGATTATGTACGATTGATTTGTACCATGACCAGGAACAACTGCTCTTCCCCCCCCTCACTAATAGTTTTTGGTCTCCGTTCTCGGGTACACTTGCACAATTATTTACACTCTCCAATACTGCAGGTAGTTTGCACCTACTTGATTTGTGAGCCACCATTAAACACGAGAAGAAACGAGAGAGAAGTTAACTTTTGTGCTAGGCCCACTATTATGGGAAAATGTCAAGAGCAACGTTATCACATCCTTTTCTACTGTATCAACTACGGCCGTGTAGGTCAGAGGATGAGATTGGGAGAACCTGGGATTTCCATGGAGACGGACAGCACTGATGATGTCACATCTAAACAGTCTAAACATCTACTTCGCTTCTCAGGTACGATTGGATTCCATGTCTGATTTAATCAGTGCCCTGGAACGCCGTGCCGTGCTGGAGGACACCTTTTCTAGGGGACTCGATCAGCGTTCCCAAGTGGAGAACAATTGTGTTCCCACTGATTAAAATGAACCAGACTTTGTAGTCAAGAGTCCCCTGCAACCTACTCCTACCACCTGCCCTGCACATTTGAGTGTTTTCTCATCTCTGAGGACACCTGATTTAACTAAGCAGCTAATTAACCAGCTTTTAGACCACAGAACCTCTGCTCTTCCCAGTGACCACTGATAGACCACCGGCTCAATTCCATGCAATTCAGCCCCAAATGAATCTAAAATGATGAAAAACCTTGTGATTATTATTAATAAAATTGAAACAAAAGAAAAGTCTTTTTCTTTATTTGGAAAAAAAATTAATAAAAGAAAACTGGATGAATGAAACACACAGAGTTGCTGTGAACCCATTAACTTTGATGTTGATCATGTGCTTTTATACAATTAAAGATTTTAGCGACCCATTAATGCTGATATATATATATATATATTTTTAGCTATACATACATGCTCAATTGTATTTGCAATTTTCTTGACTTGATGAGTAAAATGACTTGTAGCTTCACTTTGGCTCGGGCATTTTGACTTGGAAAGACTTGATTCATTTTCTAAATTCAAGCTATAAAATGAAGCTCTTGCTCGAGGGAGGTTCGGCCAATCAGCGTGCGTTAAACAGCAGCATTAAAAGGGAAATGATTTGCTGACTACAGAGGCACCTTTATGCCATGCACCGGAAAACAGAAGACATGCTGAACTTGTTGGATAAGAATATCTGACACTGATAAGATGCAAAAAGATTTGAACCGATCGTGTTTAGCCTTTGAAGTTACACAAAGAAACCCAAACCCAACTGATTGAGATAAGGAGTCGTAGTGAAAACAGGCTACACATTATCTCGTGTGGAAAGCAACTGAAATATTCAGTCCTGTAGTAAAAACTATAAATGCATATGTCATAGATTTACATCTTCACAATGCGTTTGCTAAGTTTGCTCAAAACGAATTCTGAGCGCCAAATTGAAAAAGGAGTACTTGATTCCTATTCTGTTAAAGAGCATTGTGCTTTGTTTAGGAAGCAAAGCAATGGCCCTGTTGCCACTCCTGATTAATAAATGATTTTCTTTATTTTTATTTTTCAATGAATTCATTAATTTACTTTACTAATAAATGGCTTATGGTTGGAATGGTGGGGCTGTGGTTAGCGCGGTGGCCTCGCATCTCTAAAGGTCGAGGGTTTGATTCCTGCCATCGGGGTCTGTGCGCACGGAGTTCGCCTGTTCTAGCCTGTACTTTTAGGATTTTTCATCTGGGTACTCCAACAGCCCAAAGACATGCAGAGTAGTGTTCCTAAAACCGCTGTTCCCAAATTGCCCATAATTTGAGAACATGTGTGTGCCCTGCATCTAGAGAGTACCCACCTCATGCCCGAAGACACCTGGGATAGGGTTCAGGCATCCAGCGACCCTGTACAGGATACACACTATAGAGAATGAATGAATGAATGAATGAATGACTTGCAGAGAATCCACAGGCCTCTTCCTCGTGATCACATGGAAACTTCTGTCACATCTGTTTGTGAACCACAAACAGTAAAAGGAGTAAACAGATAGCACTACATGCTAATGCTAATGTAATGATGCCCACAAGGAAGAGTGCGCCTGTCGTTCATTCATGTTTCTGCCGTCCAGATAACTTCATTAAAGCTCAATGTTGTTTCTTGCGCACATCTGAACTTGTGGCGGTTGTTGAGATTTTAACGTGCACTGTGTTGGCCCTGTTTATGCAACACTCTTTTTTTTTTTTTTTTTTTTTCTAATCTGCTTCATGTTTTGTGGTGTTTGCACTTTCGTGAATCAGCAAGCATAAGTTTACACTAAAGTAAGGATTGATCTGCAAGGTGCAACATTTCCTGTGCAAACCACCCTTTAAATGTTTATTGACTCTCTAAAGACGAAGGTAGCGAGAGGAATCTTATCTCATGTAGCATTAATAGTGAAACTGTATATAAAATTAAATTTTGAAATAAATTTTAAGTATGTAACTGAACCAGCATTGATCCTTTTGGAGTAAAGCTTCACTATAAGGTTGTTCAGATGTTGAGAATTCAGTAGTGCCCCTTTTCTCCTGAAAGTGTGATACTATCCGTATTTGTACTTTATATAGAGCTTTTATTTCTAATATATAGACTTTTTAATTTTAATGATGCCTTTATACAGGACGGGTGAAAAGTAATTGTTTAAAATCGGTAATAAAGGCCTCCGAGTGGCGCCGTGGTAAAGCGCTCGCCCTATCATCTGGAGATCCCAAGTTCGATTCCCGGGTCGATGCTGTAGCCTCTTGCAACAGGAGGTCTAGAGAGAGAGCTGATTGGCCGAGCTCTCTCAGTGGGGAGAGATGACAGGTACTTAGTGCTCCCGCATTAATCACGGCTCTACAGCCAATCAGGGGCGTCTGTGATTGGCTGTAGAGCAATGATTAACGTGAGAGCCATCATCCAGTTGGCTCACATGACCAGGGATGGAATGCTGTTGTGCTGAGAATATATTGCCTCCTCCTTTGCAGAGCCTGACAGGAAAAAGTTACGTGAAGTGAGATCCGGACTTCTTGGAGGCCATTCATGACATCCGAGTCGTCCCAGCCAACATCCTGGAAAATGCTGGTCTAACCGGATTAGATGCTGTCTTCCCCTCTCTCGTTGATCATTCAGGTTTGTGGGTCAGGCGCTTTCCATCTAAGTTCTCTCTCATGTCTGTGTTTCCTTCTGGATCTCCCCTTTACAGTGACTGTGACCATACCGTACCTAAGTGCCATCTCTCCTTTTCTTCTCTTATTTCCTCTTCTCTCTCTTGACCTCCCTCTGTCTCTCTGTCCAGCTATACATGTTCCTCCTGAGCTGCCAGTGATCCAGACCCCTCTGCCCTCTGGACCTGTCGACTCGTCCCGGTGTCCGGCTTCCGGCTGGAGATCTCGCGCGCATAGATGCCCTGTAAAACATCATGTCATTCATGGTAATTCAAAAACATTTTGTGGTGGTGCTGTTATACGCAAACATTACAGAAGCATGTCATGTCACTTATATGACTTGAAAAAAAAAAAAAAAAAACTTTTTTTTTTTTTTCCACGTTATGATTACAGGAATTTTCTTTGTTTTTTTTTGTTGTTGTTTTTTTTTTGGTTTATGGGTTTATATCTTGCTTTGAGTCCGTGTGTCAGAGTGTATTCAGTGTGCTGTGGCTTGTAGCTGTGGCTTAATCATGTTTGTAAGTGTTGAGTGGTGGGGGATGTCCAAAAACACAGCAGGTCGTAAATACAAAATGTAAGACCTGGAGAGAAGACAACATGACATCTCTGGGTAAGTTAAAGGTCTTGAGTACGAGTGAAAGGCAACGTTCACACACCTCCAGCCTCCCACGCACTCTTCTCAGAGCGAGACACAGAAAGTCCAGAAGGAGAGACAGAGTGAGAGGATGAGAAAGAATGAGAGATGAAGTCAGCCATGTGGCCCACACAGAACCGCTAATACTGAATATAATTGAAAATGTAACAGGATTTCCTTTGGGTTTGTCAGAGATTCTTGAGTATTGGAGCACTTGAATTCAGTTGTTGTGATTTACGAATGCGTTCTCTAATTATTAATAAACAAATAACAGCCTAAAACAAATGAGTTCATGTTTAAAACGTATTCATTTGTTTGCTATATGGAGACAATTATATTGACTTTTTGCAATATAACATATATGTAATATTATTATAATATTTATCCCTATACTCATTAGTATGTTCATTCATCACGTTGACACTATATTTTACTTAATGTACATTTAAGGATAGGCAGATGAAAAGAGAGAGAGAGAGAGAGTATAAAGTGTAAGCAGTTGGATGTGATGCTGGCAATAACAAGAAGACAAAGTGATAAAGGAAAGAAAGAGGGTGAGAGGCTGAGAGGGCGAGTGTGAACACTGTGTTGTGGCCGTGGGAAAGTGCCAAAATGTGTATTTCAATCTTCTCCTCATTCCTTCACACAAACCGCAGCTTTTCTCCGCATCATTTACAAAAACACACAGCTCAATATCACCACTGAGACCTCGCTGAGCACCAAAACACCCATATGATTGCAGGTTTCTCCTGAGTAACCGCATGATGTCAGTCTCTATAAGCACTCACTGACTGTACTCAGTCACGCCGTCTTCGCCGTATGGGCTGTTTGACTGTTTGAAAATGTTATTGACGTCTTTTAGCATTTTATTATACCGCCAGTAGCTTAAAAGGTATTGTTTTATGTCAGAGTGGAGCTTCCGAGGTTGGGAAAAAAAAAAAAAAAACTACTCTGATGTCTTACGTAGTGACTGTCATCAAATGCTCGCCAATGCTTGACAAAAGTTGGGGCCAGCAAGAAAAACAAAGAGGAAAGGATGAGATATTAGTATAGGTGCTTTGCGAAAGTGTCACCACACACATGAATCAGAATGTAATGTTTAAGGTCTTTCTATGACCTTTAGACAGCTATACAGGCAGCACCGGCACCTCGTAAACGTGACTATATTCATCGTATTTTCACGCCATCTTAGCTTTGACATAGAACCCTGAAATACTTCACAAAACACAACATACTGTACAACCCCCTTCCTTCTCAACCCCAAACCCCCGACATTCAAGTTCCTAGAAAGAGGCATTGATGGCAGGCAGGAAAACAAAGAGATCAAGGGATGGAGAGAAGCCCACCAAGCCCCCTCCCTACATGCCCCCTACCTCATGCCCCTCCATCTCCCCTAAAATGCTCCACAGTTCTTCTTATCCGCAGAACAACCCACCGCATCGCCTGCACCAGCTGCGCCTCCTCGCTTTCCCTTGCCACAAGCACCACACAACATTCACTGCTACACAGTGACAGAGAGAGAGAGAGAGAGAGAGAGCGAGAGAGAATCAGACCTGAGCTTGAGAGTGAAAATTACTTTCAGAATTCGAACTCATCCCTTTTGTGAGCAGTGCTGGCTCAGCTCATAACGTTCTGTGAAACAGCCATTGTAGGCCCTGTTTGAGAAAAATGTGGGTAATTGCTGATAAGTGAAGTTTCCTGTAAGAATTAACACATCTGTCATTGATGGAAGGAGTCAGCTCTTTCTAACTTTTTTCTTCTAACATCTGAAAATCTTCAGGCTTTGCAAGTTTTCCATTGAGCATTTTTGTCTTATTGACTGGATACATGTACTGTCATGGCCAAAGGGTTGCACAAGTCTAAAGGCAGCGAAACTCCATAACTTACATGTTTCCTCACATCTTCTGTGTTAAGGCTGTGGACCATTGTACTGCATATTTTAGTGTTTCACCTGCTCTACCACCCACTTCAATAAAATAAAATAAAAAGGACTGTTAATTAGTTGATTAGTTAAGTCCGGTGTGCTGGGAATTTAGAAAGCACTGATGGACTTTAAGACGGTCCTGGCCTCGGCTGATGCAGACAGCTGTTCTCTGAGGAGTCATGACTGCAGTCGCTCGATAGTTCAGGACTGGAGTTTCCTACAGTCTACCTGAGCCTCCAATAACGAACTGGAATCCATATTTACTTAAACACGTCTCCTGCTATACTGAACTTTCAGTCTCACACAGTATGATGAAGATCAATCCCTGCTATCTGTTTTCACCCAAATGAGGATGGGTTCCCTGTTGAGTCTGGTTCCTCACAAGGTTTCTTCCTACTGCCGTCTCAGGGAGTTTTTCCTTGCCACTGTCGCCATTGTCATCATTTCGATTCATTCACATTCACATTCACATTTCATACAAATTAAATAATTCTTTTGATTGTGTAAAGCTGCTTTGCGACAATGTAATTTGTTAAACGCGTTATACAAATAAAATTGAATTGAATTGAATGGACTTTGCGGTTGACTTCGTAGATCAAGATTGCTGCTACAGCATCCTTCCTATGGATCTATGCCATGGATGGGGGCACTGTCGGGGCCAAGCTAATGCTATCTACACTGAAGAGCAAACTTTCTGTCAAGCCCAAAGATTGTCTCATGTCACTTGCCTCTTCTTCCTCAGCTACATTATTTGCCCGCAAGCGGTGGCCATGAACCAAGAGAAGATATTTGAAGTGACTGCTTGGGATTCCCCACTACACTAATGGAACTGCAAAGATTTGGGGATTTCACAAAGAGGTTCATGTGGAACTTCAGCTCCATAGCCAGTCCACTCACTTCCCTCTTAAAGAAAGAGCTCAAACACCTGGCATAGAATCCAGCCGCAAATAAAGCTTTGTGCAAATGAAAGTCAGTACACCCCCACTTTAGGAATCCATTTCCAGCTTACACTCTCATACCAATCTGGTTTGAAGAACACCTAGGATGATTCTGTGTTCCATCAGTACACAAGCGAAGATGATTAAGAAATTAGTTGTGACAGAAGGTATCAATTTCTTGCAGTGTGGTGTCCTTCCAACAGAGCTTTCCATAATTAAGGGGTAAGCTCATCATTTGGGCTCGCATGACACTAACTTGCACCAATATCTTGGCATGCAAAAAACATAACACCTCCTTAAAATAAAACATAGGTGACCCTTCCCCCCCCCCCCCCCCCATGTACTCAGGGATTGTTACATATCAGAAAACACTGTCAGTGATAATGGCACCCAGCTCACCTCAAGTCTTTATGTAAAAGCTAAAGGTCACAGTGGTTGGAATTAGCGCAGGGTATCATATTCTGACTAATGGAGTCAATGGAATAATTTAATCAGAAAACTGGTCTTTTGTTTAGGAAGACAAGAAAGCTGGTCTCTCCCACGGATCACGTATGCATAGAATTCCTTACACTACTCAGACACCTAGTTATCCCCTTTTCCAGTTCCCCCATGGTTCTCTGGAATGCCAGTCCCACAGCCTCTCCTACAGTGGATAAGGGGTTTTGACAGAGCAAGCAGAGCACATAATAAGCCAACAGAACCAATTAGTGGTTTGCAGACCTGGAGGAACTCCCCCAGTATCAACCAGATGAACAGGTATGGTTGTTGACCAATGACATCCAGAACATTTAGGGTGGTCAAATGCTTAGTGCCAGGAAACATTTGCACCTACTGGATTGTGAGCAGAGTTAATGCTGTTACATGAAAATTAGACTTGCTACCATAGCCCCCTTGCTTTATGCTTCCTCAAACCTGTAACTTTGGAAGCACTTTTTTTGCCAAGAATTTTATGCCAAGCACCTTGAATACTCCAAAGGGAGGCCACGTAAGAATTCAGGTTCCCAGACCTGAGCTGATTTCCCACTACAGCTGATTCCTACAACCTTTTAAACATACCAGCCTGGGAGCCTGAAAGTTACGTTCAAGTTCAACCTGGACATTTGATTGCTACCCTCCCAGGATCTCCTTCAATGCGCCAAAAATGTGGAACGGTCTGTACGGGGGATGTGGCAATGACGTCCAAACGAGGTCTTGTATTGTGCAAGTGGTGTTGGTGAATGACTGTTTGCACAGTTCCCACAGACAGACGAGTCTCTCCTACAAGTTGGCGATAACTTATTTGTTGATTTTCTAGGATCAGACGTTCACGGGAACGACTACAGCAGGCACAGTGGCATCTTGGTCAGAATCGTCTATCAAGGATGTACGGCCTTTTTTAAAATGTTTGCACCCTTTAAATATTTTACTGTATTGTACATTGTGGCTATATCATTAGGATGTCAGTTTCTAAAACCCCCCACCCCCCAAAATCACTGATCAATAAATCAACATTGCCTTTTGGTTTCATTTACCAGGTCAGAGAAACAGTTACTGTGGAGGAGTTATGCTCTGTTTCATTATTAAGGAAATATTAGCCAACTATCTTCTTTAATCTTCATAGAAATCTCACACACACACACACAAAAAAAAAAAACCACAGCAAGAAATTCTCACAAGTGTTTGGTGTGGCTGAAGGTTTATTTTTGCCCACGCTGTGGTGATTCATCTTACAGAAGCTCTGCTCAATCACTCGCTCTACAGCCACTGCTACGTAACTATTTCCAACACCTTTCCTAGATGTAAGTCTCAAAAAAATGGCTTTCATGAATAAACTGAAGTGTAAGTTTAGAGTTACATAATAAGCTGCTGTTGTTGAGCACACGGTCCGTTAGGGACTTTTAGCTTGTGAGGCTTTTAAGAAAGAAAAACGCCTAGTAAGAATCAGCTCTGTTCTGGTAAAACGCTTTACACTTCGCATCGGTTTGACAAGATCTGAGCTTCCGAAAAATGTCGCATCACAGGAAAAAGGATAGAAAAAGAGCTGCAAAAGTCACGCAAAAGTCAACTTGTCTTTTAAGAGTAACTGCGAATGTGATCGTATGCAAGATTTCCATTTACTTTTATGATAGTGTTTGTATAAGTTCTCTAAAACAATAGGCTAAGCTGAAACATGTAACACTAATAGCAAGAAAAAGAAAGCTTTTGAGAGATTTTTTTTTTATTTAGATTTTTTTTAAAAGATAACTTTTCTCATGGTAACCAGTTGAATGATATTACTTCGTCCAACCTGTCACATGTTCATGTATAACATACACATATACTATGCATGTGGGAACATCTGGCTGGTCTTCAAAATTAAATGGTATTTTTTTTTTACTTTATAAACATGTTCATAAAATCTACTTAGGTTAGATTAGGGTGAAATTAAATATTATTTGTCTTTTTCATTTAATTAGCTTCATTAATTGTCCAATAAAGCCAGTAGAAGGTCAGCTTGTGTGTGTACGGCCAGGTTTGATTACAAATGCTTTGTTTTGCTTTCTGCAGTACCATCAGTGCACAGTTTCTCACCTTCTGACCACCAGTTAGAGGAACTCGTAAACGTCTCAGCAGTTTCAAGTGAACGTGATGTTAAGATTCTCTTTGTGTTGCTTGTATAAAAGTTTGTGCACTTGTGTACTTTCCTGACCAGTTTATATCTATATACTGTAACCTTGAAAAAAAAAAAACGCTATCCAGAACATACCAAGTGTAAAACAACATACGAACATAAAGAACGAATAAACATTTGAAAACGCTTCAATGTATTAAAAAGTGTTTGATTAAGGACCTACCGAGTTCTAGTGCAATTTTTTAAAAACAACTAACACATTTTTTTGTCATTTTTATCTGCTGTAAATGCATTTCATCTTGAACTTCAACAACTTAGTTTCTTTTTTTTTTAATTGTATATAAACTGGAATTTCTTAATTTTTCTTCCAACATTAATAAGACAAAAAAAAAAACGTCAGTTTATCCTCCATCTTGAACGCTCCCCATGTTATAAAGAAAAGTCTCTATCACAAAGCACTGCCACTGGAGACTGAATCCTAAATAAATGTCTTTGTACAGAGAACTTGTCATGACAACAACAAGAAGTTTATTTCTTTGTGTGATTTTTTTTTTTTTTTTTTTTTTTACATGTTGTTGTGTTATAAGTGTGTTTAAGATCTGGCCACTCACAGACCGTGATGCTGACAGTACTCTATAAACTCATGCTTAATAAATTTATTACAGGGTTTCAGAGCTACATTTCAAACAAGATCAACGTTTTACAAAATGTGTTATTTAAAATCAGAGCTTTAACCAAAGTTCGTTTGTAGTTAAACTGAAAAAAATAAGAATATACAGTGAATTAGGGTCTTGCGGTCTTGAATGATTTTAGACTATAAACATTAAAACTCGGACATTTTAAGGAATTCAGTCTCATTTGCTGGTTAAACACAAACGGAAATTTCCTTAAATTTTTCTCTCGCTCTCTTTATCTCTCTCCCTCTCATACACACACACACACACACACACACACACACACACACACACACACACACACACACTCTCGGTCCAACCTCAGTCTGGTTCAATCACATTAGCTCTTGATCGTGTGATGACTGTACAAAAGCAGAGAACATACACACATACACACATTCAAGCCTACATACCACCACCACCACCACCACCACTACCACCACACATACACATTCACACACACACACATACTCACATTCACTCATATACACACTCGTATTCAGGCTTCAGGTCCTGCTGATGACTTAAGAGGTAAGTCGAATAACAATGAGAAATAAAAGCAGCAGCTTGATACAGAGATCACGAAAATATTAAACATAAACAACAACAACAATAATAATAATAATAATAAGTATTGGTATTTATTTAATAATGATTTGTCCTGCTTATTTTGTGTGCTAAAATGTATTCTTTCTGTAGTTTATATACACTGTGGATGGACATATGTGTGTTAACCCAGATATCATTTTGGCAGAATTATTTTATGTCACATTGTTTGATAAACAAAAGTGTAAAAGTGATTGATTTGTGTCATTAGATCATCAGATTGATGAAAGCTTCTGTGCCTTTGATGTTCTTTAATGTTTTATAATGCAAATCAAATTTCACAGAATTAAAATGTAGCTCAAATTAATTTTAGATCCTTTATCCTTAATTTATGATCCTTAAAGTACATACAGTAAATGTGGCTATTTTAGGAAAATCTCCGTATATATATCTATTCTCTGTCTATATATATATATATATATATATATATATATATATATATATATATATATAGTATAATATATATATAATATAAATTATGATATATTAAAAATCAATCTCAAACAATAAACATGTATATATGCATGATTGTTTAAGATTGTTTTTTTTTTTGGTTAAGCAAACCAAGTAAAAAAACAAAACGAAGATTGTATGAAAGATTAGCTTGAACAACAAATAAAACAGAAATATTAACTTTTGCTATGAACCATTTTGGGACTTATACCTTGATTAATGAATCTAATTGAATTTTATTAAATCAAGCAAGCTAATTGGACTAGAATAAAAACAAAGAATTTTTTTTACAAAGTCTTTCAAAGTAATCGAACCAAATTACAGGTTTGATGATGTAATCTTATAAGAAGCCATGCTGATGTGTGTGAAGTTCAGGAGTGGAGATATAACCAGAGTTTATCATTTACTGAGCTGATGTCAGTTGAGTTCTGAGTTTGTAATGAAAGAAAAGTTACATTCGCGACTCAGCGCAGCTGGAAAAGGCCACAGTGTGTATCTGGGTAAAAACCTAAACCTCAGGCTCTGGATTCCTAACTGAATCACACAGGTGTGTGTGTGTGTGTGTGCTGAAACCACACTGCATCATATAGAAGACACAGTAGGAAATAAAACGAACTGCATCCAACGAATGGTAAATATATATTTTTTTAAATTTTGAAAATATTGCATCAAACCAAATTTTCTGGATTCAAACGAAGATTTTCTGGATTGATTCTTGTAAGATTTAGGACAGGCAAGACTGATAATTAACATTGAAATCTTTCCTGAATTCTCATGATTTTGACCTGCTTTCGATCTGATGTTCGTGCAAAAATCGTTTTCCACCTTGGGCTCGGCATGGATGAGACCGCGTGATAAGCGATGACTCTCCATTATTTAAGGAATAATTGAGACTCCAGGTCAAGAGGGAAGAACCGGACCTGCGAGAAGCGATGTAGCAGGCGTACTGTACTGTACATGAAGCTGGTTATTTTTCTGCAACAGCGGTGTTTTTATTCCTCTCAGAGAGAAAATGAATCTTCTTCTGTCATTTTGGAAATAATGCAGCTTGTTGTGTTCTCCTCATTCCTGAAGGTGTCAGCTTCAAATCTTAAATATTCCGCTTCAACTCTGACTCTTAGAGAAATGCTGACACTGGAGACTCCTTCCATCTCCTTACAGAAACCATCAACATAAAATGTCTTCTTTATCAAATTGCATGCTTTTAATTCTGTTTATTATCAGCCTCTTATTAAATTATGTGAAATGTACAGGAAATGAATCAACACCTCCTGACCAGTCTGCATACGGAATTCATGACCATATGAAAGGCAATTTTGAATGTCTAAAAGATCTTGTATTTCTATTTTCATAATTTTTTTCTTATGTGAATATTTTTTTAATGCATTTTATTGTCTCCATTCACAGACTTTTCCACAATACACGTTTAGTCCACATACGGTATCGGTAACAAAACTGTTAGAAGAATAATCTTAGCAATGAAGTAATAAACCTGTTATCTGTGTTGCACTAAACTTCCATGAGCCACATTGAAACTGTTACACACACACCTGGCTAATCAAGATTTAGTGCAAAAAAAAAAAAAGATAAAGAATAAAGTGCATCTTTTTCTCAGTCAGGAAACATGTCCCACTAACGCTCTGCTTTATTTCTCTTTTATTCTAGACATCTGTTCTTCCTCTTGCTGTAACCTTTCGTTAAAAATGCCTCGCTCTTTTCTGGTCAAGAGCAAAAGGGCAGGGTCACACTCCTCCTCGCGTCCTGCCCGCTCCCGCACCTACCAATCTGAGGGGCAACTCGGAGCCATGCGCGGCTCCACCGGGGACAGATCACCTGACACGCTGAAGCTCAGCCCAAAAATGCCCTTGGCTCCCAGTTACCCCACCTCTCACTGGGTTCCTGTGGAAAGCAACCAGGATGGCGCCTCCCAGGCTGAGACCTGGGGCATCTGGAGAACAGGTAAAGTACAGGGTCTCTGAACTTCTGGCTTCCGATCAAATTGGTCGATCAGACAGGGACATGTGTAATAGACGTGAACATGTAACGCTCCTCTTGGGCTGACGCCTCGCTGCATGTGTCCCAGCAGATGAACAGGCAGGTGAGAGTGAGCGCCCCCCGGTGTCCACCACAGTGTGGTCTCCGCCACTGGGCCATACGCTCAGCTCCCACAGGGAACAGGAACTGGAGCGACTGGTGCAGGTGCTGCTGAGCCACAGGCTGCAGGACACCTCCAGCACACCGCTGTGCGAATGTCCCCTCTGTGAGAAGGTCAGGCCAATACACAGCGCCACGCAACTCCACACAACTCCACACAACTCCACACAAATCCACACAGCGCCACGCAACTCCACACAACTCCACACAACTCCACACAAATCCACACAACTCCACACAACTCCACACAACTCCACACAACTCCACACAGCGCCACGCAACTCCACACAACTCCACACAACTCCACACAAATCCACACAACTCCACACAACTCCACACAACTCCACACAACTCCACACAACTCCACACAACTCCACACAACTCCACACAACTCCACACAACTCCACACAGCGCCACGCAACTCCACACAACTCCACACAACTCCACACAAATCCACACAACTCCACACAACTCCACACAACTCCACACAACTCCACACAACTCCACACAACTCCACGCAGCACGCAACTCCACACAACTCCACACAACTCCACACAACTCCACACAACTCCACACAACTCCACACAACTCCACACAACTCCACACAGCGCCACGCAACTCCACACAACTCCACACAACTCCACACAACTCCACACAACTCCACACAAATCCACACAGCGCCACGCAACTCCACACAACTCCACACAACTCCACACAAATCCACACAACTCCACACAACTCCACACAACTCCACACAACTCCACACAACTCCACACAACTCCACACAAGTCCACACAACTCCCACAGCACTGCACAATTTTACACTATTCCACATTACTCATGAACAGCGCATCATTTTATAAAACATTTCTCACGGCTTTATAATTCCAAAGAAATTCTATATTAACTGTAGAAAACTCTACACAACTCTACACCACTCAACATGACTTCACACAACCACATACGACGCCACACAAATCAACATAACCCCACACGACTCAGCACCACTCTCAGCAATTCTACGTTACTCTACAAATCTCGGCACAACTTCACAATTCTCCACAACTCTCTTATAGAAAACTACACAACTCGACACGACGCCACGTAACTCTACACAAGCCAACACAATTCCACATTACTCATGCACAGCTCCACACAAATCCGCATTATTTTACAAAAAACCTGACTCACATCGTCATGATTCTGTACATAATTCTGTCGAGAAAACTCTCCGCACAACTCCACACAACTCTACACAACTCAGCACCATTCTACACGTTTCTAAATAACTCTACAAATCTCTGCACAACTCCAGACAAAACTTCACAATTCTCCACAACTCTACACAACTCTGTAATCTCTATGAAAGTCTCCATTACCTTACAACTCTCTGTACAAAATGTACACGTTTATTATTTTTTAAAAACTTTACACACCCCTTTACAATGCTACACAATGCTACATTATTTTGAAAACATTTCACAACTCCTTCACAATTCTACACAACTCCAGACAGCAATAAACAACTCTGCACACCTGTGGCGTAATTCTGAACTACTCTACAAAATTCTACAAAAATCATCACAACAATTCTTCGCAATTCTTTAGAGCAACAAATGTAAAAAGAGTAAACCTCGACGGAACTGCCCGACCCTTTGCAACTGCGTGTAACTCGCGCTCAGGAATGAACGTCAGGATTCTAATAAACTTTTCACAGTTATGTTCCTTTTGCACATTAAGAAGCGGCTTGTAGAATCTTTAGAATTTTTAAGAAATTATTCCAAATTTACAGCTTTAGAACTTTACACCAAATTTTCACGAATTCTTAAGAATAACAAAAGGAACTTTTCAGATTTTACTAGACAGTATTAGAACCCATTAGAGCTGTTCACGGATCATCAAACTTTGCAGACACGTTGATCTTTGGTGAGCATTAACGACACGCCAAACCCCATTCTCGTCCCAGGTGTTGTCGTCAGCTGTTGGTTTAGTGACTCACCTGCGCAGGTCTCACATCAACAGAGCCGCCGTTCCACTGGCTGAGCCGGGTTTCAGCGCACAGCATCATGGCCTCCGACCCCCTGCTGGCTTCTACGGCAGGGCGAAAGTAAGACAACCTGTGTGTGTGTGTGTGTGTGTGTGTGTGTATTCAATTTTTTGATGTCATGCTTTACAGGATTACCTGTTGTACTAGTTTTGATCCATAACTTTACACAACTCAACATGGCTCCACAGAACTCTACACTATTTCGCACAACTCAACATCCTCAACCCCAAACAAATCCTACACCACTCCACAAGGTGTACATAAATGTATGTGTGTGTGGCAGGAGCGCAGCTTTGTCTGTAAGGTGTGTGGGAAGGTGTTTAAACGCTCGTCGACACTCTCAACTCACCTGCTGATTCACTCCGACACCCGGCCGTACCCCTGTCAATACTGCGGCAAGAGATTCCACCAGAAATCGGACATGAAGAAACACACCTTCATACACACTGGTAAGCCAAACACACCCACACACACACACACACACACACACACACACACACGCATGGATACTAATGTAGCTGGTTAATGACCCTTCACGTTAGTGCACGTCTCAGGCGGACACACACTTATAGAGGTAGCTAATGTGTTCACTAAAAATTATAATTAATTGCTGTGAAAATGACCCACAGTATTAATGACACTGGGGCTGCAAACTGTCCAGTAAAACAAGGAATTGTCCCGTAACTGGACACTAAAAGACCGGTCTGCATTGAATCGAGACAGGATGAAATCTATTTTGTATTATTGCCAATAACTTAACTGACATCTATATCCACAAAAAAAAATCGACTTCTAATGCAGCGCGATCTCTATGAGATAGAAGTGAGCAGTCAGTGTACAGAAGGAAACCCTTCCTCTCCGTTCAGCCAGTGTCATGTTCTTATCATGCAAAATATTATTTGCACAATCGGGTTTTCTATTGCTGGTTTGCACAACGCCCCTGTGTGGGATAGATAATTAACCTCATCGCTGCCCTGATTCTTGTTTGTGAGTGACAGAATGAGTATGAGATGGGGACGATGGTCGCTAAGTGGCTAATTCCCCACTGCTAATTCGCCGCTGAGTGCGGCGTCGAGGGTGTGCTGCGTAGTGGAGCGCACGTCCAACAACTTCGTACAACAGTGGAACTATCAGAATCATTCATACTATGAAACTGTAGTTCATTCATAGCACTTTGAATGTATACTGTACTGTACTGTACAGTTTCACAAGCATATGCCATTCTCATGTTTTGTGTGGAGAAATCATATATATATATATATATATATAAAACCAGCTCATCAAACTTAGCCATTAGGTGCCCAGTTTAGAAAAAAAGAAGAAAGAAAAAAAAGAGGAGGTATGCAGCAATATTATCAATGTATGAGTCTAATGACATCAAATATAACACTATATAAGCCAGTATGTTTATTAACCTGCCTCGCTGTGTTACTAGCGTACGTAACAAGGGGTGTAATTTCACACAGTTTCGCTACAAAATGTTTATAATCTACAGGAAATCAATGACAGCAAACAGTAAACGATCACATTCCTCATTTAAATAACTTTCATGCATCGAAATGACCTCATACAGGTTTTGTGTATATATTGAGCTCAGTCAGGGGAGTTTCCAATGCTGTAAGTTAGCTTAAAAAGAGAAGTAGTTGAGGAAGTTATATGCCTCATTTGGTTCCAATTTTAAAAGCTCGATATATATATATATATATATTTTTCTTTTTCATTAGTGTGTGTATGTAATTGAGGACTTTATTATTGAGTCAGTGCAAATGTTAAAGATAGGGTAATGTGTCAGCAAAGAAAACACACTGTCCATGCTCTACAGTGTTTATTTGCATGTGACTACGACTACTGCACATGCTATTTACAAATTTTACAAATGTCCTGCAAGTTCCCCCCAATACACCCCATCCCATCCCTCATCACTTATTTTTATTTCAGTGCTACTGCAAACGCAAACTAGCATTCCTCATTTTTTATCACTGTAACTGGACTAGCTAATGTCATAAGTTAGAAACCCTTGCATAACAAAAAGTAAAGACGCTAGCTAATATCTAATAAACCTAGCTAGTTCTTCACTCTAGTGACATGGAGAAAATAAACTAGGGGCAACAGTGGCACAAGCCAGTGAGGCTAATGTTTCCCACCAAAAAGCTACAAACTAACCTAGTTAGTGATTCTTCTTAATAATGAAACCAAAAAAAAAAAAAAAAAAAATAGCTAGCTGACATTTGCAGGCTACAACTTGCTAACTGGCTTACCTGTCTATCCAATGATACGTGACGTATTCAGTAAATTGCAGATAAAAGCTAACATAGCCAATGCGTTCAATGAAAACTGGCTTAGCTAATCTTATTTCAGCTAGTCCTCCTTTTACCACTTTTAGACTGTGAATACACAACATCATGTAGCCATCTGTAGTGTGTACAGAAAAATAAATTGTATAACTTCACTAGCTAGCAAGTACAGGTAATTTAATAATTTTCTAGTTAATCAAGATAGATTACTGGTAGACATCACATACTATATCTCTGGTTAATTATAAAATAAATAAGTAAATGCTAAGTTAATAATTGTCCAAGCTTTAGCTGAAAACTGGCTAGCTAACTTAGCCAACTAACAAACATAGCTTTGTATTCTATGCTAATAATCAATACAACCACAAGCTTAATTACGATAAATGCTTAATATGATTCTTTGAATAATTTACATGAGTTAACGTACCTTGCTAATATTGGCAGAGGAAACTATTTTGATGATGTCGTTATTATTTGTCTGGAATATAGACCGTATGGGAGACACAGCTACTCAGTAAATGTAGCCAGTCATTCTTTGAGTGGTCCAGGAAATACGAGTGCAACTTAACTTGAGGTAAAATGCTGAAACTAATATAGTAACGCTTACAAAGCATTTTTGAGAATTTGTTAGCATCCTGCTAATTTACCAGCTTAAAAAGCGCTATAACGACCGAGAGCCCTCATGTCACATCTGTGATGAAGTGCAAATGAAGTTACCTCTGACGTCAAGCCTTTTCCTGTCATTACTTTTCTCTCTGTCACCGACAGGTGAGAAGCCCCATGTGTGTGTGGTGTGTGGGAAGGCGTTCAGTCAGAGCTCCAACCTGATCACTCACAGCAGGAAACACAGCAGCTACAGACCCTTCCGCTGCCTGCACTGCCCGCTCAGCTTCCAGAGGAAACTGGACCTGGAGCGCCACCTCGAGACGCACTGCGGCGCTAACAGCAGCACGGCCTACCAAAGCACCCTGAGTTAGGGTTAGGGTTCCCCTAAACCTAACCCTCTGTGCTAAAATATCCAAACCTGCAATGTACAGGAAATGTGTATTCACCATAATATCTAATCTCGTACTTCGCACTGTTCATATGCAAATAAAAAACTAAAATGGTTCATTTTCACGTGCGTCATTCGTGAAATCAACCAACGACATCTTTTTTTGAAGTGCAGCATCAGCTGGCAGCTTAACGCATTGAGAGGAAAGCGCTATCCCTCCTCTTCAACATACACAAGCTCACAGACGACGCTAATTAGTGAGTGTCTCTGTGACGGACAGGAGCTACAGTAGAGGTGGAGGAACCCTGGCCAATCCAAAGAGGTTTTTTTGTTTCCCCATAGTGGAGCTATAAATAAGGTGACCAACCTGTCTGTGATAAAAAAAAACACCAACAAATAAATAAATAAACTTGATAAAAGAAAAGACTTTGCGAGGACAAATTTACTTTATTGGTGTCTCTGAGGAATGATAGGAACACTGAAACACATCAGTCTCACACACAAACAAACACACACACACACACACAAACACACATATACAAATTACTGTAGAGCACCGGTTATTATTCTAAAATGAATTACTCTATAAATAATTGGTTTGAATTCGGTTGAAAAGCAGCTTAAACTAAATCAACACTTTTTCATACGTCCACAAAGACGTCACAAAGTAAGAAAAAAGACACTTCAGGGGTTATGCTGTGAAAGGACGTTAATCAGTGACAGGGTGGAATGATACATGATCACATGAAATAGGAGTTACTGTTACCCCTCCAATAAAAAAAAGGATATATTTTGTCCTTATATACAACATTTTGATCAATTTGTAAAAAAAAAAAAAAAAATTAAAAGATGTCATGTTACTTATATTCATTTATAGTTTCACATCGGCAAAACATGTCCCTGTTCTAGTGGGTATAATCACTGATTCCCACGCCAGCCTTTCCTTTTCTCTCGCTCTCTTTTAAGTCTACTAAAGTTTATATAACAACAAAAATATGTCATGTTACAGGGAAACGTAAAGTAAAGTGTAAAAGCGTAAACTCTTCTCTGTCCTAAAGAAATTAAAGTTAAAGCTTCAACTCTGAATGTTGCAAAGCGCTAACACTGGAGACTTCCATAAATGTCACATAAACACCTCGTAAAATGAACTGCCTGTAAAGAATCAGGGCCCGTATTCACAAAGCTTCTTAAGCCTAAAAGTTGCTCCTAGTGAGAAAATTCTCAGAAAATTCTCAGAATTATGAGATTTTCTTAGGATTTTCCCTTAAATTTGGGACTGAATCCTAGTAAAGATGAAAATGTTTCGTGAAACATCTCAGCACTAAAAACAGCTCCTAGGGTAAAAATTGGTGGAAAAAGAGTAGAGAGAGGGACTTTTAAGAGGCTTAAGAGTTTCTATAGCAGAGGACAAAATGGCAGAAAGAAGAAATATTCTCCAAACACTAAAAGTAAAAGTAAACCCTGCTCTTCTGTCCGATTTGGTTTTCTTGTTGTTTTACTTCCTTCCATCTCTCCTGGATTGCAACTACTTGAAGTGCAACTAAATTGATAAAAGCTGAGCCATTTTGCTCCCATCAATCCAAAATGAATGACAGGTAATAAAATCTGTATGATGAATAAATGTAAGCACTTAATTATAGTAACTACTGCGTGGAAATCGGATGCCTCAAAAGTAGACACATTTTCAACACTTGTCTGTTTTAATGATCTTTAAGATATTTAGCCTCGCCTGCATTTATGATCATACAATTTCTTGATATACAAACATTATGATTTCCCTGTCTGTTTTATTATCATATATTCTATTTTCACAAAAAGCCTATTTCAAGACCTTTACAGATTTTTCATCAGCCAATCACAGTCCTTGAATTGCTGCATCATCCCTTCTCACTGAGAGAAAGGTTTTAGTCTAGGACTCCCAGCTATAGGACTTTCTAAGCTAAGATAGGAGCTCTCTGAGAGAATTCGAAGAAGCTTTGTGAATACGGGCCCCTGGAGGATATTAGAACAAGCGCATTTACAAGATCCTGCGCTTTTGTCTGAGCTGCAGTTATAGAAAACTAAGCAACACTTTATTTCTGAGAACTCAATCCAGAATTCATCAGCACCATGGTATAACTTGTATCACATTATGGGCAGGTCATTAAACCATATTTTAAAGGTCAACATGTGTTGCAGTGGTGCTGATAAAGTGGTTTAATAAACGGCTTGAGGCTTGTCGATGAGGTTATAAAGTCTTGGCTCATCAAATTACAGTTTATTATGAGGCACAGTTCGTCCAAATGTGTGTGTGTGTCTCTCTCTCTCTCTCTCTCTCTCTCTCGCTCACACACACACACACATTCCATCCTCTACTTCATGTCATCCAGCACCTGTAAAATATTGCATAGTAAAATGTAAAGAGTTATTAAGCACTAAACACTGGGCATATGTCAGTTAGCATGGTCCTGGTGGACTGTGATTGGACCCACCTCTACAACGAGCTGGTGGTTTGTCCCAGCGGAGACATTGGGGTCCAGGACGGGGTCTCCTGGAGACTGTTTCTACGCACAGCTGCACGTCTCCCTGGCGACAAAATCACATGACATTTCTCAAAAACATGACGCCGGTGACTTTCCAGAAGTATTCACCCCCTCCCCCTATGAAACCTTTCACATATTATGTTTAAACTTACACACGGTCCTTTTTTCCTTTTGCATATTTGTCACACTTAAATTATTCAGAACAACAAACACAAATTTTAATGTTACACAAAGATAACCAGAGTAAAAGAACAAAATTAAAGTTTTGGAGTGGCCTAGTCAAGGGTCAGGCTCAAATCTGATTGAGATGCTGTGGAATGACCGTAGACAGCTTAAACCCTAGAATGTGGCTGAGTTAAAACAATTCCGCAAAGAAGAGCAGGCCAAAATTCCTCTGTAGCGACGTGAAAGCCTCATTGCCAGTTATCGCATAACCTTGAATGCAGTTGCCAAGGGGGAACAACCAGTTGTTAGGTTAGTTATACAGCCCTCAAGAGCCCCTAAGTCAGTTATACAGTCCACAAAGTCTAGCCTTTGACTAGGGCGCAATTACTTTTTCACACTGAGCCAAGCAGGCTTGTTCCACAGTGTGAACAAATTGTGCAAAAAAAAGACTTTTTTCCCTTTTAATAAATTAAAAGTATTATTTAAAAACTGTTTTTTTTTACTCTGGTTATCTTTGTGTAATATTAAAATTAGTCTGACGATGTGAATCAATCAAGTGTAACAAAACAAAAAAAAAACGAGAAGAAGCAACAACTTTTTCACAGCACTGTATATATATATATAGAACTGAGAAAGTTCTTGCACTAGTTTCATGATGCTATGAGATAATAGAGTGTGTGTGTGTGTGTGTTACCTGTGCATGAGTGGATGCACCACAGCGCACCCATCACGACCACACCCAACAGGAACGCAGCAATCACACTGATCAACACCGAGCTCACGACTAAACACAAACGCACAAGCCATCGGCTTCAGTGTAACACCTGATAAACCGCACACATCAGTGTCATGATGCAGAAACATTATGTATATGATAGCAGTGTGTGTGTGTGTGTGTGTGTGTGTGTGTGTGTGTGTGTGTGTGTGTGTGTGAGAGAGAGAGAGAGAGACTGTCTGTCTTTACCGCCACTAGATGAGCTGTGTCTGGACATCACTGTCTCTGTCACATGAGGCTTCTGCGCCAGTTTACCTTTAACACACACAACACACACAAACAAACCCAGCAAGATAAATAGTAAAGAAAAAAAAAAAAGAAAAGAAAAAAAAAGAAAAAGATCATTTATAAATCACTTTTATTTACCATAAAAAATAAATGCATGTTTGAATCCAATTTAATTAATGAACCTATTTGTATTTATTTTTGTATGAGAGTAATAACTGTTGTAATGCTGAGCACTGACCAGCAGGAGGCGGCACCAGACCAGCCACGGCATCAGGCACATACGTGATCAACACCGGCCTGGACAGAGTCCTGTACTCACACTGAGAGAGAGAGAGAGAGAGAGAAGAAGCTTAGACAATATGAATAAATGTAAATATTTGTCATGCCAATAAAGCACCTTTAAATCTTTGAATCTTTAAATTTTGAGAGAGAGATAGATATATGAGGAGTGTGTGTGTGTGTGTGTGTGTGTGTGTGTGTGTGTGTGTTTGTGTTCCCTGTTGAGCTGCTGGTGTGTGTGTGTGGCAGTGTGTGTGTTACCTGTGGAACTGCAGTTGTGTGTGTGTGTGTGTGTGTGTGTGTGTGTGTGTGTGTGTGTGTGTGTGTGTGGAGCTGCAGATGTGATTGTCTCAGTGTGTGTGTGTGTTACCTGTGGTATGTGTGTGTATGTGTGAGAGTGTTTGTATATGTGCGTCTGTGTTTGTGTGTGTGTCTGTGTGTGTGTGTGTTACCTGTGGTGCTGCAGTCGCGTGTGTCTCAGCGCGTGTGTGTGTGCAGTCTCTGCGTGTCCCAGCGGCGCCTCCACACAGCCGCAGGCTGCAGTGCAGGAACTGGATGGAGTTATTGAACACCGGCCTCAGAATGAAGCTGAACCTGAGCTGCTCCGTCTTCTCCAGCTTCTCCGTTGTGTCTGTCCGCTGTCCCACGTCCACTCCTCTGTTCCTTGTTCCCTGTAAGATTTTGTCTGAGGAAGATGTCGTCGTTCCTGTTCCCGCTTCATCGTTCCTCGTTTTTGGAACTAGGCGTGTCTCGTCCTCTCCGGTGTCCTGCTCCCGCTCAGCCTCGTCCTCGTCCGGTCCTTCCTCGTCATTGTCCTTTCTTTCTCCCTCATCGCTGTCTGTGTCTCTGTCCTTATCCGCTCTGCGTGGTGTCCGTGTGTCTGTGTGTGTGACGAATGATGGGTCTGCAGGACAGAAGTCTCGGACGATGGACCAGCCAGTCGGAGCATGTGGGTCTGAGAGCGGAGAGAACACACACGCGCTCACCTCCAGCCTCTCACTGACCCCTATACTGCCTGAGATCTGAGAGAGAGAGAGAGACAGAGATAAAGAGATAAAGAATGAGACATATAAAATGAGAGAAAGAGAATGAGACAGAAATAGACAGAAAGTAAGACTGAGGCCAAGATAAAAAAAAATGAGAAAGACAGAAATCTGAAAGTATGTGAGCAAGTATCATCATCATCATCATCATGAAAGAGGAAGCTGGCGGCGATGGCGTGTGAGAAGCTGACCTCGGCGTACACTCGCCCGTGCACCGACACCACGCAGGGTCCCACCGCTCTCTCCTCGAATCTGTCTGTGGCGAACAGTCGCATGGACAGATGAGGGCCGCTGTGTGCTGCTGGAAGCCAGGGTGGGCTGTAGGCGGGGCCAGAGGCAGCGCTGGACAGGGGGCCACTCCCACTCCGCAGCACGCCCTGTGTCCTGGACGAGCTTGGTGTGGACGCGCTGGAGAGGACGGGCAGAGGCGCTATACATCTGAACTGAAAGCAGAACACACGCACACAGGTTTGACACAAGCTCAGAGGCCACGCCCACTCTCTGAGTTACAGGCACGCAGACCACGCCCCTTTACTCACATGTATAACCAGCGGAGTTGACTCGTTGACTGGTGTCTCGTCTGTCTCGTCCAGCGAAGGCTTAGGCCTCCACAGCAATATCTGGACGAGAAAACACACACTTTGAACATCTGACCAGGAATCTAATGTTCCCTATGGAAACCGTACAATCTGTCTTGTTTAGGACGCTGTAACCCGGAACGCACAGCGGGGGACACGCCCACACACACACACACACACACACATACAGTACATACACACCCAATGAGGTCACATATGTACTTCCTGGTGTCAGAATATTCCTGCACCAGTTCTCACTCCGTTCTGTTGGTACAGTGAGTAGGACTCATTCCAAATGCAATTACGCCATTACGGGACACTCAGCAGACAAAACGCAGCGGGGAGCTTTTCTTGGGCCACAGTAGTAATCACACACTCACAAAAAAAAAGAAGAAAAAAAAAGAACTGAGTGTGTGGTTAAAAAAAACAAAAAAAAAAAACAGATTATCTCTGTGTCTCTTTCTCTGGAAGATTTCTAACGTCACTCTGAACCACATTATGTAAAATTGTCCTAGTGTTAAATGAGTTTTAAGAAATTGCACCTTTTCAGAGGTTTCAGGACGTCCACTGTTCACGTCCATTATTTACATTATTACAGAACACCATGTGTTAGATTTTCGTCTTTTTACATTTCCCCCAGATAGTGTTAAATTTCCCAGCTTTCTTTTTCCATGGTCCCCTCCACTCTTCCTCATTCCTCTTCGGCCAAAACATGGCATTGGCGCTAAAAGGTGTCTAAGGTTGTATGATCAGATAGGATCATAGAACAC
This sequence comes from Clarias magur, assembly GCA_013621035.1. Classification (NCBI taxonomy): domain Eukaryota; kingdom Metazoa; phylum Chordata; class Actinopteri; order Siluriformes; family Clariidae; genus Clarias; species Clarias magur. The sequence continues at coordinate 1,726,386 of QNUK01000038.1, forward strand.
CATTTTTCACGACACTTAATGTTTTTAATCTCCTTATACTTGTTTTTTTTTTTTTGCCACTATCCACACCATCCCATCCATCTAGGAATCTCTGTCGTCCAACTAGGGACGGTCGAGGCCAATGGTGACCATTGTATCTATTCCCCTTCTGTGCAACCATGGTAGGACCACCGGTCAGCACTCACATGTGCATTCACACACTACATGCAATTTGGGAAGTTGCATTGGTCTTCGGACTATGGGAGGAAACTAGAGTACCTGGAGGAAACCCACCAAGCACGCGGGGAACATGAACTGGACCTGCAGGTGCAAGGCGACAGCGCAACACATTTGAAACACATTTGCAAAATAAAACTTCGCGCCCTTTCACGTAGTGTCCGTTCCATCTCTCATACGAGGTCGCCCCGGAATTTTAATGGTATTTGGTAAATAATATACAAATCCTACCTGCTTAAGTTTCCGTCATTGGATAGATGTTTCTTTTTATCTGATAATAATATGTAAAAAAAAAAAAAAAAATGAAGAATGGATCGGAAGATATGAAGCATCATGAAGTATTATGAAAATGGTGTTATATGATCCGATCTGAAAATGTCCTTTTTCACCAAGGTGAGACACTTTTTAGTACCAATACCTTGCTTTGGCTGACTGCTCTTTGTCTTACTATTTGTTGACCTGCACATGTACCTACAGTATACCTCTCTTCATGGGTCTCTCTTGCTTTGTTTTCCTATAGGTCTCTCTGCCGTGCTCTTTATTTGACTTCTTATGTGTCTCCCTGTCCCTCACCATCTGTCTCTCTCCCTCTGCTTGTGTCTGTCCCTCTGAATCCGTTCGTCTCTCTTTTCTTCTCTCTTTTTCTCTCACCGTGTTTTTGTACTGCACTTCTCTGCCGTGTTGCTCCATGTCTCCTTCAGTCCCACAGGAAATGACTGGAACTGCCAAGAGGAAATGGCTCCCGTTGGACCGTGCCTGGCACGAGGGGTCCCTCAGGGTCACCGCTGAAACCGACAGAGCGAGAGCCTGCACGCAGAAGTGTGTGTGTGTGTGTGTGAGGGGGAAAAAACAATGAATGTTTAAGAACATGCTGCTTTATCACTTCCAGATTAGTGTGTGTGTGTGTGTTTGTGTGCGCGCGCGTTAGAGTTTGACCTGTAAGGAGCTTTTATCGACAGAGACAGCGAGGCGTCCATCCACACACTGCACGCTGACGACGTTGCTGCTGCTTGGACCATCTCCGACCTCACGAGACAGCCAGTGTCTCAGCCACGTCTCCTCCACCTTCGCGTCCCTGGCATCCTGCACTGTGTGTGTGTGTGTGTGTGTGTGGAAAGTGATAAAGAAACCATAAAATCCAGACAGATTTCCTGTGCCTCAAGTATGTAGTACAGAGTGTGTGATTTAAGCCTCAGCCTTTGCTACGACCTTCACTATCTTATCTTAAATCTGTTTTCTTACATGTTTAAATGAGCAAATCAAGGTCTTCCGCACTCATTTATTTTCATAATCTGGACTATGAAGATATGTGCATGGTCTGTTTTTTAAAGATCTCTTATATCATGTTTTACATTGGCACTCCGGAGTCTCTGAAGGACATCAGCAAATTTAATCAGATCGGGGACGGCCCTGTTTGAGACATGAGGAGGCCTGAAGCACAGGAGAAGTTCTAAAGAAGTAGCAGGACAAACCTGTCAAATGACAAATCAGGCTGCTAATGAAATGAGGTGGCTTAGTGGTTAGCACTGTCGTCTTGCATCTTTATGGTTGAGGGTTCGAGTCCCTACAGGTCAGTATGCATCGAGTTTGCATGGTCTCCCTGTTCCTCATGGGTTTCCTCCCCCAGTCCAAAGACATGCAGGTTAGGCTAATACGCGTTTCCCAAATAGGTGTACTCCGCCTCGTGCCCTAAATCTCCTTGAATGGGCTTCAGTCTCGCCGTGGCCATGTATACAGGATAAAGCGGTACAGACGATATGTAAGTAAGTGACGAAATGAGTGTTTACAGCTGCTGTACTACAAGTGACAGCAGGAAGTTTCTTGTTTCCACAATATTTACCCCAAGTGTCAGTGTCTCATGCGGGACAATTGGAATGAAACACTTCCTGTGCCCTCACTTCGAGCCGCGTCACTCAAATCAAAGTCTCGTTTATCATTATTTCATAGACAACAATGTTGTTTTGCATGTAAGCCTGGAGCCTGTGAAGGACTTCAGTGTGTTTAATCAGATCAGAAATGAGGAAAACACCCACTGAAGGCCATGCGTGCTCACATTCCCCGGCAGGTTTACTATATTGTCCTACATTCTGTCCTGTACAAGTTGTCCTGTGACTGGTGTGTGTGTGCATGTGTGTTAGGAGATACTGAGATGCCTTATGTATAAGGATGGGATCCTGGGATCCTGGGTTTGATTCATTTTATGTACAGTAATGTGCGAAGATTTGAATAGAAAAACTTTAACTATTTACAGCTAAAATGTGTTCATTTATAGCTTATTAGCATTAGTACCTGTGATGCAGAGATTTAGAAATAGTCAAAGGGTTAAAGATGAAAAATAAGCTGATCGGCTGTAATGTAATCAATGATATTGTTATTTCAGGTCGAAGCTCCCGTACATGTCTGTCTTGTCTTTCTGTACAAGGAAATCAAATTTTGTCTGGCTGAGTAACGTACGCCTTGTTTATGCTAAGCTGAACTTCTTGCGTTGTCAGACAAATACACCCCCTGTTTAAAGAAGATTATTATATCTGGCACATGACTGTTCATAACACCACTTTTACTTCACATTTTGATCTGGCCTTACCTGCCCCGCTGCCTTTCAACTTGATCACAAGGCGATTGGCTAGATGAGCTTCCGTGTATGACATCACAGAGGGATAGCCATTCTGATTGGCCCAGGCGAGCAGGTCAGGGGTTACAATGAGGTCTGGGACAATGGTGCTACTCATGGTAAGGTCGGGTTTGGGAGGATACAGCGGTGTCACACTGTGGGATGACTGAAAGAGAGAGCGAGACAAGGACAAATAATTGAGACTGATGGGTAATTAAGTATGCGGTTAAGAAAATGTGATGGTTTCGATGGAACCTCTTACGTGAACTGTAATGTGGCCACGGAGACCCGGAGTCACAAGAGCCCAATTTACCGGAGCAGCACTGCTTAACACTAGCACCACATTACACCACCCAGCATCAGCCACTGGGGGCAGCAGAGAGACAGACACCTCCACCTGTAACGACCTAAGAACAACACATGAAACAAAGTCACAAAGTAGAATTTTAACCGATTTCTTTCCAGATTGAACTAAGTAAGCATTTTTATTAGACCAAATTTATTTGTGTACAGCAATCCTCTCTTTGGAGTCTATGTGTCAGACTATTTCCTGTACCCACACTGGAAATATCTACAGGCTTTGATTCATTGCTCAAACTGGTAACTCAGAGGGTTAAGGCACTGAGTTACTGATCTAAACGTCAGTGGCTCAAGCCCCAGCTCCCCCAGGTTTCCATTGTTGGGCCCTTGAGCAAGAGTCTATTTGTTACAAGGACGCCATATCATGGCTGACCCTGAGCTGTAATCCCCAGCGAAGAAAGAATATCACCGCGCAATCATGTATAGTATATACAATATGAAAAAAAGACTTAGCACATTTGAAGGCTTGAAAAGCACAAGGATGCTGCAAGAATGGCAATTTGGGGAATGTATCTATATCACTAGTAGAGTGATGTCGGCTTGATGGATTTTAAGCAAATGCTCTATGTATTCTTGCCATATGTGATTATACACATCCACAGTGTTCCATCCTTTTTTGGTACAAATACTAAGTTAAGTTATTCTTTTTTTTTTGTCCTACATACATTACCGCACAGTAAAATCCGTTATTCTTTCTATATTGTATATTGCACTGTTACAAAGATGGGCTCCTGGAGGAGACAGGGTTAAGGTTGCTAAAGGGCCCAACAGTGGCAACATTGCGGAGCTTGTGCTTAAACAACTGGCCTTCTGAACAGTAATTCAAAGCATTAACACATTTAGATACCACAATTCTGTGCAGTATTTGGCTGATCTTCAGGTGGTGCATGGCAGGCATCTCCTCCTTCATTGCTCTGACCAGCCTGTCTGGTACCCTGTGACGGGGCTCCTGTGCTGGTTTAAGATAAATTGTGTGATGAAATAATGTGGTCCTTCCTGATATATAGTTCTCGCCACCTGATGCATGAGCAGATCAGAGCATGTTTACCCTGAGTTTGGCATTTGTAGGACATGGCAAGGAAAAGCTCCATGCCATGACGTTTTTCTCCACAAGTCTATCACTCACTCACTCATCTTCTCAAGTGCTTTATCCTGTATTCTATGTCATGGGGGGCCTGGAGCATATCCCAGAAGACTTAGGACACAAGGTGGGGTACACCCTGGACATGGTGCCAATCCATCACAGGACACACACATACAATCACTCACACACTTATTTACACACTACGGGCAATATGGGAGCGCCAATTAAGCCTAATCTTTGGACTGTTGGGGGAGGAAAATGGAGTACCCGGAGGAAACCCACCAAGCAAGGGGAGAACATACAAACTCCATGCACACAGAGACGGGAATCGAGCCTGGCTGGGAATCAAACCCGGACTCTGGAGGTGCAAGGCGACAGTGCTAACCACTACACCACCATGACGCCCAAGTCTATTGTATAATTTATAACAGACAGATGAACATCAATTCCACATGATGTATCCAAGGCCATAGAGTTGCTGAGCCACTGACGGCAACAAGTTCTGGGTAAAATCTGAGAATGACTGAATAAGTCAGGAAAACTGGGATAGTATGTTCAATGTGTTTCAGCGCACCCACAGAGTCCTGAACCAGCAGACCATAGCTTGATGACATGCACTTCTGGGTTGGAGAATCTTTCTGAGAAAGTGCAGCCGTTCACTTCCTGTTCCTGCAGCTTAGACACCATGTAGTTATGAGAGAGAAAGAGAGACTGCAGGTGACACACGCTGGGCATGCTGGGATCTGAGGGTCAGGGGAATAGAAGAAACACTACAAAGCATGAATACTGCATAAATTACAGTATGGATAAATATATATGAAATTAAACAATTTATACAAAAGAACATTTTTTTTTTTTCAGTTTTAAGAATTGATACAAGCATTATTGTAAACTGAATACTGAATAGCGAGGTAAAAAGCACAAATGGCAAAAATATTTACTATATGTATGAATAAGTGTGAATTTTTTCGGGGTCTATTCAAAAGCCATAAATCCATCTCTCACAGTTTAGAGACAAGGGACAAATCAGTCTGTAGTTGCCTTTGTGGTTATGCATCAGTTTTCCACACAAAGCATCTCATGTCTCTCGTACTCTCAGGGAACCCGGGGAACTAGACAAGATACCCGCTGGTTGAGGTGCCAATCCATCACAGGCCACGGAAGCATGAAAACACTCACCGCTGGTAATGTGGAAATGACAGTTAGGCTAACGTGCATGACTTTGAACTGTGGAAGGAAGCCAGAGTACCCAAAGAAACAAGGGATAGGGAGAACATGTCAACTCTGGGAACCACACCCAAACCTTGAAGGTGCAGATGTAACCCACTCAAATATTTGAGAGTATAGAAAAGCCCTTTCAATATTCTCTAATAACTGAATATATATATATATATATATATATATATATATATATATGTATATACACATATATTATTATTATTATTCACATTTGTTATATGTATTTTTTTTACTTGATGTATTGTATGTTCAGGTGTATGGAACTAATGTGAAAGAGAAAAGGGAGGTGTGTGTTTGTTTGGTTCTGTGATTCACTATGAGAGAAGTGTGTCGACGGTTGCTGACGTCACTTTCGCACCAGCTCGTGGTGATACATGCAAGCCGCATTTCGGCTCGCGCTTAACCTTATCCATCTTCGCCATTCTCTTCTTTAAATGTCTGCCTGAACTGTTTCATTGCATTAGCTCGTGCTGGTGTGCTGGGAAGATACAGCGTGTGATTGCCGAAATCATACTGTCTCATCGCGTTGCGGTCGTTTGGATTTGTGCCAGGAGATAGACGCGTTGGATTTCTCTACGGATGGATTGCGCAATCAGAGGACTCGTTTGTTCTAAGGAAGGCAAAGAGATATTTTTCCTCCTTTTGATTGAAATTACTCCAAGGACCGGGTTACACAAGGTCTTAGTGCTAACCATTATGCCATAGTGGTGCTTATAGAGAAGTATCAATTAATCAGAAGTTACACTAAGAGCTCACCACAACTTTAGCTTCACCACCGTGCTCAAACCACAATGGCTTCAAACAACATCCAAATCCAAAAGTGATGCATAACTTTAATTCATTACAGCTGCGTCAACTGTTGCCTCCAACATTCTCTAAAAATCCATAAAACCATTTAAATCACGGGACAGAAAGAAGTGATGCGGTCGGCTTGGCACCACAAGCCGTTTTTTTTTGCCCAAATATCTGGCTACGTTATGTTGTGCTTTGCTCAAAATTTTAAAGTATAAAGCACTTAAATCAGGTGAGAAAGTTCTTAAACTGAATCCTTGTTGTCAAAATCTTCATATATTGATCTACAGTACATGTACATGTGAGCACTCAACATCAGCTACATCGAGAGTCTGAAATAAATATTCAAATAAGAATACATGCAGAATGCACTGTGTGTGTGCACGTGTGTGTGTGTGTGTGTGTGTGTGTGTGTGTATACCCTCTCCAAGGCGGAGGTAGACGCGGTTGGCAGTGGTCGAGTGTGTAAGCGAGGAAACAGTTGCATGACGCTGAAGGGTCCAGCGCAGTAGAGCACGAGGTCGCCACGGCAATGAAGGGATGGAATGGACACGAGCCAACACTCTGCCATCCTCAAGAGTGGAGTTTGTCGAGACCTACAACAAACACACACACACACACACACACACAACAGATACATTGATACTGGTCATTCTGCATCTATGACTTTTTATAACTGGGCCAAACTCATACCACACACACACACACACACACATACACACACAAGTGCTGACCTGCACCAGGATGTGGAGTTTCTCCGGCAGCCCCTCGCTCTCCAGAACCCAGCGCATGGTATGCTGGGAACTCAGTACAAGAATGACTGGGCGACGGACAGGATGTGAGTATGATAGTGGCCTCAGAACCACTGTCACCTAGAGAGAGAGTGAGATAGCTAGCTAGCTAGGCATAAAGAGAGAGAGAGACAGACAGACGGGTAATTAGATAGAAAGCTGTACCAGGTTGTCAGTGCTGTGATTAGGTCTTGCCATAGCGATCACATGGGTCTCTTTAGCTCCACCCTCTCTGGCAGCACAGCCTGGCCCCGCCTCAAAGCGTTCGAGCTGAGCATGGACAGGGTGCGGCGCCCCTGCAGGAGAAACTCCGCACTGCGATGTCACTTCACCTGCTCACAGACATTAAACACATTTCATTCAAACCACAAATATAGACAACAATCAAACACAAAGAAGCAGGCTTCATCCTGAATGCAATACAATACTAAGCTGGAGTGTGTGTGTGTGTGTGTGTGTGTGTGTGTGTGTGTGTGTGTTTGTGTGTGTGACACCAGACTTTTAAATCATTTCACCTCCATACTGAAATTATATGAATCCATTTTATCAGGGTGAGCTGGAGTGGAAGATCCTACTGTAGTCTAGTCTGTGCTGAAGGCCTGAGGAGAAGCCCGGCGCTGGGTCAGACTCCTCACTCACACACACATAGGTGTCTGTGGCACTGCCCAGTGAAATGCTAGCCTATCCACACACACACACACGCACGCTCTGACACACACACGAGAGGTGTGCCTGGCTGCATCGTACGTCTTTAACACCACACTCTCCTCTCCTGGTCTCATCTGTAAGATCACTCAAGAACTGAAGAACTGAAATATCCGTTCAGGCTCAGACTCGGACCATTTAAAGCCAAATAATTATGAAAATAGAAACAAATCACATCCATGTGCTGGGAAAAGAATGACAAAAAAAAAAAAAAAAAACATGCACAAAAGACACATTTTTGAAAAGTGCACCGGCTTTCCAATAAGTAGCCAAAAAAAAAAAAAAAGCCATACTCTGTTGATGTAAAGTGGGTGGAGATAATATCAAGACAGATTCATGCAAACTGTAGGCTTCATTTGTCCCTGAAAGACCTAGCAATGCTAGCTAAACCAGGCTTGCAAGATAATATTAAAATAGCAAAAAGAAAAAGGCTAAGCTACAGGTGAAACTAACATCAGGGGTCAGGGGTCGCTCAGTGGCTAAGGCATTGGACTACGGTTCGGAAGGTCCCAGGTTCAAGTCCCACTACCACCAAGTTGTCCCTGTTGGGCCCTTGAGCAAGGCCCTTAACCCCAACTGCTCAGATGTATAATGAGATAAAAATGTAAGTCGCTCTGGATAAGAGCGTCTGCCAAATGCCTAGATGTAGATGTAGACTAAAGCGTAAACTCCTCACAGAGAGACCTAAACTAGTGAATGAAGGATGAACCTGCAGGTGAATGCTAAGCTAGGAAGTGAACGCTGAACTCGCAGTCAATGGCCATGTTCACATTACCAGCCTGAAGTGGCTCAATTCAGATTTTTTTAAACTAATGTGACAATTTGCATTTAAAAAAAAAATTTTTTTTATGTGTGTCTAATTTTTAGAGCTGTCTAAATGCAGGCAATGGATCGGATCTGAATCACTTTTATATGTGGTCCTAGATCAAACCTAATGTAAATCCAATATGTGGTCATGTGGCTTGAATGGGATCAGAATTCATGGGGGAGCTCAGTGCTTAAGACATTAGACTGATCAGAAAGTCCCAGGTTCAAACCATATCTCCACCAAGTTGCCACTGTTTGGCCCTCAGGTAAGGCCCCTAACCCTTAACTAATGGGAACAATGTAAGTTGCTTTGGATAAGGGCTTCTGTGCATGTGCATCTGATTTTTATGGGGTCGTAAACATGATTTGGATTTTATCGCAAAATTGGAAACATGCAGTGTTTGATGATGTAAGTCCAGTATTCAAATCAGTTCAGTTTTTATTTACATTTACAATCACCATCGTCACGAAGCAGCTTTGCACGAAGCATTTTCATGATATCAGATATCAGATGTAATAAAGGGCAAATGTTTTGCAATGTGTAAGAGGGACTTGACATGCTGCTAATATTTACCCTGAAACAAAATAGTGTCGAGACTGAATTCAGTCAAATATATAACAGCTTTTAACGTCTTAGCCTCTTAGCGAATCTGGTGCGGGTAAAAGAGTTCTTTCAAAAAAAAAAAAAAAAAATCACAATAAAAGTCTGCGAGGCAGCACATAACTCATGAGGGAATTTTATCCATTTCCTTTGGCCAGTAGCAGAAACTTGGAGAAAGACCTGGAGCCTGTGCAATGGTGGAGTCTCAGTTTCATAAAAGTCTCTGTCTCTAACGCCACCACTAATCCTAATTAAAGCCATATTCAGGGCTAAAGTACACTAACGGTCCGGGCGTTTGCTAAATCATTTACTCTCTTCAATCAAAAGTATTTTGTTTCTATGATCATTTAATTTTTTGACATTTTTGCACATACGTTCATCAGGACACAGGTCGATTTAACGCATTGACATTCACTTGCTGGCGAGTGCAAGGCCACGTTTTCGTCTCACACACACTCACAGCACATGATCCCAATGCAAGATAGTGTCAAGGGTTGTGTCTAGTGTTGTTGCCTCGTTTTATTTACACATGCATAAACACCCACACACACACTCATACAGGCTCTTCTTCTGCTCCATACCTGCAGTTCCTGCCCTGAGCAGAAGGAGACAGATTAGAGCCCACTCTGAGTGCAGCATCATCTTTCCTCTTTATCCAGAAGAGTTGAGCTTCAGGAGATGTCTGTTATATACTGACACACACACACACACACACACACACACACACACACAGAGAGAGAGAGAGAGAGAGAGAGAGAGAATAAGATTCAGACAGAGTGGGAGGACAAAGAGCAATTCATAATGAAATCTTACATTCCACAAAGTCAAGAAAAACAAAAAGCAACAACACGGTCTGGAGTGTCCAGAGCACAAGCTCCTCTCTCCCTCTTACACACACACACACACACACACACACACACACACACACACACACACACACACTGTGCATATTTAAACTACAGAATGAATATCTCATTTGTATTTATGTTGGTCATAACGAAACCTTAAATTCCATAGACACCGCAGAGCGCAGCGGCCTGTGTGAATCAGCTGCAGCGTGTTTCCATCTCCTGCGCTTCAGTGGGGCTTAGACGCTCATAGCCTGTCTGATTTAACCAGCTTTTCACTGTGGGTCAAACGTGGGGCTTGAACTTACTGTAGATACAGGGCCACAGGGTTCTGCTAGGTTTGGGCTCCCGAGTAAGTTCCTATGCTAATAGCACTGGAATAAAATGTTCCTGTACTGAAGATCTTGCGCTTATGTTCTGGCACTAAATGCCTGAGTTTCAGTGCTATACTTCCTGGTCTGAAGGTTTGGTACTAAAGTAGAGAGCCTCAGCTAAATGTCTGGTACTAAAGTCCCTGTGTTTTTCATCCTCAGCGACACTTTTGTTCTGTACTGTACTATACTGTACTGTAGTTCCCGTGGTAAACTCCCTAAACTTGAACAATCCTATTGTAAAGATATTGGTCCGTACAAAAAATCCTGTACTAAGAGTCCCTGAGCTAATGATCCTGTACTAAAATCTTACATTAAACTATTTTACTGGTGTTATATAACAATATTTTTAGTACTACAATTTACTTACTACAGAAATTCCTAGAGATCCTGTAGTAAAGTTCCTGCACTAAGTTCTGCTTACTGAAGTCACTGGTCCTTTAGTAAAGTTCCTTTTGGAAAGAAAACAAAAACGCATGTATCTGTGCTATTTCTTTACCTAAGTGATCTATTTTTTAGATTTGCACAGTCATGTCCGTATAGTTGGTTAAAATGCTAATAATATAAATTCAGTTGATCATATTGCATAGGTCACGCTGAAATAAAAAGAGATATGTCACCATATACTGCACCTCTTTTTATGTTTATTAAAAAAAATTAAACTAGCAAAATATATACAGTCCCCTACGTACGAAGATTTGAGTTACGAACTTTCAAAGATACGAACATCCGCTGACACATGTTCAATCACATGTCCAGTGCACCAGAGCCCAGCACTCACTCACCTCTCGGCCCTAATCACACCCCACACCACACCACGTTCCCTCTGATCCTCCAGCACTGCTTGGCTGGTCCCACCAACTCTCAGAGACTGAGGAAGACATGCATCCAGACTGTGTTCTGTTCTGGCACCTAGGTGGTGGAACGAGCTTCCTCTAGATGTCCATGAAGCCAAGTCACTGGCAATCGATAAATGACAACTAAAGACCTATCTGCTTCTTTAATACCACCGACGATTGCTTGGCTTATCGTACTTAGTTAGTAACCTACTGTAGGAACCCAGTGTAAGGTTCTATCCGATGAAGGAAACTTCAAAGCGTTTTGGAAGTCACGGGAGAAGAGCGCCTAAATGTAAATGCAAACATATAAAATCATCTCTGTGAAACTGCTGAAGTTTGCAGCATGAAGGTTTTAGGGAAGCAAGGCCAGTCACTTCACTTGTTGCATAAACTCCAAAAGTAGCTTCCTCGACGTGCACATTTTCTGTATTACATGCACAACATTAAAATAATAATACAGTCAGCACCAGTAATGTGTTTGGGCCAAAAACACTTCACATGCAACGAAAAAAACACATGATATGAATATAAAATGCACAAGGCTTGTAGAGAGACAGAACCGGAAAGCATTACAATAAGTCACAACAAGCCAGAAATGAAACAGCAAACAGATGCAATCAAATGCAATCACGAATAATAATAATAATAATAATAATAATAATAAATAATAATCAAAAAGCAAATGGGAATTAAATCAGGAACAGTTTCATGTGTAGTGAAGATGCAGAAAAGTGACACAAATCAGTGACTGATACAGAGAGAGAGAGAGAGAGAGATGATTATTTGGAAGAGAAGCAGCTGTAAAAGCATTAAATCCGACTTTATTACCGGGTTATTAATAGCGCAGGCTCCATCCAGAACAGCAGAAGTTGCGCAGTGACCTGAACCTCACACAGAAACACACAGATCCGTCCACTTCTTTATTGGTTTTCTTTCTTTCCTTTCTTTCTTTCTTTTTATTATTTTTTTTATTTTTATCTTCGCACTACAGCTCTAGTTTTAGAGTTACTATGCGCGCGCGTGCGTGCGCGTGTGTGTTGGATACACCCACCTGTGTCGATCGGTGGTCCCAAATGACATCACCGGCGCGCGAGGAATCAGCTTGAAGCGCTCGGAGCAGACGCCGCATATTTAAGTATGAGGACACAGGCACGCGCGCGCGCGCACAGCTCCACGCGCATATATAAACACACACACACACACACACACTGAGTCCGTGCGCCCGCACACACACGCCCTCAGTCACACTCTGAGAGCCGGAGCCACTGCGCCGTGTAAAAGTGTAGCGCGTTAGTGAAAAAGTCAGAGCGTCGTGGTGCCGCGAGGGGAGACAGAGAGGGAAAAGGTTCATCTGGATAAGGAAAGGGGAGGGGCCTGACATGCAAGTAGGGGCGGGGTTTCAGTGTGATTGACGGAATGTAGATGAGGGGATTAGAAGAGCTTAAACTTGCAACAAGGACTTTCATCCATCGCTTTATTTGATTCATTTTTTTTTTTAGCAGCAACAAGGTATTTCAAAATGTTTGCGTTTAGTTTATATGCTTATAATCTAAATGTATAACTTTATAAGGTTTCTAAAGGCAGTGGTGGCTCAAACAGTTAAAGCTGTGGGGTGCTGATGGGAAGGTTGGGGGTTCGCTGCCACTGTTAAACCTTTCTGATCCAGGGGTGCTGTATCCTGGCTGACCCTGTGTTCTGACTCCAGCTTCCTCACTGGTGTATAAAATAACAGTCATATGACAAAACAACTGTATGTATCTTAATCTTTTTCAGGTAGCCATGAAGAACGCCAAAAAGTAAGATGTTTTGAAATCATTCTCATGGCTGGACCTGGAAGATGTTGATTGCAAGTGATTATTTCCCATATGCACGGACACGTTTGTGACACCCATCAGCCATAAAATTAAATTCCATCTTCTGCAGCCCAACAGTGATTCCCATGGTAGGACCTCTGGTCAACAGTCACATTTAAACTTACTTGATTTGGTAGATGCTCTTATCCACAGTTAATTTTTTTTTGTTTTATTATATATATGAGCAGTTGAGGAACGTCGGTCAGCCTAATCTGCATGTCTTTGGACTGTTAGAGGAAACCGAAATTACCAGGAGGAAACCCACCAAGCACAGGGAGAACATGCAAACTTCATGCAAACATCATGCCCCAAGACCCCAAGTGTTTAACCCTCAACACTGGAGGTGTAAGGCCACAGTGCTAACCATTAGGTCAATGTTACCTTTACCTCTTTCATATTGATTAGGTCTCCCTTTTGCCTACTGTACAAAACAGCAGAGGTCGTGGTGCTGAGGAAGATACGCAGTGGGAAAAAAAGTTTATCTGGACAAGAAAAGGAGTGGCTCAACATGCATTTGTGGCAGGGATTCAGGATGATTGACGGAATATAGATTAAGGGATTAGAGGAGTTTCAACTTAAAACAAGGACTTTCATTAATTTTATATAATCCATCCTTCTTTTAACCCATCCATCTAGGCACCTCTGTAGTCCAACTAGGAACCATGGAGGCCAATGAGGCTTAGACTTAGACTTAGGGTTAGTTCCTCTTGCACCATTTGGCGCATTTGGTGGTGAGTTTTGTCCAGCATGATCGGTTTGCTCCAACATCTTCGGCCTCGTCCCGCAAAATACCAAGTGCACAGAGATCGTCCATGAAGCTCCAGCGCCATGTTGCACGTGGTCAGCCTTGTCTCCCCTTTCCTTTTTGGGGTGTCCACAGAATTGCTGATTTTGGGTGCCTTGCATGGGGTTGACGAAGTATATGGCCCAGAAATAGCATACTTCGCTCAGTCACGACGACATTTAGGGAGCTGGATCTCTTCATTGGTTATGCTGTTGCGGTATGAGACACGTAAGATTCTCAGAAACCACCATTGCTGGGTGACATTGAGTCGTCGCATGATCCTGGCAGACATCTTCCATATTTCACTGGCGTAGATTGAATTTGGGATGACAATATAATTGAGCAGATTAATTTTTGTCACTGTGTTAGTCGACCAAATTGGCTGGAGCCGCTGGAAGACTGCCCCAGCCTGCGCAATCCGACGAGTTACATCATGGTCGACATCGCTATCACTAGCTAGGATGATGCCCAGGTAGGTGGACCTGGTGACCTCCTCAAGCTGTTACTGCCCCACCATCACGGGATCGTTTATAGCGGCGTATCCAATTCTCATGTTCTTGGTCTTGCTCCCGCTAATTCGAAGTCCAACCTTGGCTGCTTCCCTCTCCAGATGTCATCTGCATGAAAGTTGAGGTCTGTCAGGTGTGTTCGTGCTTGCGATGTGATTTCATATCCCTCCTGACCCATAACTTCCCGTACCATGAAATCAATATCCAGAAGAAAGAGGAAAAGGGAAAGTATGCGCCTTTGCCTCACCCCGGTCTTGATGTGAAGACCTCTGTAAAGACCGAGGTAAATGTTATGGAAAACCTCAATAAATTTGAGGACTGGAATGCCATATGATCTTGTAATACTCCTGAACAAATTCCGGTGGACACTGTCAAAGGCCTTGGTAAAGTCCACTGAGGCCAATGGGGATTACCATTCTATTTATTCCCATTTTATGACTGTGTCAGGACCTCCACTCAACATTCAGAGACTACACAATTTTGGGAATATCAATTAACCTAATCTGTAAGTCTTTGGACTGAGAGAGGAAACTGGAGTACCAAGCATGGGGAGAACATGCAAACGTAATGCACACAGACCCAAGGATCGAATCCTCAAGACTAGAAGTGCGAAGCGACAGCGCTAACCACTAAGCCACAGTGTCGCCAAAAATTAAATTCACCTCTCTAATATTGATTAGGTCTCCTGCCTTGCTGAGCCATTAAGGCCTGGACTCCACTAGACCTCTGAAGGTGTTCTGTGGTATCCAGCATCAAGCCATCAGTATCAGATCTTTTAAGTACTGTAGGTTGTGGGGTGGAGCCTTCATGGATCGTACTTGTTTTTTCAGCACATCTCACGGATGCTTAATTGGACTGAGAGTTCAATTAACACCTTGAACCATTTGTTCTGTTTCTTAATCCATTCTTGAACCATTTCTGCAGTGTGTCCGGACACATTATCCTGCTCAACAAGCTCAATGCCATCAAGGAACATTATTAGAAGGAGTGTTTAGGTAGGAGGTGCATGTCAAAATGACATTCACATGAATGGCAGGACCCAACCTGCCATTCCGAATATTGTCCAGAACATCACACTGCCTCGACCAGCTCACTTGCCTCGTATATTCTAGTCCCTGACATGTGCCATGGGTACAGGATAATCATTGGAAAAATAGAATGATAGAAAATACTTTTTTATAAATTTTTCAGTATGGCCAGTGACATTGTATTTTTCTACACTTGTTCATGTTGCTCTGCTTAAACACATCATACCGTCTATAAAACATAACCCTGTACATCTATTCTAGTCTATATTTAGAATTAAACATAGCATATGATTTAGGACAGTTTTTTGAGGAAATGTGGAAAAAGAGACAGAGAAATAACTAGAAAGAGCAGACAATACAAGTAAAAGGAGGCCACTAATTACAGCTCCATATAGGATTCAGGTTTTATTTATCTTCACGTATGATGAGTCAGAAGGATAGCTGAGTTCACTTTTCTGCTTACACACACAGTAAATATTCTAACTTTACAAAAATGCATGCATATGTGGTCTTTAAATGGAAAATATGGTTGCTGGCTGGCGCTGGACAGTAACTCACTATGACTTGCATGCTTCTGCTTCATGGCTGTTATGTGCTATGCATAGTCCATTCTACTGATTCCACATGGAATCAATAGAAAATGATAGATCTTCAGAAATATTTTTTTTTACCTATCGTCTGTCTTGTAAATATGTTTCCCTATTTGGCGAGTAATACATTTGAAACAAATGGAAATGTATTATTGAGTAGAATCTTCTGGCAGTATGGTGGTACAGAAGTTCACGTTGCTGCCTCACAGTTCAAGGGTCCTGACCTCAGGTTACCATCAGTGTCAACTTTCTCTTGTTGTCTATATGGCCATCTGGACTTCTGACCGCACATAAAAACTGCTCTACACATAAAAAAAAAAAAAAAAAAACATGCAGTGATTCAGTAAATGTGGCAAAAACAAATTTGTAATTTTTATGCACACCAAAAATGGCTAGAGTTGGACATGAATTAATTTTTACATATGTATTAATATGCACACGAATAAACTGAATCAGAAGTAACATTTTCTTGAACTCATTGCAGTAGGGGTGTACCTTTTGAACTTGAATTTCCTACGCATAAGAAAAACTTTAAACCTATCTATTTGTTATTGATATGGATAGATTGAATTCGGAATAAAGGCTATTCGTTTAACATTGCATGTTTGCACAAGTCAGCAAAATAATCATTTTGGTTTCTGATGGCTGAAAACATGCTCTAAAGTGTTGAACAAAAACAAAACAAAAATTCTGTTTGAAAATATATAATTCTTTGGTAAAGATTATTTTATAGATGATGTGGTTTTTTTTTGTTTGTTTGTTTTTTACAATGTGTTGTAGTAATATATTTCATTTGAGCTTTTTTTTGCATAAAGAAGTTTAGTAGAATTCAAAGCAAGAAATGGACCAAAAATGTGAATTTATGCAGTGTAATTTAAGTTTAAGTTACATTCAATTCAAACGAAATAAACATGTTCCTTAAAATGATTTTTTTAAATAGTAAATATTACTCAGAGTCTAAATCCATCACCACCCACAACATCCTGAATAATGTCTTAATTGTGTCAAAAGGTATTACTCTTTAATTTTAGGGGGGAAAAATAAATGAACCACATTATGGTTTGGGTGCCAGACAGGCTGGTTTGAGTATTTTAGAAACTGCAGTGTCTAGAGACTCAGAGGTAAAGCAAGCAGTTCTGTGGGTGGAAACACCTTGGTGGTGAGAGAGGTCATGGTACTGTACTTCATATAACCATGCTTTACAACTATAGTAAGCAGGAAATTAACTCAGTGAAAGGTCAGCCAATAACTAAAATCTTAGGCTACAGTCAGCACAGACTCACCATACTGTATACAGACCCACAAACTAAGCAGCTCACAGACTCACAGACCCACCATCTCACAGACTCACAAGGTCACAAACACACAGACCCATCAGCTCACAGACTCCTCAGCTTACAGATTCAGACTCATCTGCTCTCAGATCCATCATCTCACAGACTCACCATCTCACAGACTCACCATCTCACAGACTCACCATCTCACAGACTCACCAGCTCTCAGACACATTGCAGAATTTTATGTTAACTGCAAAAGCAAGAAGGTGAGGCTAAAGAAGAAATTCTGCCTTTTTCGTCCAGCTGACCCAGGGTGTAACCCATTGATGTCAGCATCCATATATTTAGGCCAGATGTGCATGGCATGGTTTCCCTATGGGTTCCTCATGGGTTCCTTATGAGTACTTGTTTGGTGTTTCTGATACTTTTTTTTTTTTTACAGAGTCTGGTCAATCCACCTCCATCGTTGCTGAATAATTTCCTCTCATGTTTGGATATGGTACCTTTGCTTCCATAGTTGTTTGTTGCTGATGGTGTTGGACCAGTTCTGGAGTCTGTTGATGATATCCACTGTGGTCCTCAATGTCTCTGCTCCATACACCAGTACTGAGTTAATGTTTCTGTTAAACAGTTTTATTGGGGTCTTAAGAGACGGTTCTAGATTTCTTCTGGAGGAATTCTTGCTTTAACTTCAGCACCACTATACCCTCCACTATACCATCCGTGCCAATGATGTTGCCCATATAGGCGAAGGCATCCATTTCTTCCAGTGCTTCGCTGCCAATTCTGACATTGTCTGAGTTGGTTGGGTTTTGACCTTTGAGACTGTCGATGGTCAGATGTTGGTCATCTACTGCATTGGGTGGTGGATGTGTGACCATACCACAGATTGTTTGAGGAACCTGAGTTCATTCGGGTTCTTCCAGAGAGTCCAGTGGGTTCTGTTATGTTTCCATGATGTGTTTTTGCCCACATTTATATATACTGTAACAAACAAACTTCAACTATCATAAATACCATTTGAGATTTTTTTTTTTCTCTGATTGGAGTGTGGTCTTTTTTGGTATCATTGAGCACAAGGGTGTCTCTAGCTGTCTTTTCTGCCCAAGTGATCCGCAGGACTTCACTTCTCATCTGCTGTCTGTGTACCGTTTATGCTTACTTTATTAACATTCCAGCAAGGCTGACTCATGTTAACCTAAAATGCATGTAACTAACTAAAATTCTGGGAAGAATTTACTGAAGTAGATGAACAGAAAGCCTATAGGCCAATAGATGGACTGTTGATGTTCAATGGCATGATGGTCTCTGACATGGGATTTACTGAAATGAGGTTATAAGTATTTTTATAATCATTTTTTTTCTTTCTAAATAATGTTATATAAATCTTGTTTCTAGTTGAGACCACATGTTTCTATTTTTGCTGCACTCACCATCACCGTCTATACCACTTTATTCCGTGTACAGGATTTCAGGTAGGGCGGGGTTGGGCTGAAGCCTATCCCAGGACAAGTAGGCACAAGGCTCCACAATTCATCACTGGGCACACACCCACACACGCTACAGGCAATTTGGAAACGGCAATTAGCCCAATCTGCATGTCTTTGCACTGTGAGGGGAAGCCAGAGTACCCAGACGAAAACCCACCAAGCACAGGGGGAACATGCAAACTCCATGCATATGGAGGCGGGAATCAACCCCAGACCCTGGAGGTGCAAGGCGATAGTGTCAACCACCGAGCCACCATGCTGCCAGTTATGGCACACTAAGAATTTTAATGCTATAACATTGATTGTGTGCAGAAGGCAGAGCTTTTAGACCTGTTTTGCTCATAAGACATTTCAGACATATACCCGACCTTCCAGACATGGTTTTTATTAACAGTTTCAAATAGACTGACCGAGAGGCTGCATTAGCCAAAATACACAAAAACAGAAAAACAGACAAGCTGAAGCATTAAAAAGCATTAACATTAAAATCTAGATATTAAACACTAAAAGGGAAACAGAGGGAGGCTAATTTTTAAAATCCAAGAAAACAGCAATTGAGGTGATTGTGTTTCTGAGAGAAACTATTACAAAAGTGAAAGAGCAAAAGGAGCCTATTAACGCAGGAAGGAGTTTGTAATGCAGTGGCAGTGTGGTTGTCCAACTGAGTAAAGTGGTGGGAATACGGACATTTTTCAGTGTAATTGGATTTGAAGAGAGAGCGGCACAGTGAGAGGGAACAGAGTGCTTAGGTTGGTCTGGTGAGGGCATCCTGACACATCTCTTCCTGTTACAGCTCTCCATCATCATCTCTCCATCGCCCCCCGCCTGAATCCTGCCGAAAAGCAGAAACATCAGGGTTCCGGACCGCTTGTCCTCGTCTCCTTTATTTTATTCCTACTGAACAAGATGTGTGTGGAAGAAAACAACAACAACAACAACAACAACAACAACAGATGCAACATTTCTATGTATACAATGAAAAATAATTTGGCCAAAACATCCTAATGTACATTTTCTCTCACCTCAAGTGGATTTAGAGTAAAGACTAAACAGTGTGTGCTTTCAGGTTCTCCAGGGATAAAGGCAGTAACAGGTTTGAGAACACTATAGTAACCCGTTTAAACAGCGACTAGCTCTGCTAGCACTACTTACCGTGAGTCTATATTGAAAAATATACAGTCTATACTCCTGAAGCCTTTGTTTCAACAAAAGGAAAATATGACCTGTTTTTAAAAAGCACACAGCAAATGTCCACTACAGAATACATTTTAATATTTTATCATTCTTGTGATTTGTTCGCTAGGGTTGGATTTATAATTATTCCTGTAATAAGTCATTTCGGTCTGAGATCAGAAGGGAACACTAAGGTAGGGTGTTTAATAGAAGAAATGATGGTAACAATTTTAAATATATGGTGCTGAAAAGTATTTTCCCGACTCCTGATTTTATTTATTTATTTATTTATTTATTTGCATATTTGTCCCTTGAGTCTTTCACATCGCTCTTCTGTGCAGAATTGATTTAATCCAGCCACAGTGGAGCACTGGCCATGTGCTTATGGCCATTTTAATCAAATTTAAATCTGGACTTTGAATTACGTGCAGAATTCATGGTCCCATCAAGTCATGTAGGTCCTGAAGCTGCAAAGCCCCAGACCATCAAACTACCACCATCATGTTTCAGTGTTGAACTGTTGGCGTGATGTTCTTTTTATAGCTCAAAAGTCTTGGAGGTGATCAAGCGGTTGTTTTGGCAAATATGAGTCAAGCCTTTGTGTCCTTTTTGGTCAGCATCGGCTTTAGCCTCGGAACTCTCGCATGGATGCCATTTCTGCCCCCAGTCTCTTTCTTATTGCTGAATCGTGAACATTCCTGGTGAAATTCTGGTTAATACATTTAAACTGAACTCTTGAAGCTTTTTCGAGAAAAATGAATGCCAGAGGCAGCTGCTGTTAGGAACCTCCACTAGAGGTCACTGTTCATGTCTGTCTGTCTTTCTGTGTAGTTCCTGTTGGTTGACTCAGTTTCCCAGAAGGCACCTCAGTCAGGTGATGAGTGCTCACCTGAACTGAGGTGGCTCATTAAAACCTTCTATAAATAGCAGTTTGTTCTGGGAAACTGGGTCGAGCATTGGTTGTCTGTTTGTATTACCATCATGTGGGCATTCATTTTTGTTACTTTAAGTTTATATTTGGTTTATGTTTTGTAACCTTTGTTTTCAGAGGGCTCTAGTTTTGTTTTCTTGAGGTTCCTTGTGTCTGTGGATTCATGGAGCTGCTCTGCTCACTGTGTAGTTAGGCTGTGTCTCCTCCTGTGTCCTGTGTAAGTACTGTTTTGTCTTCTGGTCTTTTCCCTAGTATGTGTAGCCACATGAGGGCTTAGCCATTAGCAGGGTTAGCTGCTAGTAGGCCTTGATGGCTAGTAGGGTTAGCCCCTAGTAGGGTTAGCCTCCAGTAGGCTAATCTCTAGTGGGAGTGACTGCTAGTGGTTCTCGTCACTAGTAGGTTAGCCTCATGTGTGCCCTGCCTTTTGTCTTCCGGTCCCCTAGGTCAGTACTAACCCCATTAGCCACTAACCCGGTTAGGTCAGCCTCCAGTGTCCCCAGTACAACATGTCGCTACTAACCTCACTAACTCAACTAGTCTAGTTCCTGTCAGTCTCTGTGCCCCTAGCCCTGTCTCCTGTCTCTCCAGTCTCTGTGCCCCTAGTCCGGTCTTTCCAGTCTATAGTCCCTGTCTCTAGTTCCCCTCTGTGTCTTTTAGTTAGCTCCGGCTCCATGTTTCCTCATCCCTAGTTCTCTGTCGATTCCCTGTGTCAGCTCCTGTTCCTGTGTTTTTCCTGAGCCCTAGTTTGAGTTTGTTGTTTTAGTTCCTTTGTTCTGTTTTTGAGTTGTGTTTGTTTAAATAAAAGACTTTCTGTTGAACCCCTCTGCCTTCATGCCTACCTTTATGCCCACGGCAACATCAGCCGGTCTAGCAACTACAATCAGCTAGACCCGTGACAGCTGCATTAGCTACCGCATAGCTACTTGTTTTATATAAACATTGTAATGGAGTAGTGGAATGAAAACCAGACCAAACCACCCTGAATATCTACATTTACCTCAGATGTGGTGTTCAATAACTGAAATGAAACACCCTTGCGATGATTAATGAGACTTCACTATACGTACACAATAAGCATCAGCTTCGTCCACATGCTTCCATCATTTAATGGTTTCAACATGGAAATAAGACTGACTTTAGCATTGTGAAATCCTTCTGTCCAGATATGAAATCATTTATATTAGTCAAACTGCATGTAATACAGAACTTGCTAGACTAACATACACATGCTAGTCTAAAAAAAGTAGGTACAAACATTTTTTCCTGTTAGCTAGACACTAGCCTTTTTGCGCCAGTGCAGAAGTAAAGAAACAAACTTCACACAACTAATTTGTCTCAGCTGCTCTTAACTTCGAAGCAAGTGAAAAAAAATGGTCTCGTATTGTGAAATTGAAATAAGACAAATATTACGATTATTATAATAATTTCACATAATTTTGTGTTAATTAAAAAAAAAATAGAACAGTCTTAACCAATGGCTGTTCAAGTCAAAGCGAGACTTTTTATTGTACAGAATAACAGAGCACAGAAACTCCTTTTATGTCTGTATATAATCCCCAGCTACACTAATGCACTTATCCCAGTGTTTCACTAGAGCTTGGACACCATCATGATAGAACGTTTTCCATGATTAACACCTGAAGCTTCATTCTGGCGTCCCAGGAACTCATTTAAAGACCCCAACATGTGGAAATGGCTCGGAGTGAGGTCAGGACTATATGGATGATGTGGCAATGAAACCCACTCGAATGATCGAGATGACTTGGAAATGGGTTGAGTGAGTGTGCATTAATGCGTTTTACAAATTAACGTGTGTTTGTAGTTTTTAGTCCTTTAGCATTCCTGTTCATTAAATCAACCAAAGACTTTTTCATTATTCATTTATTTATTCATTCATTTATTTTTGCAGTTAAACCCCATGTCCCGATGAGGTTATAACATCACAGCTGACAGATGAAACTCAAGTCACATACACTCAGGTTTTTTCACAAAATGAATGTGTAGACTTTGCACACACAGACACACACTTCACATACTGGTCAGGTTCACACTTCAGCGTTGTCCGTTTCATGTGGCTCCCCCGTGTGGTCTGAGAAAGGAAGGACAAGGACGACGGAGTTCTGGACGAGACAATAAACGGGGACACGTTTGACTACACTTGCTCTGTGCTGCTGCCTGGAGGGGACGACTGTAATATAGTGCTTATTCTGGTATATGTGGACAACATTTCGGAAACATGAGGGACCCGCAGCAATTCAAAACTACAACATTTATGAGCTAGAGACGACAGGTTTTACTGTACAGAGCAGACTTCACTTCTCCTGACCTTGTCTAGGACCAGGATGGGGATTCTTAAAGAGGGCGCATGAATGAAAAATGATGATCACAGTATGTATACGACTGTCAGTGTCTGGGTTCCCCTGGCTGTTCTCCATACAGCGCTCATGAAATCCTAAATGCAGCGCGAGATTCCACACAGCCTGACCGCGGAGTTGGAGATAACGGATCACTCCTGTTTGAGCTGGGAAGGGACGATACATAGACACCTGAAAGCACGACCGGCTGCTGACTGGGTAATTAACCAGTGTGCAAACCCAGACATACTGATCAAAGTTTTCTTCTTTTGCTTGCTGTAAGGAATCATAATCATGAGGCTTGCTAGGGATTTAATACCTTGGTACATTTCTGTCCATGTTTTTATATGTTACACGTTTAAAAGGACTTGCGTACTTAAGTAAGTTGGCCATAACTCAGAAGAGATCATTTTATGTGTGACGTTGGAGAAGATATTGAACTGGACAGAGACGGGAATAAGATGTGAGACGAATTAATCCTCACGGTCCTCATTTATCCTGTTTCCCTGAACTGTTTCAGTGATGGTCTCAACGCTTAGCCTATACTCCTCTCCTGACCCTCTTGTATGACACACTGATACACATGTGTCAAACTTCTGAGTGACTGACCCCACCCCGCCCTGCACAGAGATAAAGGGAGCATCTGGAAGGCTATCCTAGGAGGACTGGAACACAGCCCAAGTCTCCCCAGTCACAGTATAAGGTCAGTGTATGTTCCGCGGTTTCCTTAGCCCTTCCTCTGTGATCTTTGTACCCTAGCACAGGTCCGAGACATAGTCGAAGTCTTTAAAACAGTCCTGGTCTTTGCGTGACAGCGTCCTGGGTTCACGAGGTGGAGTGAGAGTGGGCGCCTCCCTGGTGAACTCAGCGTCAAAGTTACTGACATCCTCCTTCCCTTCTAATGGGGGCACGAATGGGGGGACCACCTTCCTTTGCAGCAGCGCCTCCCAGTCTACCTCCTAAACAGAGAGCGCGCGAGAGAGAGATGTGAATAAGTGTTAGTTAGAGTGAGTTAATCTTGCGTAGAATCATTGTTTGTAGATCTAAATCGTAAGAGAAACAACTGAAACCATGTGTCGCGTTCAAATATAACTGAAAAATGATTGGTGCCGAAACAACTCGAGGAAGAGTGTAAACAGAAGCATTTGGATGTCTATCTCCGAACATAATTTGGACTGATACTCTAAGGAACATGAACCATGTGATCTTTCATGACGATGCACATCCACACACTTCTTTTTTTTTTTTGTGGATTTTTCCCCGATTTTCTCCCCTAATTTAGTCGTGTCCAATTCCTCCCCGTCACTAGGGGGCTCCCACATTAAGGCTACTACTACCACTCAGCCGGGAGGGCCGAAGACTATCACGTGTTTCCTCCGAACCACGTGACGCCAGCCGACCGCATCTTTTCGAACTGCTCGCCCGCGCACCGTTGGGGGCGGAGTCACACACTCGGAGGACAGCGCTATCCGCTCCCTCCGCTTGCGTGAGCTCACAGACGCCCCTGACTGGCTGTAGAGCCGTGATTAATGTCGGAGCACTATGTACCTCTCATCCCTCCCCTCTGAGAGAGCTCGGCCAATCAGCTCTCTCTGGACCTCCGGCTGCGAGAGGTTACAGCACCACCCGGGATTCGAACTAGCGATCTCCGGATGAACATCCACACACTTCTGCCCACACTGTCGACACTCTTTGACACAAAAACTTTGTTTTGAGCTGTCAAAGCGTCCTCCCTACAGTCCAGCTCCATTGGACTTTCGCCTGTTTAAAAGCAGCCCTAGGAAGATGAAGAATTACTTCTGGCGAAAAAGTGAAGACAGCGGCGCAGTCATGGCTCACAGCTCAGCATAACATTTTTAATGAGGGATTACAGCAGTTTGTCGACAGACTGCGGCTGGTTGTGCTTGAGGCCCAGTAAAAATAAACAGCTAAACACCTTTTAGCTTTTTAAACACCTTTTATGTTATTAGGAGTGTCTCAGAGGAAAGGCAAGTCATGCAATTACACATCATAGTCAGCAGGGGGCAGAATTCACTCTTCAAATACTACAACGCCACATAACTAAAGTAGAGATACATGAAATACATACTTAAGTACAGTGACTATGTAAATGTCCTCAATTATCTCCCACCTCTGGTTATTCTGGTTAGCATAAACCGAATGGCTAATCAGCTTTTATATGAAAATACAAGCTACTGATGTAAAACGTAAAACTAAGGGGCCTTTCATATTACATACATGCAACATTTGGAATTTATGTGAACTCTAGTGTCCACTATCATGTGCTCACTCTTGGGGATGTGTGGAATAATGTGTCAATGCCTTTGTGAAAGCAGTGGATTCGGACTCACCTTAAAGAACGGCTGCTTCTTCACATCCTCTGCGTCTTTTTCACTGGAGCCCAACCTCCTCTCAGGGTTCCTCCTTAGCAACTGTCAATGAGATGAAAATCCAGTCAGTCAGCAATGGATAACAAAGGGAATGATATTTCTCATATGTATTCACTTGCTATATGACACAATGAACTTCATATCTGATCTTATGCGATTTGATGTAACCCGTGTCATCATTTTGTATAACTGCATTTCACTATTTATCTTTTTTATGTGAACATCAAAATGTATCTTTAGCATCAGGCTATCTGGATAATCCATAATCTGAAACAGAGGACAAAGGTTGGACTCAAAGGATGTCAAAGTGTGTAATCAATTCTTAACATACAGTAGAACGGTCAAACAGTTGAGAAACAAACCACTGATGGGATGGGAACAGGGCGAGAACAGGAAACAAAACAAGCATGGATGCATGGCATTCATCAGCATGTATCCTGGTCAGGGTCACAGAGCTTTAAATAAATAAGATGTGACTAAGCGACACAGTGGTATCGTGGTTCGCACTTGCACCTCCAGGGTCCGGGTTCGATTCGCGTCTCTGTGTGCATGGAGTTTGCGTGTTCTAGACATGCAGGTTAGGGTAATTGGCATTCCCAAATTGTCCGGAGTGCGCGTGTGCCCTGCAATGGATGTACCCCAGGGCGTACCCCGCCGTGTTCCCTAAGTCTCCTGGGATGAGTACAAGATTAAGTGATATAGATGATGAGTGAGTGAGTGAAGATGTGACCAATAAAATTTTGCTGGCAATTATTCCAGGCTTGTAGGATTGGACGAAATGTATTTAGGAGCAAGCCACAAACAGGATTACCTGACAATATACACATCTGTAGAGTGTATGCATACTGATAATAAATGTCAATTCAAGGAGCCCATGCATTCAGGCAAAGAGCCCAAGGTCACCGACTCATCCTCCAAGCTCGGCCAATCGGCTCTTTCTAGACCTCCGGCTGCGAGAGGTTACAGCATCACCCGGGAATCGAACTCGTTATCTCCGGATAATCGGGCGAGCGCTTTACCACTGCGCCACTCAGAGGCCCTACTGATCCTTTTTCTGATTATCCGTACTGCATGGTTTGCCATATCCCTCCTTATGTGTTCATCACTCAACCTTTCCACTGATCGCTGGAACTTCGTTAAAGTTGGTCAACCTGCGATTATATTCATCCATCTCTACCTGACAATATGTGAAAGCCTACGAGGGTTAACAAATTCGATAAGATCAGCTGACTATATCTATCACAGATATGGACGTCCTCAACGAACATGCTTTCTATGCCTCACTGCATGTAGGTGTCCCAAATTCAAGTCACAACAGAATATAAACGTTTCATGGGCGGAGCTAATCTTAAATAGTGCTTACATAAACTATAACCTCAGAAATCACATGGAGAATTCTACGGTTTAGAGCATAGCCTACTGAATCATTGGAGGGCTAGATAAATGGATTAGTTTTCTCGAGAGAGAGAGAGAGAGAGAGAGAGAGAGAGAGAGAGGGAGTAGATAGAGGAAGTGATAGATAGGAAGCTCACCCTTCTCATTAAACTAATGGCATCTGTGGAAAGGAATCGTGGGTAACGTACTTCATCATTGACAATACTGTCAAACACCTCCTCCTCATCATCACCTGGGAAAGGAGACTACACACATACACAAACACACACATTGATTGGGTTTAGGTTAATATGTCTAAATAATCCTCCTGGTTTAATCCGGAATATAACACATTGCAGTGTGCAGTTATAAAACGATAATCAACAACCAGGTGGTGTGATGAAGCAATGTTATTGTTGATTATTTTTTAGATTGATAACAGCACACACTGAAGAGTTTTTAGGTCTCCGACACAATAGCAAAATGTTCCATGACGCCAATATTTATGACTTTAATATGACATGTTTGATCCTTGGACAGTTACATTGTGGAACATCCACAAATCAAGCTCATGTTACAACTGCCTCAATATTACAAAGCGCTGGTACTGGAAACATCTTTGTTCTTCATCCGGGAATGTCTCCTTAACCATACCAACGCATATAAACGTTTTGTACCTGGAACATGATTTGATGATTATATTATATGTTTATTTATAGATTAATAAATCAATATAGATTAAGATCTGGGGAGTTCAGAGGCCGATGCTGATGTTTCCCTGCTGGGCACCATGTGTGGTTGGCTCTGATGCCTTTCTATCAGGGCCAGCAAAGACTTATTTGGTGATTTGTTTTGAATTGGATTTTCTGTGTGGTCACACCAGATGAGGTGGCCTTTGCACCCAGTGGGCATGGGTACGCCTTCAGTGCTCATGATTCTGTCACCAATTTATTGGTTTATAATTGATAATCAATGTTGTATGTTGTTCACGTCACCTGTCAGTGGTCATAGTATTATGGCTGATTGGTGTATGTACATTTAAAATGAGGCTCGGTAGCTGTACTGAAGCTGAGGCACCAACAGTAACCATACCAAACCAGGCACCATGATCATGCTCAATATAATGTCACTCAGGACGTTATTAGCCAATTTTGGCATAAGTTTAAGGTATTGCCATGGCTGAACCATTTAAAATATCCAAAATCCCTTTGCAATTTTTCATCCTCCATGTCTTGAGATCGGATTGGCCCAGTTTGGTGGTGATTGTATAAATCACATAGGAGGAGTATATCAAAATCCACTGGGTGCATTTCGCAAAAACCCCAAAGTAACTGACTTCCAGTTGAGTAGACCCCATGATGTTTATAGCAAAAGTTGTTCAGCTCAATGCCATGTAAATATGTAGCGGGTTTCACATGTATACGCACAAGTGGGCATGAGCTATGCAGCAAAATCACATGTGAATGCCCCATTCCACCCCCAGGGCCCAGATACGCAGGCGTCCTAATTGCAGCAGATTCCTATATGTTTAAAATGAGTCTCGGCAACTGCACTGAGGATGAAGCATTTTGTTATCTGCTGACACAGTAAGGCTAAAGGTAATGCATTTAACACTGGGCACTATCCACTCTTGTGTTCACCCTCAGGATGTTCAGTCCATCAGCAGGTAATGATCTTAAACTTGATTTGGAGCACAGCCCGTCCGGCATTCAGAGATGGATTAAGGTGCTAGACCTGCAAGAGCTTAAAAACAATAAGACAATAAAAGACACTCTGGGGTGATGCAGCGGTATAAGGTTTCCAGTGGGGGCAAATAGGACTGCAGGATGTCAACTCTTTTCAACAGACATACACACACCTCTCCAACCATCATCTCGTAGATGAGCACACCAAGCCCCCACCAGTCCACCGCTCGAGTGTAGGATGTGTCAGTCAGAACCTCGGGGGCTAAAAACTCTGGAGTGCCACAGAATGTACTGGTCCTGTCCCCATACCCCATTCCTACAGAGAGAGAGAGGGATTTAGGAAAAAGTGAGAAAAGAAAATGATCTACATATTTTATTAACATATGCTACACTGATATCAAATCTACATGGCTTTATAATATAATAAATAAAATGACGCAACAATTAAATCTTCCTTTCTCTTTTCTCACTCCTGGTTTATTCTTGATGCTTGTTATTCATGGGTGTACTCAGTGTCAGGGTGCTCTGACTGGATGCGCCTTGCCGTTAGATAAGCGGACAGAATGTACTTAAAAAAACAGATAAGCGATGCATGTTGTTCGGTGAAGACCTTGTTATCATACAATGAAGCTTTCACACATTGGATGATACAGGAAGAGAAACAAGGTGTGGGACAAACCTGACGACCTCCTTATCTCTCTGTCTGAGAAAATGAACTGCAAATAACAGTCATCTACTGGGGCGGTGTCATCTCCAGATTTCTTATTTCCCATTTGACTTTATTCGAATTTGACCGAAGCGTTATTTTAGACGGCTTTATATACAGTACAGTATATATGTGGCTTCAGATTCAGATGAGGCCAGAAATCTGAAAGCAACAGCTGGGGTGGAGGACTTACACAACCTCACCATGATATCATGTTGTGTTTCCTTATTTTGATATTTAAACACATTTAAGGTGATAAAGCCATAGCAATCTTTGCTCATTCTGTTTTTATCACGAGCATTAAAAAAATAACAGCTGTTTTTTTCTTTCTTGAATCTGATTGGTCAGAAGATGCCGATTTCATTTCTACCTCAGCAGAGCACAAGGCAACGTGTTCCCATACACTTTGTTGCTTTCATACTAACAGCTTCAACGAGGAATTGTATGATGTAAAGATGATCTACATCATTTAAATGTTTAAATAATAAAGTGAAAAATGTTTTGTGAAAAATAAAAATGATTATTTTGATTATTTACCACAAATTTTTCTGTGAGGAGGCATTTATTAACAGTAACATGTACATGTATAGGAGGAGACTCCAGTGTCAGTGCTTTATAAAACTCAGAGGTAAGGCTCGGAAGTTTTTGCTTCAAGTTAACGTCAGGACAGAGGAGTTTTCACGCTTTGTGGTTTCTCAGTGACACGGGTGTGACAAACCTTTCAAATGTTCTAGAAAGTTCCATATTCAGCTTTATGACTTCGACTCATAAAGTCACTACGTGACCTCTAATTAACATCCTGGTGCAGTCATGTGACTGTCTATAAAGGTGTGCACGCATGACATCATTTGGAAAACGCTGGTGTCTCTGTGTCGCACATGTGACACAACTAGCTCATTTTAAGGAACTTGTTTTTTTTTGTTGTTCCAACATGTCACAATTCTCACACATACACTCACACACACACACACACACGCACATTTATTGGGAAGCTCAACAAGCAAGTGGAAAACATGCCAACTCCACACACAGAGAATCGGATCCTCCACCCTAGAGGGCCGAGGCCATAATGCTGCCGTTAAATGTAAGAATAAATGGATAAAAATATGTGTTCCATCCATCTACAGTATCTGGGAACCTAGTAGTCCAACTAGGGACTGTGGAGCTCAGTGGTGGGTGACCAGTGTATTTATTCCCAATTTTACAACCGTGGTAGGACGTCCTGTCAACACTCACGCACTCATTCACACACATTTGGGAACGCCAGTTAGCCTAATCTCCATGTTTTTGGACTGTGGTAGGAAACCCACCAAGCACAGGGAGAGCATGCAAACCCCATGCACACAGACCGAGAGGTGGGAATCGAACCCGGACCCTGGAGGTGCAAGGCGACCACTAAGCCACTGTACTGCCAATAACAATATGTGTTGCTCTGTAATAAACTAAACAAATGAATATTTTTGGCATATTGCTACAATATAAAAGCACTTTGGGAAATGCTGTTATGGGAAAATAATCAACTTCAGGATGGCAACAGTAACTCTGCCACATTGACTCATCCCATTGTTCATTCTTGTCATATAACAGCACAAACTGTGGAGCTCTCTCTCTCTCTCTCTCTAACACAATACAAAATCAAAAAAACACACAAAAAAAATTAGAGCCGCGTGTACACACCCTCTTTACAGAGGCCGAAGTCAGCGATCTTCACAAAGCCCTCGGTGTCCAGCAGCAAGTTATCCAGCTTCAGATCCCTATCAAGCAAATGATACAACGTTAGATTTTTCTGACAGTATGTGTATGTGGGTGTGTCTGTACGTGTGTGTGTGTTTCTGACTCTCTGAGTAATGCTTATTACTTCTCACCTGTACACAATCTTATTGTCATGAAGAAACTGTAGGCCCAAAACCACACAAGCAGCATAGAATCTAAAGGACACACACACACACACACACACACACACACACACACACACACACACACACACACACACACAATTAAAAGACAGAAAAGACAATTACAAAATATTGAGCCATGAGCAAGAATAAAATAAACATCACATACAAAACTACAAATAATACTTCTTATTACAGTATGTGTCAATGTGTACCTGACAGAACACACATACACAAACTGTAGGTTCAGAAATATTTGCCCATTGACAAAGTTACTGTTATTTTACCTGCTGATTTCATGCATGGTATTTGCACTTGTGAATTTATTGAGGTTTAGTTCTCAACATGGTGTCTGAAGAGTGGCAGTGACGCAAAACAAACCCACCAGAGAGAGAGAGAGAGAGAGAGAGAGAGAGAGAGATTTTTTTTGGCACAAAAACAAAAAAATAAATTACCCAATGGTGAGCTCAGGAACATCGAAAGCCTAGAAAGACAAATGAAAAACTACTGTGGTGGATGACAGAAGAATACTTTGCCTTGTAAATTAAAATTTCTACACAACAGCTGTCCAGATGATTAACACCCTTCAGGACGTAGGCGTGTCCGTGTCAAAGTCAACAACTAAAAGAAGACTGCAAATGAGTCACTATAGAAGCTGCACCACAAGGCTCAAAAACAGGAAGACCAGATTATAGTTTACCAAAAACATGAAAAAAAAACAAAAAAAAACAATCCGTAACAACATCCTATGGACAAACGAGACAAAGATCAGCTTATAACAGAATGACAGGAAGAGAAGAGAAAGGAGACTCGAAGGAGCTGCTTAGGATGTGACGTTCATTTCCTCGGGTGTGTATGACTGCCGGCAGAACTGGTTTCCACACTGGTTTCAGTGTTTTTTGGTTAATTAACGGACAACAACACCAGTTCGTTTTTATTTTAAGACATGAAGATCAGCTGTTCTGGGACAGTTCTCGCAAGACCAGTATGGTCAAGTTGTTCGTTGGTCTTTCGGCTGCTCCTGTCGGGGACCATCCGTCATGCAACCCTCCCATTCTATCCCGTCTTGGGACTAGTGGCTTGGGTTTGGGCATTGGGTGGGAATTGAACTTGGGCATTCTGCATGGCGGGCGACAAACCTACCACTGAGCCCCCAATGCACCCAAGAATAGAACTGTCAAGTGCATTTGCCAAACCATCCAAGCACCATGATGAAACTGGCTCTCATGAAGACCTTCCCAGGAAAACAAGACCAAAACTAGAACCATACATTTCAATGTCAACTGGTCAAAGTAGATGATTGCATATTCTGGATGCCTTCAGCATTGTTTTACAGCATTGTAGAAAGAAAGAAAAATCAGGAAAGACTATTCATCCAAAGTCCAAACTTTGGACTGGTAGTGTATCTGCTCACTTTCAGCCAAATGCCTAAAACCCATTAAACAGAGCTTCATGCTGCAGACTGATGACCCTGTAACAGTTTTACGGCAAAGTCGTGAATTGTTCCGTAATGGCCAAGTCCATCACCTGTCCTGAATCGTACTGAGCTAAAAGAAAACCTGACCAGAGAAAGCAAAGATCTAAAGGAGGATCAGGAAGAAACTCAGTGCCTGATGCTGTTCATGGATTCCAGAGCATGTGCACTCCGGGTTTCCTCCCACAGTCTAAAAACTTGTAGATCATTCCCAAATTGCCCTTAGTGTGTGAATGAGCGTGTAAGTGTTGACCTGAGGTCCTACGCACAGACATAAAAAAAATGGGAATAAATACAACGGCCACCACTGGCCTCAACGGTCCCTAGTTGGACTACAGAGGTTCCAACTGTAAATGAATGGTACATTGGTTAAAAAAAACAATAACTCTGTCTTAAAATGTCTTAACATTTCTATATATTATTACACACACACACACACACACACACACACACTCACACGGAGCGCGGCTCAGAGAAAACATCAGCGTGGATGTGCATCATGAGGTCTCCTCCAGCCGTGTACTCCATAACAAAACACACATGCTCCAGTGTCTGGAAGCACGCGAACAGGTTCACCAGGAACGGGTGGTGTGAGCCGGTCACGATCTCAAAGATCCGCTTCTCACACAGCAGGCTGAGACAGAGAGAGAGAGAGAGAGAGAGAGAGAGAGAGAGCGGTGTGGTTATTGTGTGAAAGTATGTTGTTCAGAGTCAGAGCAGTGCATCATGGGTAAAGCGACAGGGTGAGCTCTACCTCTCCACCTCGTCTCGAGCGATAATGTCTCCCTTCTTCAGAGCTTTGATGGCGAACAGCTTCCTGGAGTTCTTGTGCTCAGAGAGTAACACCTGAAACACACAAACACCACGCATGCATGATACAGATGCTTGTTTATGTGTGTGTGTGTGTGTGTGTGTGTGTGTGTGAATAAAGTGAAAGCTGTGCACGTATGGAGAGTACCTTGCCAAAATGCCCTCTTCCCAACACAGCAACGAGACGAAAATCCTGCAGACAGAGCGGCCCTCTGCTTGACCCATACACACACACACACACACACACACACACACACATCATATTTTCACGTCAGTGAGTCACTAGTTATAAACATACATTGTTATTATCATCATCATCATCATTATTATTATATGTGTCATGATTCCTTGAGTCCGGTTTGAGCCGAGAGTGTGACACACACACACACACACACACACACACACACACACACACACACACACACACACACACACACATGTCTGGATAAAGCACAGGAAGCACATATTGTGTGTGGGAGTGTGTGAGAAGAACATACTGTGTGTGTAGATCTGTGTATGTGTGAGGTGTGAGTGTGTGTTGTGCTGCATGTTGGCCCGGTTCAGTGAACTCCATATGGTGCGACAGTGGGAAGAGCACCTGCGCTGGGAACCGTGGGAGCTGCGCCGGCCTGACCGCTCCGGAGCGACATCAGGGGGAGAGACAGCATCTGAGACCTGAGAGAGAGAGAGAGGGAGAGAGAGAGAACAATGCATCAGCACCAGTGTTACTTTTCACTCCTCCACCTTACAGCTGATTAGGAAAAACCGTTACAGTAAAGGTGTATTTAAAAGACCACAGAGAGAGAGAGAGAGAGACACACACACATACAGTACAAAGGAAAAGTTGCCCACTAACACCCCACTGACGGCAAAATTCTATTCACAGTATACAGTGCCGTGAAAAAGTATTTGCCCCTACCTGATTTTAACTTTTTTTTGTTGCATATCTGTCACACTTAAATGAGATACAAAGTATGTAGAAAATGCAGGTTTTTAGATGATGATGTCATTTATTTAAATGAGAAAAGCTGCACAAACCTCCTGAGCCCTATGTGAAAAAGTAATTGCCCCCTAAACCCAATCAACTGGTTATGCAATCGAGCGTTTGCGAGAACT
>QNUK01000038.1:1766088-1841088 GCA_013621035.1 Clarias magur
GGTGAGACAGGACCACGGGGGGAAACACAAGGTGAGACAGATTCAGGAGGTGAGACAGGTGCAGGAGGTGAGACACAAGGTGAGACAGATTCAGGAGGTGAGACAGGAGGTGAGACAGATCAAGGAGTTGAGGGAGGTGTTGAGAAAGGTCCAGGAGTTGAGACAGGAGGTTAGACAGGTACAGGAGGTGAGACAGGAGGTTAGACAGGTACAGGAGTGTAGAGGAGTGAGAAAAATATGGGAGTATAGAGGAGGTGAGACAGGTACAGAAGTGAGACAGGCACAGGAATGTCAAAGAGGTGAGACAGGAGGTGAGACAGGTCCCAGGCATGAGACAGGATGTGAGACAGGTCCAGCAGGTAAAACAGGAATGTCGAGATGGTGAGACAGGTGGTAAGACCGGTTCAGGGGGTGAGACAGGACCACGGGGGGAAACACAAGGTGAGACAGATTCAGGAGGTGAGACAGGTGCAGGAGGTGAGACACAAGGTGAGACAGATTCAGGAGGTGAGACAGGAGGTGAGACAGATCAAGGAGTTGAGGGAGGTGTTGAGAAAGGTCCAGGAGTTGAGACAGGAGGTTAGACAGGTACAGGAGGTGAGACAGGAGGTTAGACAGGTACAGGAGTGTAGAGGAGGTGAGAAAAATATGGGAGTATAGAGGAGGTGAGACAGGTATAGGAGTGTAGAGACGGGTACAGGAGTGTAGAGACAGTGAGACAGGTACAGGAATGTCGAAATGGTGAGACAGAAGGTGAGACCAGTCCAGGAGGTGAGACAGTTATGGGAGTGAAGAAGAGGTAAGGCAAGAGGTGAGACAGGAGGTGAGACAGGTCCCGGGCATGAGACAGGATGTGAGACAGGTCCAGCAGGTGAAACAGGAATGTCGAGATGGTGAGACAGGTGGTAAGACCGGTTCAGGGGGTGAGACAGGTCCACGAGGGGAAACACAAGGTGAGACAGATTCAGGAGGTGAGACAGGTCAAGGAGGTGAGACAGGTGCAGAAGGTGAGACACAAGGTGAGACAGGTCCAGGAGGTGAGACAGGTCCAGGAGGTGAGGGGCGATCTACCCTGTGTGTCGGCCGTGTGCTCCGTGGCCTGCTTGGCTTTGTGGATCTGCATGCGGATGATGTCGATCTTGGTCTTGCTGTCCTGCAGCATCTGCTGTGTGGCCTGCAGCAGCTTTTTGTCCTGTCAGAGACACCGTACAGAGAGCAGGTCACACTCCCGCACTGATACACCCGTCTCACATCATTACCTCCTCATCACATCACACAAGGGGTTACGCATTAGTGTGTGTCAGAGCAGCAATGCCAGTTTAGTTCTGTGGCTTTTAACACACACACACACACACGCACACGCACACACACACACACACGCACGCACGCACACACACGCACACACACACACGCTCACTTAGACAGCAGCATGTGACAGGAAGGAAGAGCCGGTGAGAGACGTGTAACTGCTCCCTGCACACGGCATTACAGCAGAAACGCGACACCTGTGTGGAGTCCGCAGTGCACAGGAACACTGATCAACAGATACGCATGCTGTTCCACAGGAAGCTCAGATGCCTGGACTTGTGATTGGACATGAAAGGAAGTGGAACGGTGTGGTGGTGTGGTTTTGGGAAAGAGAGAGAAAGAGAGAGTGAGAGAGCAGGACACAGAACCAGATCACATCTGCTCTACTGGCACAGTTACGCTGCGTTACATCAGAGTCTCCACAACACACCATGTAAGGATCGTGCCAAATCTGGGTGCAACTGGTACTGTAGCACCTCGAGCGGTGAAAACTATGTTCTAAATCACACAAAAGGACGTTGACACTGAGACTATTTAGAGAAAACTCAGTATGTCTGAATATACAGTTACAGTATAGCTCGACTAGGACGGTTATTTTTTATGTGCCCGCTGTCTTAGCGTGATTCTTTCAGCATCCAGGGCTTGTTCGAGGACTTAACACACTCAAAAAGCGCACCGGTTGGGTGGTGCGCCCGGGCGGCGATGGCCCAGGTGCTTGGGCCTGATCATCATTGCTTGCAACTATATTTCGTATTGTTGTCCTGGGTGATCAGTTACATCACAAACCAAAACTATCCACGGACAAGTTAGCTAACGGTGAACTGGTAGCACCTCGAACGGTGAAGACATGGACAACGTCACAGCGCACTTTTTTTTTCTTCCCCTATCCCTGGTGTATTGCTGTTATCTGAAAGCAGACAACAACACCACCTTATAGTTAGCAGCTTCGTCCGCCGTTAAGTGTTTAACTTTTTTTTGTCAAATCTCGGCGAGCGAACTGTGAAGAGCACCTTGGCTGATTTCTGTGTGTACTCGACATGATCAGAGACACTCCAAAGTGAAGTGGAAACAGTGGGACTATTAGTTTATTATGGTATATACAGTACTGTGTGTGTGTGTGTGTGTGTGTGTGTGTGTGTGAGTGTGTGAGTGTATATGTGTGTGTGTGTGATACCTTAGTGGCTCCATTGGCATAGATGGGGATCATGTTCTCTGCTCCCTGTTTGACCTTCAGCTCAATGTTGAGCTGCCGCTCCAGGGCCATGATGCGCTCCTGATTGGCTGATGATCGGCCCGTCATTCCCGAAAACTGGAGGTCATCTGGGGGTCAAACACACCATGTGAGACCCTGACAGAGAGGTGACTCGCATACTGCACTGTGTTCGTGCAAATCCCATCCTCACCCTTGCCGTCATCGTGTCCCTTGACCATGATGTGTGCGTCGAGCTCTTGCAGCTGAGTGTGTAGTGCAGCCAGTCTGCGCTTGGAGGAGCGTAACTGGTTCTCCACCTGGTGCGCGTTGCGTTTGTCGCTGATGGCGCGCCGTAGGTTCTCCGCTCCCTCTTTGATCTTCAGCTCTTTGCGGATCTCCCGGCGGATTCTCTCGCGCTGCTCCTCCAGACGCTGCTGCACGCCCGAGTCGGAGAAATCCGAGTTCGGGTCCAAACCCAGCTGCTCTAGGACCGAACCGCTTTGGTCCACCTGAAAGAGGAAAGAGAGAGAGAGAGAGAGAGAGAGAAGGCCGTTGGGGAAACTGTAAAGATCACACATCCAATGGACGGATAGACATACATACGGACAGACCAACAATCAGACAAACAAACAGAAAGATGGACAGACAAAGAAACTGACAGGCAATTATACAATCAGACAGAGATGAACTAGTAGACAATAAACTAGTCATGAACGGGAGGCAAAGGTGGATCCAAGTATAGGCAGTTTGTTAAGTAAAGCACAACCACAACCAAAAAACAAGGACCGTCAAATGAACCGTGGACACAAGGCATGATTACAAAACAAACCCGGAGTTGGGAAGGTTTGAGGCAAGGACACAAGTGCGGTAAAAGGTCTTTATTAAACATTTATCAGGCCAACAGAACAAACATGGGTGATCAGAGTACTGAGTCGGAGAGATCAGGCAATCTGGATCAGCAAAGGTCACAAACGTTCTGGATAAACCTCGGAGGCATCTATTTTTTTATTTCGTCTCTTTCAAGGTTCCGTTTAAACGTTCATGAGATTGAGTGTGATGGGGTGATCTCGAGCTGTCCGACTGGGAGCCATGTTTGTAGGCAGCCGTGACAAACCGGAACTCAACTACTGGTGTGAATTAAAGTCAAACAGGAATAAAGGGATACGTGATAGTGACGTGACGTGACGTGACATTGCTGCGGCTGATGGGTCGTGTAGTTCTGCAACCCCTGGAGAAACTCATTTACAGTTATTTTGTCCAAAAAAAAAAAAGGAATTGTGAATTCGAGCTGACTCAGCTGCCTGCACACATTAGCAGAAACAGAACAGTGATCCATCGGTCACGTATCATCTCTTAATGGGTATCAATCATTTCCTCAGTCCATCCATCAGTTCCAGCATCCCGTAGTTGCTAGAGGTTGAAATGCTGTGACGGTTCAGGTGAAACAAACGTACCATATACGTCGCATATACCCGCGGCAGTAAAGCGCTGAGTCAGCAACCAAACACTAACTGGAGAGGTTAACATTGATTTTGGACTCTTCAGGCCACGGAGAGAAAACAAACACACAACCTACAGTAAGTGCGTTGCAGCACATTATATGTTACTGTAAATGTACGCGGGGTGGGGGTGGGGGTGGCGGTGGGGGACGGTGTAAGAGGAGCGTAGACCCACATGCTGTAGGAAAACTAAAATGGTCCATTTCATACTGAGATTTTGTGTGCAGCTATCTGCCCTGCGCTAATTTCCATACATGGTAAAACAAGGTGTTGATTCATTTTCTATCACAGCAACTCTGACACTAGTGCTGCCTATAACAGGTTTACATTAAATCACTGACTTTGTGAACTGAACCGTCCCAGGTAGTATATAGTACACAATCAGGGTCATAGATATTTGGGCAATGAGAATGTGTTAGCATGAATGTGTTAGCATGAATGTGTTAGCAGTCTACCTCAAAATACTGGAATTGAAAGTCAAAAAAGTACGTAAATGAGATGAAAGTACAACTTTATTCTTTGGGAATCCTTCGGCCGGTGAAGGAAAAATCCCTTTACGACAGACATACTGTACGTGTCAGAGTCAGTAATCAAGAAGGATTCACAAGAGTCAATACAAAGGTTTCACCACAATGTAAACCGATGCTAAACCTCGGAAAACAGGCAGACAAGATTTAAGTTTACTGACAGCATGTTAAAAAAAAAAAATAAAATAAAAAGCGTCTAGAACAACATCTGATGGACAGACAAGACGAATAAAAGACGAATAGGGAAAGGGCTGATCATGTACAACATGCAGCATAGGGGTGTGTACAGTATGACTGCTAGAGGTACTGCTTTGTTGATGTGAATGCTGACAGAACAAAAAAAACAAAACAAAAGGATCACGAACTCTGAAGCATACAGAGTCTTTTTCTATTATTCCTGGGTGGCTTAGTTGTTCTCACGGTCGCCTTGCACCGCCAGGGTCTGGGTTCGAGTCCCACCTCGGGGGTCTGTGTTGCATGTTCTCCCTGTGCTTGGTGGGTTTCCTCCCACAGTCCAAAGACATGCATATTAATTAGTGGTAATCGGGGTTCCTAAATTGCCCATACTGAACATGAACAATGTCCTGAAGTTCAAAATCAACCCAAGACAGTGTATAATAATATTATTATTACATAGATAGATAGATAGATAGATACTTTACTGACCCTGAATGAAATTCCAACGTTATTTTGGATAGACAGACAGAATACGATAGACTAAACAAAGAAACAACAACAACAAAAAAAAAATGAAACAAACAAGATATACCCAATGAAATGTATTGTATAAAAAAAAAAAGATATAAAGACACGATCATATCATATAATCTGCAATAATTCCTATTCGCCCAACACGGACGTGTCTTCAAATTAAAGCTGCAAAGTCTGCACTCGGCTATACTGCTATACAGTAAACACCGGTAAAGATGTTATTTAAAGCTGCTCTGTGCTTAAAGGCACTCCAGGAAGTGTTCGGTCTTTTGAAAAGGCGTTTTTATTTTAGGTCATGAGTATAGCTCTAGAAAATGGTCATGTGACCAACCAGTTTCTAAGCAAAGCTCGCTCAGAAGGCAAAACAATGCAGATACTTGTTCATTACCTGTTCGGTGTAATGCCCATGTGCACATTGTGATGACACGCCCATTTCGGGTAAAGTGGAGGCTTAAATGCCAAGCTTTCCAGGCGTCCCGATCCCGTTCACCCTTCATCATGCATTCGACATCGTGCTTGCGGATCGTCGTTCATCAGGGAATCCGGATTAAGAATAATTACTGCAGACCTTTCAGACGTACAGTAGGTTCAGGAATCTAATAATACATCCTGTAAGTTGTGTCGATGTGGGTTTAAAACTCCACCGTGTGTCCGGTGGATCGAGGCCGCTCACGAACACAGAGTCAGATTTCTGCATCCTGCAACACCAGTAAGCGCTTCGACTCAGATCGATGCTAACATGATGACTGAAGCATTAAATCCAATCATAATCAGAAACTATTCCAACACCTGTTGACCAGGGGATCTGATATGGGATGAATGTGGATAGCACACACAGACACACACACACACACACACACACACACACACACACACACACACACTACAGTGCTCAACAGGGCAGCATTTGGGATGAATGTGGATAGCACACACACACACACACACACACACACACACACACACACACACACTACAGTGCTCAACAGGGCAGCATTTGGTTTGTCCTTGAACTTCATTAGAGGCTGACAGAGGGTTTGTACAGCAGAAGTCAGTGCAGTGCAGAGCTGATTAGCCAGCAGCAGAAGCTGATTCAGTTCAGCAGGGACACGGGCACTGCACTCCCCGACCACTCAGCGCTCATTTATGTGTGCGTTCTCGAAACCAGCCCTCAGTGTAAAACCCCCATATCCGGGAGTGGAAACGTCCCATTTGTCCAGGAAATCCAGACACACTTCTAAAAATCTGCTTTCTCGACCAGAATAAAAAGCTTCCCAAGGCATAGTATGAAGCTTGATATTGACACTCGGAAGTGAGCGGATGATGACGTTCGGGGAGTCGAAGGTCACTCCTGAGCTGCATCGGGGAAGCTCATCTTCAGGTTCCAGGACATGATGAATAGTGACACGTTCTGGGTTTCTTACGGGATGGTTGATAGTTGTACCAGTTGTACTGTTTCATAAATGGGGCCGACGGTGGCTCACCGTTACAGATGCGGTTTAAGCTCCATATCTGCCAGGTCGCCACTGTTGGGCCCTTGAGGAAGGCCCTTAACCCTTTCCGCTCCAGGGGCACTGTATAATGCCTGACCTTACTCTTTGGCCCCAGCAGACTTAACGAAAAGCTGAGTGAAAAATGTGAACGACGAATTGAAAAGATGAATTTCACTGTGCAGTCATGTGTACAGGATGTGACACACTCTCTTCCCCCAATACAGTAGAAACTCTCCCTGAGTGTAGCCTTCGACTTGATGTTATATTTCAAACGCTCTAATCTCTTTCTCGGGAGAAACCTTCCTTTAATAAATAACTGAGTGGGACGGTGCGTCTCTGTGAACTTGCACAGGACCATGAAGAAACCTTATAAAGAGGCGTAGACGGGGCTCACGCAATTTACACTTATTGCCCACCTGAGGGCGTCGCCCAGCACCCAGCGTTCCGTCACATATAAAAGTATATGCAGGTAGCCTTGACGCCATGACCTGAGACGCCACACATAGATTACAAAACAAGCGTTACTGTACAATAATAGCAATGTTAGCATTTTTTTTTTTTTGCGTTTTTGCGAGTTTCACGTTGGCTGGAAACTTAAAACATAACACAAGATAAACGACGGGACAAAACACTGATTCAGTGCTGTATTGTGATCATTTTGTGTGGCAATTCATGCATCACCGCACTTACTCCACAATTCTTTTTTTTTTTTTTATATTTGTATGTTTGCGTTTGAGTCAAAGGTTGCAATTTCTCTATAATCCTACAGGTGGTGCTCCGTAAACTAGCCAAGTATTGTCAGGCAACGCAGCATCCCGTGTGATATGAGTGAGTTTCCTACTAAGTTTGTTTAGAATGATAAATCAGACAGCCATGATCATTCCCATCCAAAAGTGTCACTGAGATAAAGGAATAATTTGTGACACGTCGAACAGTTACGAGACAAAAAAGACAGGAAGCGGAGCCGGAGGTGGCAGAGCGGATTTGCTTTGGGAGTGACAAGAATGGACAGCATTAGGAATGGGGACAGTATATTAGAGGGACGGTGCAGGTGGGACGGTTTTGGGGGGCACAGTTAAGGATGGTTTGGACATGTGTAGAGGAGGGATGAGGGGTGTACTGGGAGGAAAACATCAGAGATGGGAGTTTTTGACTTATAGCTCCTCCCATCCAGACCCCACATTCAGATTGGCTTTCCTGACTTCTGGCCCATTGTGATTTGATTGAAAAGCATTGTGTTTCTTTTCCATGATAGGACAGATCCAAATGAAGACTGCACATGCTCAGCGGCACGAGCCTAGCAGAAGCTTACGTAACGCTGATGTTTTTTGTGTCGTGATTTTGTGAATTCAAAGTCAGGCGTTGTTTCAGCAACGAGATCAAGAAATAATGTGGGAATGGTTATGTCGAGAGGATGGGATGTGTTAATCCACGCTCAAGTTGCACACAGCTTTATTGACAAATAAGATAACAAACCTTTTGTGTTATCATATTGTGATGATAATGATAATGATATGGAAATGCGTAATCATGTCTTTAAGTGCGGAGTGTGTGGGGTTGCAGGGACGCCAACAAGCCACAGAAGACCTGAGTGATCTGGATGATCTGACGAAGTCCTACAGGGAAACGCCACTTCTACTAAAGATGCGAAAACACGCAATATGGGTCAGGATTTCTAGCTTCAGCTTGAGTCGAGAACGCAGAAGCACAGAAGTGGTCATTTATTGCCTGATGAGTTATTTAGGTAACCTGTTCCTTTAAATGTGACTTCCTGTTTAGTAGAGTTTAAGCGCAGAGCAGATGACACAGCACGGTATGAACTGCTAAACTTAGAACATAACTGTTGAAACTGAGACACACACACACACACACACACACACGCGCACACACACACAGAGTGCAAAGCCCAGACAGGTAATCTGTCGCTCTGCACTTTGTTTCTTACATTGGCAGACCTTTACACAATTGTGCTCAAGTTTTCAGTGAGACACATAAAGAATGAATAAATAAATAAATAAATAAATAAATAAATAAACACAGCTAAATGTTATCCGGTAGCTAACTAAAAAGCTAGTTATTCTCACGCTAGTCAGTGACCCGTTTTCTTGATTTTACGCCGCTTCCTTGCTGTTTTTTCCCCACAACCACCAAAATGATTTTTTTTTTTTAACATGTGAACTGACAGGAAGTGGATGGTTCTTTACAAAAGTGCTTCTGTTTGCTTTTTTGTCACAAAAGTGCTTGGGGGGGAAAAAAAGAAAGAAAAAAGTGTAAAGCTGCAACAAATGTTCGCACAGCGCTGTCGCCTTGCACTTCCAGGGTCAAGGGTCGGATTCCCACCTCGGGGTCTGTGTGCATGGGGTTTGCTTGTTCTCCCTGCACTTGGTGGGTTTCCTCTGGGAACTCTGGTTTCCTCCCACTTTCCAATGATATGCAGATTAGACTAATTGGTCTTCCCAAATTGCCCCGTAGTGTGTGTGAGTGTGTGTATTTGTTTGTGCCCAGTGATGAAGGGCTTGTGCCAGGGTATAGCCCACCTATAGCCCTAACTCTCCTGTAATAGGCCGCAGGCCCCCCCGTGACCCTGTATACAGGATGAAGCGGTGTAGAAGATGAGGTGTTGAGACCTTTCTGCCAGTTTACAGTAGAATGCGTCCAATCTAATTGGTAAGAGCTTCACCATGC
Organism: Clarias magur; assembly: GCA_013621035.1. Taxonomy (NCBI): domain Eukaryota; kingdom Metazoa; phylum Chordata; class Actinopteri; order Siluriformes; family Clariidae; genus Clarias; species Clarias magur. The sequence continues at coordinate 1,775,501 of QNUK01000038.1, forward strand.
GGCAAGACACCGACCCAAAGCACAGTGCAGCACAACTGAGGACTTCATCAAGTGGGGGGTTGTACATTGGACAAGTCAAACACCAGACCTCATTCGACATTGGAGACTGAAAGGAGAAGCCTCCTAATCAAACTACAGCTGAAAGAAGATGAGGTACGAACAAGGAAACACATGAAAAAAAGACAAGTATTACATACAGTTCGTTGATGTCGAGGGGGGTCACCAGCTTGATGCGGTTTATGTAAGGTGCTTCTAAATGGTGCAGAGCTTTTAGAGGAACTCATCCAAGAATGAGTCACGTTACTATATGCAAAGGTTAAAAAATCAGGGCAAAGTAGAGAATGTAAAGATCTTCTAAGCAAAAAGAAAGAAAGAAAGAAAGAAAGAAAAAAACAGCTGTATAAACATCTGCTGGTTGAAATGTTCAAGAAAAGAGAAACAATAAAAAATTCATATTTTTTCCTCAATACTTTATTTCAAAGTAAGATCTTATCTCATCACACGAACCGTTACTCAATTCAATAATAAGCGTCGATAGCTTTTTTACTTAAGTGGTATAATGTGAAAAGGTTTAATCCATTAATTTTTTTTACTTACAGTATAAATTGAACTTAACATGGTATTGACGTTCGCATTGAGATCTCAAAAGCTCCAGGGCTGAATCCCAAATAGCATGAAATGGCACGCGTGCGCGCTACGTTTGGTGTGTAATCCCTTGTTCCATGTACCAAGTAGTGCCCTTGTGAGAGAAGGATTTGGAATTCAGCTAACTCGCTGAATTAGCTGTGAAATGAACAACGTGGACGGCTCCGAAGAAACTCAGAATATATTAGAGGCCATACTAAGGAGACAGCGTGCTGTTTAAGATGACATGACATTGCTGAAAGTGCTTCTGCGACTGGTTTTGAATGTCTCGCCTCAGTGCCACGAACCGTACAGACCTACACTCACTTACGCCGCAACCTACAGTTAGTGTAATTCATGACCGTAGCACACGAGACGGTGGGTGATACGCGTAGTTAAACGTGTCAGTGCTGTCATGCTGTATATCGGCACTCGTGGAAATGCCGCTTGTCCAATCAAACTACTTGGTCTCGGGATTCCGACACCACATAAGTTGTGGTTCCTTCGATTATAAGACAACCTTATAACAGTGTTTTTGCCTAATGGAGGATAAAATAAGAGGTGATAAGAAGGAATTGAAGATTTAAGACAAGGGATGAAAAGGAAATGTCATTCTGTAATAAATTGGAACAGAAATTGGAAAACGGCTGTGATGCAGGAATAAAAAAAAAAAATCTTGGCGATAACTTCTTGGTGAATCACACTGGCATTGCTGTAACGACATGACAGGGAAGCGACGGCGCAGTAAAAACGCCGGCCTGCTGTTTTTTTGTCTGCTTTACTGAAACCTAAATCACATGGCATCTGCTCTGATCCAGGTCAAAGTGTCAAGCTGCAGCGCATTTGCACAAGACAGACGAAGACGCCCACATACGCTGAACGAGGAAGAACCATGGAACGCACGTCGCTCCACCAGACCACTTCAACCACACTAATACACACCTCACGCTGAACCCAAGTAAATTCATTGTGATCATTTGTCGCCATTTATTTTAGTGAAAACGGCACAAGCAAAAGGTAGGACGCATCAGTGAGGTAGTGCAGAAATATATGTCTGATGAATCATGCCAAAAGTATTGATGATATCAGGAGCGTATCCTCATACTGTACCACCAGTCTTGCAGGGAAGATTAACACTTATAAATATAAAAATAAATATATCTTAAGGAATATTTCTTCTGTACATCAGTGAGTCCTTACCACAGTCTCGTTCTCTGCGGTGTCGGAGAGGAAGGAGGCGTCTCCTGCGTGCTCCTCCAAGCTCTCGCTCAGCGCTCCTGCTCCTTCACTGGCCATCAGCTCCTCTTCCTCCTCCTCCTGCTTCGCACCTCAATCAACTCTCACCCTCCTGGACTGACACTCGCCTCTGTCCTCCTCCGCTCAACAAAGCCTCCGTCTCCCGCTATTTGACTTTCTTTTTCTTTCTCTCTGTCTATCGTCTGAATCTACGCTCACTTCCGCCACACGCTCTCAAAAGACAGACACACGAAATAGTGGTAGAGCGAGACAGAGAGAGACAGACTTGTTTCCCCGCCCCAGTTTCCTGCTCATCTGCGAACAGGAGGAAGGTCTTTGCCAGTTTGCACATCTGCCTGACCACACTCACCACACACACACACACACACACACACACACACACACACACACACACACACACACACACACGTAGACAAGTGCAAGGACACTTCACAAGCCTGAGCTCTTGCTAATCACATCGCTTCCTGTTGGCCTGTTGGCAACTTAAGCAATGGAAGAATGATAACGACTCGTGCGCTTCATCCATATTCATTTAATTGAATCAAAATGGATTTGATTCATTCCCTTTGATTAAACTCTTTTTTTTTTTTACAGATTATGGATGGACCTGCTGTAATAGAGAAGTCGGTGCAAATGTGCTCTGAGTGAAAGGTGAAGCTGAGTTGACGCTTTAATGACTGCAGGTTGAGTTGCGGTTATAAATAGCTCCAGATTGTCTCAGACAGACAAGATGACAAAACGACACCTCTGCTTTCTTCTCTTTCTCTCTCGATCACTCTTTCATGTTTCTGTATGTGATCAAAAGACACTGACGACACCATGGATAGCTCCAACGATCACCGCTGTGGTTTTCACGGTTCAGTTTTTCTTTCTTCCGCGCCCCGATCACTCCGCTCGCTCACTCGCGCTCTGTTGTGTTCTTCGCTCAACGTCTTCCTTCTTCTTTAATTCTCTCCCCGCGCAGCTACAGGTCGGCGGTGGGTAGACATGCGGCGGGTTTCAAATAAGCACCATCTTACAAATATGTTAATGAATACACTTAATAATAATTACAACAGTTTTACTGTGATAACTACTCATGCGCTCATTGATGGGAGGCCTGGAGTCTACCAGGGGACAACCAAGGGTGCCAATCCATCACGGGGCATACAAGCATTCACATGCTCACTACAGGCAAATTGGAAGCACCAATGATCCTAATCTGCATGTCTTTGGACTGTGGGATGAAACCAGGGGCCCTGGAGGAAACCCACCGAGCACGGGGGAGAATATGCAAACTCCACACTCCCTGACACCCTGACACCCTGGACCCTGGAGGTGCAAGGTCACAATGCCAACCACTATGCCACCATGCCGCCTATTGATAATTAAAACGTTCTTTCGCCTGCTCTCGTCAAGTGGTCGCCACAGAGGACCATCCAATCCGCACACAACCTGGCACAGGCATTTTACACCAGATGCCCTTCCTGACACAACCCTCCTATTTTTCTAACCAGGCTTCGGTCTGGCACTGCGTGTGGTAGCGGGGTAGTACGGGGTGTAGCAAAGATCGACGGCATGTGAAAGTGATATAATGAAATGTTTAGATGCAGGGAGACACTGATGACATTTATTCTCATCATTTGGGTTCCTGGAGCATTCACCCCTGATGATTCTTTAGTGGTTTGGCCAACTAGCTAATGGATTTCTAATTCTTCTACCTCTGATAATCCTAGATATAAAAGAAGACTTAGAAAGAAATCACAGCCTACTGTAGATACCCTAAGGCCAGTTTCACATTATGCACGACTGATCTGTAGCATGCTCAGAAATGATTGCTCCCCCATCCCCACTTCCCATTGGCCAGCATTGGCATTATTTTTGTTCTCCGTTCTCGGGTACATTCTCGGGTTATTCCGATACAGCAGATGGCAGGAGGCACACAGCTGGCTTGTGAGCTGACATTAAAAACCAGAGAAGAAGAGAACAAGGAAGCTCACCATAATATTCCTGATATTTCTGTAAAAAAAATGTCCAGAGGAGCGCTCTCGGCTGCCTTCTTACCGTATCAGCTATGGCCGAGTAGGTCAGCGGATGAGATCGGCTCATGGTACGTGCACACAGAGGTTTCAGAGGAGCCAGACAGCACTGATAACGTCACGTCTAAACAGCGATCTGCTCCCTTTAGACGTTATGAATGGCTTTCACATGGGATTCAATCCATGCTCGGGTGGGCCAGATCCCAAGCCTGGAACAATTGTCTTCTCACTGGTAAAATGAACCAGGCTTTGGGGTCAAGTGTTCTTGGAAATTATCCTAATATGAAAACACCCCGTGACCAGTGTCCAGTAATATTCATCAGCGCTTATCCTATACAAGGCTACGGTAGGCCTGGAGCCTAGCGCAGGGAACTTGGCGCACAAGGAGGGGTACATCCGGTATGTGGTACCAAAAAAGCACCTGATACATGAGTATATTTAATAACAATTAAAATTTAAAGCTCGCCCGGAACTCCAATTAAACCTTCTGACTCAACCTCTCAGCTACTAATTCGATCATTATGGGCCTTCACAGCCAGTCCAACCTGAGAAACTAATCCTGAGCGTGAAGAATTCCGAGTAATAATTATCCTTTTATATCACAGCGTCGCAGTGATTAATCTGCAGAAATCTGATAAGCTCATCTAGGCCGTATTTAATGAGAGATGAATATCACACTGTTGGAGAGAAGAAGAAGAAGAAGAAGAAGAAGGTGACAATGTTTTCGTCGCTGCGCTGCGAGAGCAGAAACGTCAAGTGCGTTCCCACACGTCACCTTTACACGCTTCACATTCAAACAGCAGGTCTGGATTACAAGAGACTTTGGATGTGGCGCTGCGTTCTGAAAACACACTTATACGCAGATGACCGCTCACTCGTGCACTTGTACTACCTAGAGCATCTTGCTGTCACAGCCTGCATGAAAAGAGAACAAGTTGTGGGCAAATGTTGTTCTTTCGAGTAGTCGCCACAGTGGAACATCTGATCCATGTACGAACTTGGCACAGGTGTTTCCACTGGATGCCCTTCCTGACACAAGCCTCTTGTTTTAGCTCGGCTTGGACATGGTACTGCAGCCAGTAGCTGGAGTTTGGACATTGGGTGGGAACCGAACCCAGGCCTTCTGCATGGCAAGTGAGGAAAATACCACTGAGCCATCAATACCCAAGTTGTGTAGAGACCACGCCAAGTAGAGGCATGAGTTTGCGTCCCAGTCAGGACACTGTTGGGAGCCAAGAAAGGAAAACTATCTGTGATGGCTTCGGTACTCAGGCTGCCTACAACTGCACCAAAGCCATGCTGATATTTATCATAACAGCACTCGCTCTCATTTGATATTGCTTAATTATCTACAGTAACTACACAACACACTGATTGACTTTCCCCCCAAACCAGAAGTGAAAAGAGACTGAGCTTTTGAAAAATAACATTTGCTGAGAGATTAAGAAGCTGTGCCAGTGGAGCAGTGAAGCAGTGGAGCTTCAGAGTTCTGGCTTTAGCACAGAGATTGCCTTAGGATTATCACTGAGCTTTCAGAAAGAGACAGGACGGGCGTAGGGATAAACAGAGAGAGAGAGAGATGGAAGAAGAGAGACAGAGAATTAAGGAGAAAGGGAAAAGGGGACGCGCTTGTACCGCCACCGCGACGTAAGCTAAGCTGAAGCCTTTATTTTTAAGTAGTGCTGTCAATCGATTCAAATTTGGAGCTAGTTAATCCCAATCATAGTCTGTGGTTAATCACGATTAATAACAATTTTAAAATACTCAGATTTACCTGTATTATAAACGTGCAATGTTGGAATAGAGAAATACACGACAAACTGGTTAGCGGAAACTCTATGCAGTTTTATAATATCTTAAGCGTTGCCATTTAACAAATGTTAAATGAAAATCTCGCAGGTGGCACCGGCACTGTATGCAGTGGCTGGGTGGCATGGGGTGTGGCAGTTCACTGACGGTGGGGCTCGAAGCCGGATCCTCTGATACAAAGATCAACAACCTCAAGCCTTAGCCACCGGAGCCACCACTATTGTTTAATATACAGTGTTCTTGGAAAAATAGTTCCCCTCGAAGGTGGCTCAAGCACACAACTTTGGTTTTATTCAAACTTCCATCTACAGCAGAAGCTTTTTATTATGAAACCATTAAGGCTACTATGATCACTCAGTCGGAAGGGGAAGAAGAGCATCACATGTTCCCTCCAGCGTAACGCACTCGGAGGACAGCGCTATCTGCTCCTCCCACTTGTGCGAGATCACACACGCACCTGATTGGCCATAGAGCCGTAATTAATGTGAGAGCACGAAACGCCCCCCATCCCACCCCGCTGAGAGAGCTCAGCCCATCAGCTCTCTCAAGGCCCTCGGCTGCAAGACGCTACAGTATCACCGGTGGATTGAACCAGGGATCTCCTGATGATAGGGCGAGTGCTTTACTACTGCGCCACTCAGGGGCCTTTATTGTGAAACTTGCTGTTCAGCACACCTGGTGATGTTTCCTCAGTAATTTGATTATATAAACGTGCCATTATCACACACACCCAGGTACCAGGGTCAGCCATGGTACAGCGCCCCTGGAGCAGTTAGGGTTAAGGGCCTTGCTCAAGGGCCCAACAATGGCAACCCAGCTCAGCCAGTTTGCAATTGTTGGGCCCTTGAGCAAGGCCCTTAACCCTAACTGCTCCAGCGGCGCTGTACCATGGCTGACCCTGCGCTCTGACCCCAGTTACGCTGGGATATGCGAAGAAAGAATTCCACTCTGCTGTAATGTATATGTGACGAAAATAAAGGCTTTACTTTGCTTTACTTTTACTTTACGAATGCTGAAATTCTGGGAAGTCATTTGGGTCAAAGTTGGTCATATGCGACCGTCACTAGGATGCCTTTTTCAGATGTAAGACAATGTCTCAGTAGACTTTCTTAATATTATACATTTTTAGCCTAACATCTGGGACCATCACAAAATTTTTGATGAAATCAGAAGTGACTGACATTTACAGAAATCTTCAAAGAGTCTTAACTGCAGTAACATATTGAAATGGTGCATGGTGTAAGTTTTGAAGAAGGCCGTACGTCCATGAATGACGATCCCGGCCGAGGACACTCGGGGCCCACTGCAATCGCGTGAACATTTAGCATTCGCGTAACATTCAACGCTCACATGAACGCTCAGCGAGTGGAACGGCTGATCTTTAAAAACCATGTCGCCAACTTGCATTAGAAAGGAAGCATCTGTCCGTGGGAACTGTACACACAATCATTCACCAACATCACTTGCACGTTACGTTATAGGATCTCGGCTGGGAGTTATTGCCACATCCCCCATACAGTCCTGACCTCACTTTAAGCCGTTTCCATATGTTTGGGCCATTAAAGAAGTTCCTGGGAGGCCAGAGTTTTATATATATCACTATATTTTAGGTAACGGTTTCTATTTAACGAGACCTCGGCTGAACCCCAGCTGATTTTAATGGACATCCAAAGCAGATTAAAAATGACTCTGAATGCTGGAATGATGAGAGCGCCGACGGAGGAGACGATGATTATCCACAGTTCTATCGGCTCAAGTGTGTGCGTCTGCGCGTGTGTGTGTGTGTGTGTGTGTGTGTGTGTGTGTGTGTGTGTGTGTGTGTGTGTGTGTGCAGTCATCAGCGTTTATTTTTCATTTTGATAGAGCTATGCCCATCAGCATGCGGGCACATTAACATGCAGAAGTGCCAGCGCTTCGCTTGTATTATCACACACGCACACGCATATCGAATTGGAGAGGCCCTGAAGTGCTTCCCGGGTTCTTGAAGCAGAACGAGGATTGAGTCAAGGCGTGGAAAAACGTCTTTTCAGCACAAGTGGGGAAAAAAAGGGAAAGTCAACTCGATCAAAGAGCAAGGCTGTGAAGCTGAAAAACACATTTACTGTAGAACAGACTCACTAATAACACACTGCTGCACAAACGTCTCTGTTTAACACTCTGTACAAACGATAAGAGCGTCAATCAAATCTAATGGAGGAATTTGCATAAATATATGCCTATTACAAACATTATAAATGGGCATGGCCATGTCCACCTCCACTGCTCGGGGTCAGAACCTGATGACCTCCGGGATGTTCATCCTGTCTGTGAGAAATATCCAGTGAGCAGAAGGTAACCACTCTTTACACCTGTGTCCGCTTCAACGATACGATAATGTCAGCATGGGCCAGAGTCTCAAAGGAGTGTTTCAAACACCAAGCCATGATGACTCCGCCAGGTTTGCTGGTTAGTTTACTATTCAGAGCCCTTTTACACTTCTAAATTGCTATCATTTATCTAAACCTGATCACGTACAGTATATAGACTGCTTATTATATACAAGACCGCGGGAGGTCTAGACCCTATCTGACGGGAACTCGGGGCACCAGGCGGGATACAGCCTGAGCACACAAGCACACACACACACAATGGGGAATTTTTGGAAACACCAATTAGATTACTCTATAAATCTTTGAACTGCGGGAGGAAACCCACCGAACATGGGGAGAACATGCAGACAGAATCAAACCCTCGTCCCTGGAGGTGCGAGGCCACAGTGCTAACCACTACGCCACCGTGTCACCCATTACGACTGACCAGTTCCTGCAAAACAAAAAAACTGTTTATATCGTTCTCGCAAAAACACACAATTATTATTGTTGCTTCTTCTTTTGAGCTTATGCGTGGTTGAGGAAATACCATCACCTACTGGAATGGCGTGTAGAGCAAAACAAGGCATAAGGTACAGTATGGCTCAGATGGTTGTGTTGGAGGTCCCTGGTTCAGCCCCCGACGCCGCCGGGTTGCAGCTTTTGGACCATTAAGCAATGCCCTTCACCCCCAAGTGTTCAAAAACAATCGGGCTGCTGTAAACAACAGATATACTGTATATACAGTAAATATCCATTGCCCGATATCCGGGCGCCATGTAGACAGAAGCATTTCACTGTTTGTTGAAAGCCAAAAGTAAAGTGTGTCTGAGTCCTGGTATTACACTTGTTTAACCATATTGGTCAAAACAGTAACCATGTTCTCTAACCATGCGCTCAGCCAGGTTGCCATTGTTGGGCCCTTGAGCAAGGCCCTTAACCCTAACTGCTCCAGGGGCGCTGTACCATGGCCGACCCTGCGCTCTGACCCCACTTACACTGGGATATGCGAGGAAGGAATTTCACTGTGCTGTAATGTATATGTGACAAAATAAAGAATTAACATTTTAACTTTTTAACCAGCCACCATAATACTTAAATATCACTCTAAGCTCTTCATCTCTACTGCAAAACACTATTGGAAGTAAAACTATAAAGACATAAATGCAAAAGTGTATAAATCACTCATGCAGCAGTACATATCGGTTCAAGTGTGAACACATACTGTATAAAAATTCCTCAACCATTAGGAAAGGGGAATATGTAAGTACACATTTTGATAGGAGGCGGCACGGTGGTGTAGTGGTCAGCACTGTCGCCTTGCACCGCCAGGGTCCGGGTTCGATCCCCGGCCAGGCTCGATTCCCGTCTCTGTGTGCATGGAGTTTGCATGTTCTCCCCGTGCTTGGTGGGTTTCCTCCGGGTACTCCGGTTTCCTCCCACAGTCCAAAGACATGTACAGTAGGTTAGGCTAATTGGGGTTTCCAAATTGCCCGTAGTGTGTGTCTGTGCCCTGTGATGGATTGGCACCCTGTCCAGGGTGTACCCTGCCATGTGCCCCAAGTCTCCTGTGATAGGCTCCAGGCCCCCGTGACCCTGAATACAGGATTAAGCGGTATAGATGATGATGAGTGAGTGAGAGTGATATTTTGATAGGCATCAGCGGACAAACCCTAAACTGCAGATATGAACATTGTCCAAAATAACTTTAGCCATGACCTGACCTGATCATCCTGTCTCTCTTCAGACATCAGAAGTGGTCTATAAAGCTGCATGTCCAAAGTAAAACCACATAAACACCAGACTCCTTTGTTGGCTTCTGTTGAGTGGGTTAGAGTTCAGTGGTTCAGTGAAATGTTCATTGTGACTGCTGTTCTGTACACTGATGGTCAAGAACTGAGAAAGTGTGCAAAAAATATTTCTTATTCTGCTCAAGTGTTTGGAATTAACAGCAGGCCCTAATGGTTTGGCCAGTGCATCTCTCTTATAGGCAACAAGTGAGGGTGAAGATCACGTCTTTCCATGGAGACATACAGTACGAGACCAGCCACCCACATCATTTCAGACTGCTCCTCATGCAACATTAGGGAATGGTGTTAGATTCTCGTAGGAAAGTGCTCCATCGCCACTGAGGAAACATGACCAGGTTTACTCTAGACTAATCCCTGGAGTTCCAGCGACCGATGGCTGTAGCATCACCGAGGAATCAAACTCGTGACTCGTGTACTTTTTGTTCTCACATTCTGTTGGCGCTCAGGTTATGGGGCTAATAAAAATCATTCAATGATCCAATAACTGTTCTGAAATGGCAGCACTGTGGCCTCTCAGTTCCAGTGTTGAGGGTTTTAGTAAATAATCACACAGGTCCATACTGCGATTTTGATGTGATTAATGGTGCAGGACTAAATGAAACCCCGTATCCTCCTAAAAACAAATGAGTATCTTATTCATGTCTAATTGACGGGGCACGGACCCGTCAATTAAACCAGTGACAAGATCGAATAAAGCTTCGACATCCAGACGGACGAACAGACTGTGTGATCAATTCCGACATCAGGTCCTATTGGTCATGTCACATGACCCAGTTAGAGGAGTAGACCATGCTTATTATCTTGTGCGTTAGGGTTTATTGTGACAGCAGAGAAAAGCATAATTACCTGACTGTTAATGACCTACTTACACCAGCCAGTAGCAGGCGGACATTCGAGACAGGTTTCCTCTGACTAAATGACAGCTACCGGGGACAAACCTGTGAAATATTCATGTTTAATATGATACCAAGCGATTAATAATTCACACAAAGTCTGAGTGGCGAAGAAACAGACAGGAAACTATTCCTAACACTACGGTGGGCGTGGCTTCATATTCTAATGACCATGCTTGATTGACTGAGACATGAGACACAACATGGTCAGTGAGAATCAAGAAAGTAGGCTACACTAAACAAATTAAAAGAAGGAGAATTATCGCTTGATAAACGCACCTCGATGCACTTATCAACTGGCTTCGAATCGGGGAAAGGGAAAAAATACTCACACGCACGAATGACGTGTCTGAAGATCATTAACATATACGTCATAGAGAGACCCAGAGACAGACAGACGACAGGAAACACGTTAGCATTTTCCGATTCCAGTGGACACGAATTGTTTATATACTGTATATAATCTGAACATGGGCTATTGGAGGTGTTACCATATAAGGAATCAGGAAGTGCAATGAGCATAGAGGCATGGGACCAACCTTTTTAAGCAGTCTCGGTTTGCTTTCTTGGTGCGCATTAAGGTTCACCCTTGTTCAAGTGAACTGTACTAACAGAACCGCGGTAGTTTTAATAGAATTCGACCAGAGTGTGAAGACACTAGTGATTTAAGACCAGTGGTTTAAAAGGAAAACAGATCAGACAGGTGATGGCTGAGTCCATGGCCTGGAGCTCTATATGAAATACCATGTCGGATCATGTTTCTACTGAGTTGCAGTTTGGAAACCCTGAAAGTGAAATATCAGAATGTGATGCCCAGTTCTGTGAGCGATTTGCCAGTAGTGACATATTAGGAGGTAAGAGCCGGTAGTGGCTTCGACTCTGCTGCTGTGATAAACAGTGTTAAGCCTCTAGGACAGGGGTCATTAAGTCGAGGACCGCGGCGCAAAGTATTTCACAGAGCTGAGGACTCGATAAAGATACTGCAGCAGAGCCATTGAGCGTATAAGAAGAATGTGTTTGTAGTTTAGCTTGCGTTTAACATCCCTGTTGCATTGATGGTCTTGTTGTAAATGATTTAGCTGAAGGCAAAAGTGGATCAGAGACTGGCTAGATGTACAGTATACTTTTCTGGCTTATGACAAACAGACAGGCGTAGAGTGTTTTGGGGATCTGGGATGTTGTCACTCTCTACTTCCTTGCATTGAGTCACGATTGTTGATGGTGGAGTGGTATCTAGTCCTGCTGGAGTCCCTGTTTGCACTCTAAACAACATGCACATTGTATGTACTGTAAGCATACCAAATTATATACAGTATACTCTCTCTCTCTTTCTGTCAAGCTACGCATGCTACTTCTTTTTTTTCTTTTTTTGGATTTTCCCCCGATTTTCTCCCTAATTTAGTCGTGTCCAATTCCTCCCCGTCACTAGGGGGCTCCCACATTAAGGCTACTACCACCACTCAGCCGGGAGGGCCGAAGACTATCACGTGTTTCCTCCGAACCACGTGACACCAGCCGACACCAGCCGACCGCATCTTTTCAAACTGGTTGCTCGCGCACCATTGGGGGCGGCGTAACACACTCGGAGGACAGCGCTATCCGCAGACGCCCCTGACTGGCTGTAGAGCCATGGTTAATGTCGGAGCACTATGTACCTCTCATCCCTCCCCTCTGAGAGAGCTCGGCCAATCAGCTCTCTGGCCTCTAGACCTCCGGCTGCGAGAGGTTACAGCACCACCCGGGCTTCGAACTAGCGATCTCCGGATGATAGGACGAGCGCTTGTACCACTGCGCCACTCGGAGGCCCGTCACGCATGTTACATCTGAAGTACCTGCCTGATCCATACTGGGGCTCCACCTCTGCTTGGTGTCCTCATCAAATGAAGATCACTCACTACTGCTAAGGACGGTCCCATAAAGTCTGATTAAATACATGATTTATAGATACTCAAACTACTGAGGGCAGTTCAAGTATGAAATCAGAACTGTGGTTTTGAACTACATTGGTTTTGCTCTAATGGCTTGTGGCTTCAATTAAACAATTTGACTTCCCACAAAACAGCAGGGGTGTCTCTTGTGTCTTGTAAACAAAGTGATTACATATCTCTTGTTACATATCTCTTGTTAGCATTGCAAACTAAACAAATCACAGATTCTAATGGTTCATTGGACCATCATCTGCTTTGATTAAGGCAGTGGCATAATTCTGATGAGCTTATGCTTAATACAACATTTACTTCCGTCCAGAGCATTAGTTTCTCTCCAAGATCTTGTATTGACGATGGGAAAGTCAGACCTCAGCACATGCCAAAGATTCTCAATGGGGTTAAGGTCTGGACCCTATGGTGGCCATTCCATGTGTGAAAATGATGTCTTATGCTCCATGCCCGTGCCATCAGGGGGGAAGAAATCCGCCATTGATGAAGAAATCTGGTCATTCAGTATGATATTCAGGTGATCAGCTGACCTAACTCTTTGAGTACATAACATTGCTGAACCTGGACCTGACCAACAGAAGCAACACCAGCTCATAACACTGCCTGTACAGTCTCGTATAGTAGGCATGATGGACGCATCGCTTCACCTGCCTCTCTTCTTACCCTGCTGCATCCATCCCATGACCTTTTTCCATTTCTTCACAGTCCACATCATCCTCAAAGTTGATGGTTCACCGCTACCCTTCCAGGTTTCAATAATGCATTTTACAGATCCTAACACAATGCTTCTCCTTAGTTGTTTGCTTTGCAAGATGTTCTTCCTATTTACTTAGTTAAATCCAGGTGGTGACTTTTTTTTTTCTTCTTTTTTTTTTGGCTGGGCAGTGTAGTTATCCTAAAAGTAAATGTCCAAATTTAGTGTTTATCTCATTTTGCCAACAAATTGTTCCAACAGTTTCAGGAATAAAATCTGCCATGAACAGATAGGTACCGAAGTCTCGATCCGTCCGTTGCCGACTAGAACGAAGCGAACTTCATGCTAACTAAAATGAATTTCCAAGTATCCACTTGCTCTTCTTGCATATTTAGTACACTGTTACAGAATCTATTTATTTACAACAAAACTATGAAATATCCCTTCTATAAGCTTCGATTTTTGGATCCTCTCAAGTTTTCCTCTTCATGTTGTCTCGGAGAGTTTTTGCTGGTCATCGTGGCCCCTGGCTAGTGCATTAGGGCTACACCGATAAATCTATACATGTATAATTTAGTTAATACTTCCTGTTTACTTCCCCCACATCGGTTATGATCGTCCTACTGCTTGTAAAACAACAAGCAAATAAATAAACAACCTAAAAATCTTGAATGCTCCAGGCAAGAAACATAAATCACCTTGTGGTAGCGTTAAGGGTGGGCCAAGACCGACACCATGTTCGATCCGGCTTATCTGATTAGACCCTGGTGGTGATGACAGCTGTGAGTGTTAATGAAAGAGTGAACGTTCACGGGCAGGAGGTGTGTTGCAGGAGGTGTTCGTACTGAACCCGGGGCCGAGGGCCGAGTGGCAGACGGCGGGAGAGAAACACTGCATGCACGTTTCGCTTGGATCGATATAGAGTCATTTAGTAAAAAGCAGAAAGAGAGCATGAGATGGAGCAGGTGCGGAGTGGGTAATGACAGGCTTCTTACAGAGTGAGAGCGTGCGAGAGAGAGAGAGAGACATGAAAAATAAATGAGGGCTGGGAAGGAAAACAAAGAGTGAGGGACCGGATGAGAGGGAGAAAATGATGGAAAATAAGAGAGCGAGACAAGAGAGCAGAGAGAGTGTGCGTTTGATCTCTTCCTTTGCAGTAAACTATAGATGCCATGTGTTTGTGTGCAGATAAAATAGAATGGAAAGGGGGCAAACTTCAGGAGATATATATATATATATATATATATATATATATATATATAGAGAGAGAGAGAGAGAGAGAGAGAGAGAGAGAGCAATCAGAAGTAGAGATGAAAGTTAGCATGTAGAGAGCGAAGCTTTCAGAGTAAATCCCAGAACGCCCCGATCCTCGAGGAAGACAATTGCAGCACTCAGACTCGACATCACACTCTGAAAAGCGAGCACGCTCTCACTGTGAGTGTGTGTGGGAATCGGTGAATTTGAAGAATCCAGGAATGACAGGAATTCTTGACATTTCCCAGTGCAGGCTGTTGTAGCGGTGTAGCAGTGAGGTCTGGAGAGCTGCCTCAAGGACACATGATGACCCTGGTGTGGCATCTCTAGTAACCTGCCCTATCATACAGTTTGTAGAACAGTGTCGGTATTTGGCGTCTGTTAACACTCTCGGCAGGTAGACAATGCCACACTCCCACTCCTAGGTTTCAGCTTAAACTCTTTTTTTTTTTATGTTGACTTTGCTGGAGCCAAAGTCCCTGGGCTACGAAACTACAGTACGATGATACTGATAGCTGAGTTGAGTCCGTGTTCTCTTGGTATCCTTTAATTCCTCCTGAAGAATGTGAGGCATCGTGATATTGGACAAGAAAAGGTTCAAATATACAGACTGGGAATACGCTGCGCATCGATGAAAGTCGAAATATATTACGAATTTGGACCAACAGAGATCAGTAGGCAAAGCTGCAAAAAGCAAAAAGACAGGCAAAACACATGCTTGGAAATAATCCTTGGAAATCAGTATTTTACATTTAAAAGCACATAATGAAGCAGATGAGCATCCCGTGGCTTCGACCTCGATTTGAACTCGGATTAAACAACAGACCAGGAGAGATTAATCAGCGTAATTGCACTGTGTTTGAGGAACAGCAGGTCTACTCATCACTCCACTAATCCCTGTCCCTGATTATAGAAATTAATGACAAACCTGATGCTTTGAAATCGTTGATTACTCTCGCTCGTGATTAATTTTTGAAGACAGACGCGCTGTCAGAAATCTTTTCAAAGCCAAAATGTGAACGTTTGACTGGGGCGCTGGTCTTAGCTTGGGACTTAGATGGATGCCTTGATTCATCTCAAGATGAAGGTCGTGTAGAGAAAACTAACCCAGAGGGCTTGCAGGCCATCCATAATGACTTTACAGTATAACTCGCCATCTTCGGGAAAATCAAGATATTACTAATTACTCTGTGAAGATACCTTAAAAACGATTTTTGCATCACGACTTTAGTAAATCAATCCAGAAGAGGTCTGGGGTGTTCAAATTTTGAAAGCGGCAATGGATCCTGAAGAGGGTCTAGTACGTATGGATCGACCTGTGCCCACTAGTACGTCTCTCTGAAACCATCATCTTGGAGGAGGAAATGTGGTCAGAACAACATCCTGAAGGAGCTTAGAGAAATCGAACCGTGAAAAAACCACCGTGGAAGTTTAATATTTAAAGTAAGAACATTTCCAGCGGCACAATACGAAAAGAGCTCAAGGGAAGAAAAAAAAATCCCTTGAGAATAATAACGAAAAGGGGTTCAACTTGCTAGGGAGCATAAACAATGGACTGTGCTGAAATGGTAAAAAAAGGTCATGTGGTCTCATGAGTCAAGATTTACAGTTTCGGAGGTAAGATGCAAGCGACACACCCATCATCATGCCATCATCAAGGATGTGGGGGTAGTGTTATGAGCTGGGGTTGCTTGTTGGTTAGGTCTACGCTCGGCACCCGTATGTGCCCAGAACAAATGAGGTCAGCTGATGAACTGAATGGCCAGGTTTTTCCATCAGTGGATTTTTTTTCTATTTCAGGAAGCATGAGACCCGATTTTCACACATGGATTGGTCCAGGTAACTTTTTTTTTTTTTTGGAGAGACAGTGTCTTTACACCACTTTAGATTCCAAATGCTGGAACTTTACAAACTATCTATCAGAGCACTGATGTGTTTGGATGTCATTAGTACAACATCCTTTTTTTTCTCGCTTCATTCAAAGCCGCCATTCGAACACTCAAGCCATCCAGACGGTCACATTCTAATTGCACCGTGCTTGGGTGCCACCTTCACCTTTCCCACAGTCACTGGACGAACAGACAGCGATAACTGTCACAACGTTTCCGTGAGCGGACCAGGACCTTCTTTCTTACAGTACTGCGCACTGCACTTTCCTCCTGCTCGGATCAGATGAAGGGAAATCGATTTTACGCAGTAGGTTTAATGCATCCGATGAACCACGACCAGGGGAAAAAACACAAATCTGTACATCATCTGCGCTTTATGATTGACTTATGAACCTCTGCCAGTCACTCCCGAGGAGCAGACGAGCTTCGTAAGGAAATGCCCTATTCTGATTGGTCAGCTGATTTTGAATACAGTGCTTTTCTAGAACAGCAGCTTTAAAAATAGCGACAACTATAGTTTATATCAAAGGCAGGGATTATTCCAGTCTGAATGCTCTCGTACTAAACTTTTATAGCTTTATAGTAACTGGCCCTTGTAGGACAAATACACTGCTGGATTAAGAATAAAGTCATTTAAAATGCTTTGTAACTGGTGTTAGATGTAGGTATGTTGCGGAGAGGAATGACTGAACACCTGAACACTCATGAACCCGTTGTTCAGGTACGGCTTCTTGTCCACCCTTATTTGCGCTTTGCACGCAACTGTAACGATACCAAACATTTCAAAGTGTTAATGCAAAACAAAGCTGTACTCAATCTTCAGTACTTTCAGTTGCTCCATAAAGAGGTCTCCACAGCGGACCACCAGATCTGCTTACAGGAACCGTGGCACATGTTTTTATCGTGGCAACCCTATCATTTTATCCAGGCTAGGACTGGCACTGCATCCATTAGCTTTGGTTGGGAAACAAACCAAGGTCTGAGACATACTATACTTTGCTGTAAATCACGCATGATGGTGTTGAGAAAAAGACCAAGGACAGGTCCAGAAATAAAGATACGTGTGACTGCAGGAGTGCCAGTGCGAGTGCATCATGTTGTCCCTGGGTGTCTGTAACCTAGGACGGTTTCACCATGTGGTTGTTATGGTTTGATTATGTCCCTCTACTGTACAACTTACTTGTACTGCACATGGGAGGCTCTCTGCATGGCACCACCCCAGCAACAAGGTACAGTTCGATACCGTTATTCCTTGAGCCAGAAGTCTCACTCACTCACTCACTCACTCATCTTCTATACCAGGGATACTGAATGAGGCCCAGGTCTGAATTTCATGTTTGTGTTAGCACAGATTCAGAACTCATGAGACAAACTGGTTTGAAACTTAACTTGTAAGAATAAACTTATATGGATCTGTCCATTCAGGTTCATTTTTCATAATCTACTTTTTTCTCTTGGACTCAGCAATGCTGTCACGCTTTTGTTACGGTTTCTTCCGCACACTCTGTCGATACACTGTGAGCTACCGGGCTGATTGGCTCTGTTGAGTGACGTGTATAGCCACGCCCACCTTAATATACCTTGATTACTGGGATATTAATTATTCTGATTTATCAGAAAAGCCTCAGGGTCTGGATAGAACTGTCACTCTGTGTCACCACAGTCTGCCAGTTACTGATGCCTGGTCTATATACTTTATCCTGTATACATGGTTGCAGGGGGGGCTGGACTCGACCCTAGCCCAGGAGATTACACACATGCACACACTTATCCCAGGGAACACAGTACATGCATAGGGAGAACATGTAAACCTCATACACACAAAGACGGGGACTGAACCCGGACCACAGCATTATGCTGTGTACAGGGTCGCAACGCCTGGAGCCTAACCCAGGAGACTTATGGCACGAGGTGAGCTACACCCTGTGCCAATCCATCACATTCGCACTCTCATTCGCAAACTATAGGGAGTTTGGGAACCTCGATGAGTCTGTTTCTGGACCCACCAAGCACAGGGAGAACGTGCAAACTCCATGCACACAGACTCCATGTTCGGGAATCGAACCCCCAACCCTGGAGTGCTGAAACTGAAAGTGCTTTATAAGAAATGCTGCTTTTCAACCTACCTGAGTCGAGTCCATGAGGTTGGCCATCTCGGGTGTCCTGAACTGAACAATTTCAGCTGGTTGGTAACTAATGGAGTCCTCCTGCCTGGACCAGGAGCAGGTGAAACACAACCTTCTGTATCATGTTACCATGAAAAGAAGCTCAAAGAAAAGGCATTCTGACAAGACTGATAAAGCAGCCAAAAAATAAAGAAATAAACTGACAAATAAATTAATAACAAGAAAAAAAAAAAAAAAAGAATAATGATGCGCCCCCATATAATGAGCCCTCACACAGGATCTCAGGTTAAAGCGTCACGGTCCTCGGTCTCCAGGGTCTCCATGGCTACGCACACTCGCACTCTCACCAGCCTTCTACACAGGAGGGAGAGCAAAACTAACACCTCTGGTATGAGTCTTCATCCTTCTCCATGGAGTTAAAGCGAAATAAAAAGGTACGCGCACGCGCACACACTGCTGCTGTACTGGCGCGCGCTTCGCGCGCGCGCTGATCATTACGACTCGCAGTCGATCCCCCCCGCCAAAAAAAAAAGAATCAATTTCAGGAAGAATCGACCTAGAGTCGAGTGAATCGATTCACCAGGATGATTCAGTTCCGATTCTCGCACACAGCTTTCGGTTTAGGAAATAAATCACTATACTATATACTACACTTCACTACTATAAACTATTTGACTATAATATTAATATAACAGCTCTTATTACTGTACTGCACAATATAATATAATATAATATATAGGTGTTATACACATACATTATAATCAGGTCAACAACAACAACTATAATAATAATAATAATAATAATAATAATAATAATAATAAGAATAAGAATAAGAATAATAATACATTTTATTTATAAGTGCCTTTCAAGTACCCGAGGACACTTTACATAGTGCATAAAAGAGAAACTGCAAAAAGCATTGCGAATAAAATAAAATAAAAATAAAAATGACAATAATACAATTCAGACAGCAAGATTAAATATACACCCACCTAAAGGATTATTAGGAACACCAGACTAATACGGTGTTTGACCCCCTTCCGCCTTCAGAACTGCCTTAATTCTACGTGGCATTGATTCAACAAGGTGCTGAAAGCATTCTTTAGAAACGTTGGCCCATATTGATAGGGGAGCATCTTGCTTGCTAGTTGCTGGAGATTTGTGGGATGCACATCCAGGGCACGACGCTCCCGTTCCACCACATCCCAAAGATGCTCTATTGGGTTGAGATCTGGTGACTGTGGGGGCCATTTTAGTACAGTGAACTCATTGTCATGTTCAAGAAACCAATTTGAAATGATTGGAGCTTTGTGACATGGTGCATTATCCTGCTGGAAGTAGCCATCAGAGGATGTGTACATGGTGGTCATAAAGGGATGGACATGGTCAGAAACAATACTCAGGAAGGCCGTGGCATTTAAACCATGTCCGATTGGCACTAAGGGGCCTAAAGTGTGCCAAGAAAAGATCCCCCTCACCATTACACCACCACCACCAGCAGCAGCCTGCACAGTGGTAACAAGGCATGATGGATCCATGTTCTCATTCTGTTTACGCCAAATTCTGACTCTACCATTTGAATGTCTCAACAGAAATCGAGACTCATCAGACCAGGCAACGTTTTTCCAGTCTTCAACTGTCCAATGTTGGTGAGCTCGTGCAAATTGTAGTCTCTTTTTCCTATCTGTAGTGGAGATGAGTGGCACCCGGTGGGGTCTTCTGCTGTTGTAGCCCATCCGCCTCAAGGTTGTGCGTGTTGTGGCTTCACAAATGCTTTGCTGCAGACCTCGGTTGTAACGAGTGGTTATTTCACTCAAAGTTGCTCTTCTATCAGCTTGAATCAGTCGGCCCATTCTCCCCTGACCTCTAGCATCAACAAGGCATTTTCGCCCACAGGACTGCCGCATACCGGATGTTTTTCCCTTTTCACACCGTTCTTTGTAAACCCTAGAAATGGTTGTGCATGAAAATCCCAGTAACTGAGCAGATTGTGAAATACTCAGACCGGCCCGTCCGGCACCAACAACCATGCCACGCTCAAGATTGCTTAAATCACCTTTCTTTCTTTCCCATTCTGACTTTCAGTTTGGAGTTCAGGAGATTGTCTTGACCAGGACCACACCCCTAAATGCATTGAAGCAACTGTCATGTGATTGGTTGATTAGATAATTGCATTAATGAGAAATTGTACAGGTGTTCCTAATAAACCTTTAGGTGAGTGTATATGATAGTAGTAAATATAGCATAAAATACAGTATTAAAAATATTATTATAGAATAAAATGAAATAGCATAAAATAAAATAAAATAAAATAAAATAAAATACGATATATCAATCAGTAAGCAATCACAATTTCTGTGTTTTCAGGTTTCAAAGCCGAGGAATAAGTGGTTAGCTCTGTGACCTTGCACTTCCATGGCCGAGGGTTCAATTCCCTGTCTGTTCATGTGGAGTTTCTTCCAGGTAATCTGGTTTCCTCCCACTGTCCAAAGACATGCAGACTAGGCCAATCAGTGTTCCCAAATTGCATCCTATCCAGAGTGTACCCCATCTCATGCCCTAAGTTTCCTGGGATAAGCTCCAGGTCTCCTGTGACCCTGTATACAGGATAAAGCAGTGTAGTGAGCGAGAATCAGAATTCAAATCAGAATCTGACTTGGAGTCAACTCAAGAAACGTTCAAGAAACGAACAACTCAGTCGGTCAGACGGGAGATCATAGTGATGCTCAGAATGATTCGATTCCTGGGGGTTTGGGGAATTGATTGGTGAACAAACAAACATAAATAAACAAAACAAAAACTTCTATGACTAATACTACTACTAAAAAGAATAATAAATTTGTAATTGAGATGCTTTATTAATATTCCATCCATATAGGAACCCCTGTCGTCTAACTAGGGACTGTGGAGGCCAATAGTGCTTACAATACACAATGGTGTATTTATTCCCATTTTACAACTGTGATAGGACCCCAGGTCACACATGCATTCACACACTACAGACAGTTGGAAAATTATCCTAATCCTAATCTTACAATGCAAAACATTATGTCTAATTAGGCCCCTTGGGGCATGACTGCACAAGACCTCTGGGGTGCGCTGTGGTGTCGGACACCAGGATGTTTGCAGTGGATCCTTTGGGTGCTGTAGTTTGTGGGGTGGGACCTCCGTGAATGCTCAGGAGCTTAATTATATTGGGATTTGTGGAGTTTGGGGGCCGGGCTGATAGTCTAGACCTCTTCGTCTGCTGGGCCATATGCATGGGGAGCTGTGGTGCACTGGGTGTTCTGGTGCCTTTCTATCATATCCAGCATCGACTTCTTTAAGCAAGTTGTGCTGCATTGGCTTTCCTGTTGGACCAGACAGGCTGGCCTTTGGTCCTCATGGATATTGGTGACCCTTGGGGGGGGGGGGGGGGGGGCCATGATATAATTGCTAATTAATGGTAATGTTTTTAAATGTACACTCTATCCATTGGATCTTGGTGCCGCTTCTATGCATCTGCACAAAGCCTATACTTTCTCACAGTTTTAAGTCGAATTAAAACGCACATGTGTTTCACTGCGTATCTCCACAATCACAATAGGTTCCTCATTCCCAGGACTAATCACATTGAGAATATGTCATAATGTCCATTGATATGCTATTGATTGGGCAAGAGCGCCACCTAAAGGTAAAAATTGAGCACTTTCTCCGAATTGAACAAATTATGCTCATGATCTACAGTATAGTGATGTGATTACTCAATTAATGCAATCTAGTCATCATCACAGATGGTCATCATCATAGTCACAGAGAGATCATGACAGTATATATGTTTTGTTATCATTATTGCTATAATTTAATTCAGTGAAATCAGTAGTTCAAATATAGAGTGCAAACTGTAGAATCATTCATGCACTATATCAGTCAGTCAAATAAATAAATAAATAAAAAGTCAGAGAGACAAAGACAGAGACAGAGAGTTCACCTGGATCTAAACATGTATAAGAGGAAAAAAATATATATATATTTTTTTATTTTATTGCTATTGGCTGTACTGTGCTGTCAGTATCCACGTGTCTGTATTCCGACTCTCAGTGGTTACCCAAACATTCATATAGTATATAAATGTTGTGCCTGTAGGATTATTGGTGCCTAAACCGTCTGAGAGTACATTCCAGTGTTAAATACATCCCTATGCTGCTTGCAGCACACCCTTGCTGATTTTCTATCGCAGGAAGTGAGAGGAAGTGCACACCACAGCTCCCCTGACCTTGGCAGTGAGTTTAAGGTGAAGTGATTTTATTGGGAATTTATCGGTTTGTTGTTTCCTATATGGTGCGCTGTGGGTTAAGTCGTTTTCCCTGTCATGGGATGACTGCAGTAACAGAGCCCAATTTTAGCAGAAAATCAAAATGAGTATATTTGTATTTTATTGCTGCATTAGCTTGATTACATTAATATTTGTATCTATTGCAAAAACAGCTTCGCCTTTATTCGTTCATTTTCTATACTGCTTACAGTATGTACAGGGACCCTTGGAACCCATCCCAGGAGACTTTGGGCACGAGTTTGGGTACCCCAAATGGACATTTGGGAATGGATCCCTTTTTTCTGATGCTTAAGTATTTGCTTCCAAGCAGGTCAACAAACCCTTGGATAGAGAGGGGGGGGGGGATAAGGGGGGGGGGCAGATCAGGGTTGTGGACTGTGATACATTACAGTAGTGAAAGATATTCAACCAAGGAGAAATGGTGTGGGGAAGCATGTGCTAAAACAACACATGCCATGTGGGCAAAGGTTCTCATTCCTGGTTCCCAGAGAACCATCATGTTTTATGCATTTGAGTGTTTTACACACACAATTTAACCAATCAGCTAATTACCAGGCTTAAAATGGGGGGAAGACGTGAATGTACAAGAAAGGGAGTACTCCATGACCAGAATAGGGAATCTAAGGGCTTACAGTACCTGCAAACCTTTTAATGTCATTACCCTGTTCAGCCTGAAGGTGGCAGCACTGGAGCAGGAAATACTGAAAAAGGGCTTGGTGTCTTTGTGTTGCAGCTTGAAAAAAGGGACCATCAGAACAAAGAAAGCACTAAAATCTATAAACTGAGCAAAAGCAAAAATGATATCTGTGTCATTTTAGTATATATATATATATGTAGAAAGACACATATAATGCACACAAAAAGATGCGTTTGTAATGAATTAACTGACTTTATACTTACTTCCATAACTTTGCGAAGCAAATTTGGGAAGTTGACTGAAATTCCTATCAAACGATTATTTTGTGTTGAATTGGGACTTGGAGTGGTGCAGAATCTCCACATAAAATAAATCGGATGAACTGACGAAAGGGCACATTTATTTAACATTAATTGAAAAAGTATCACATGTTAATGCTTTAATTTCTGAATCAGGACACAGTGTTGTTTCTCTGCAATATGACAGGAAGTCCTTTATTAGTTTGTTGTAACTTTTATGAGAGAGAATAAAAAAAGAGGCTGCGAGCTGCTATAACACAGGTGAAACCGGCACATGTAGAGCGCGTCATTTCATTTTTCATGCTATTCACATGACGTTGCATCAGCTCACTTGAGTTCACAAGACATTTTGAAATGCACCTTCACGTTTCATGCGATCAAACGTTCCTCACACAACCACATGGGAACGGTTTTGTTTTCACTACAAATGTGCGAAATTCAACCGAGAAGACTTAAGAACACACAGTGAAATCAGGAGTCCAAAAGGTAATCTCATGAGTAAACGTGGTCGGTACCTACTCAACCTACTCTGACCTAACTGAAGGGCTTTTGGGGTGTACAGACTGATTTGGGATCAGCCCCTAGTCTTCAATCCATTCTCTCTTTCAGTGCCTTTGTTTCCATCTCTTGTGTCTTTCAGGCTGTTGCCATGACATCATCGGTAACCCCGGGAAACCTATTGAGGCAAAAGGACCCAGGAAATGAGGTAATGGTTGTGGAATGTCGAGAAAGGACACAGAACAGAAATCCCCCTTTTCTAAAGAGAGAGAGAGAGAGAGAGAGAGAGAGAGAGAGAGGATGCATCCATAGCATCTTGTTTCTAGAGTCGAATGAACCGTGTGAAGTGTGTACGACTCTAGTGCCCATGTTTTATTTCTTTCTAACTGAGTACAATAGGCTTAATAGACTCAAAGATCTCGCAATACCAATGATCAAGTTCAACCATGACTGTAACAATAAAAATAATATATATATATAGGGATACTGCAATTAAAAAAAAAAAAATAGATGCCCTTTGTAAGAAAGGAAAAGCACAACCAGATACCACAGGTTATCCGCATACAGGAAAATCTTTTCCATCTATGTGAATTTCTCTACACAGGTCTATTATGCGCATGCTAAATTCTGGATTCTTATACATCAGAAGATGTTGATTGAATGACGTGCTTAAAGCATTACACAACTTATGAGTTTTCAGATTAAAGTGCAATAATATTATACATCTTGCCAGTTTTAGGTCCAAATAGACAGGTTAGCTCAACAAAGCACCATTAGCTTAGCATGATTCGTTTTTGTTGTTGTTTTTCATTGACACTGAGGTGTTTACCACTTCTGTACCTGATCCACTTGTAGCTCAATTACCTTTACATTTTTTTTTAAATAACTTATTATAAATATATTGAGACTATGTGAGAAGTATGCACAAAGACAAACTTGAAAGCTCTATATAGATATGGTTTTCAGTCGAGGTCTTATCCAGTTTCTCAGTGGTAGGTCTCAAGCTCAACAATGGTCCAATCATCATGTGGTGAGCTTCCCCATGTTGGGGAGTAGCTACTGACAGAGGTGATGGTGGCTGACTTATGGTTTAGTTGATGCAGGACCTGGGGCCAGGAACTACTCTCCATATGGCTTAGGGTCCCCCCTCCTTGCCCAGGCAAGTAAAGCAGTGGTGGGCATCCATTCTCACCTTCAAGCAGTAAAGCCTGGTCGATCAGTTTCTGGACCACATCCATCTTGGCATTCCAGTTGCGCTCGTACTGAGGTAACTGGTGAAGATGTCGATTTCTTAGGTGCAGAGGTAGCTTTGAGGGTTTCGCCTGTCCTCTGAACTCTTTTCTCAACAAGGCATTAGTCTTCTCGGTATCTTCACCCTCGCTGATCTCCATGGCTTCATAGATGGTACAGAGTCCACATGAGGGGGAAATCCGCTTGGTTGACTGGACTTTTTGCTGCCTTTTAAGTCGCTGCTCTAGATCAAGCTGCCACTGCAGGAGCTGCCTCCGCTGCCTGCGCTCCTCATGAAGCTGTAACTGCAACAGCTCCTGATGTTGCCTCTGCAACTGCTTCTGCCATTCTATTCTCTGCCTTTCTTGTTTCTGCCACTGCCGTAGCGTTTGTTGCCTCTCAAGATGCTTCTGAAGCTCCTGTCGCTGCCTCTCTCCATCTAGCCATAGACGCTGCTTTTTTTCTTGCTCCTGTCGCTGCAGAATGTGGCGGAGACGGAGCTGGTGCTGCTCTAGGCGCTTCAGCTGGCACACTTGTGGGGCTTGTGGCAAACAAGGAGCAGGAAGCCTGTTAAGTTCTACCACCCAGTTAGTGGGCTGCTTCTGCTGCTGAGGCTGAGGTATAAGACACTTATAATGCCGATGTGCATTCTGCGCCAGAGTGGGGTAGTGTTTGCTGTTGACCTCTGGAGGAAACGATGGCAGGTTGCCATATTTTACCTCCTGACAGCTTGGTAGAGTAAGATTATTGTTCCCTGTGGAGCAGTCAAGAGCACTTGCAACATTGGTTACTCATAGAGGAGCAAATAACAGAGAGGAGGTGAACAGTGGGAAAGGAACGAGAAATAATAAATGAAACTGGCATGCAGACGATGGAGAGAAAAATATGGTCAAACATAAATAAATCCACAGGTCAAAACCATAATTGCTTAGTCTATTAGTCTAATACTCAATGGTCTCATCGTGGTCAAGGATATGCAAGCTAACCCTCACTGAATAGAAACATTTGCAAGTAACAGTAAATCTGTCACATCTACAGCATTGACATTAAAATATTTGGCCCATATTTCTTTGTATATGGCCTATTATTCAAGCAGTTATCCATTTATCCTGTGATGTCTCCTGAAAGCTAACTATTAATTTCCATTTCAGGAATTTAATCCAATACAGAAAGCTAAATCAGATCAGAAAACTTTCCAAATGCCAGCCTCAAGCCTTTTATCAGGAGCTTTTCTCAGCAAACTAAATTACTAACATGACAGGCAGCCAGTACTGACTTCTCTGGAAAAGAATTACACAGCATCAGATTTAAACTAATAAACATAAAATCTTGCTATTTTAAGAGAACATACAGGCCCTTGAAGAATCTGCTCTAAAAAGAATCTACTTACAGACAAACTGGCGCTTGCTTAATTCTGCTAGTTCAGGAAAAAGCCCTCAAAAAGACATTTTATTTTTGTTTTTTACCACAACAACGTATATAGCTGTAGCTCTGACAGCAGTGCAACTGAAAATCGCAGATTAAAGAGCTTGTCGTCAGTTGTGGTTTGTAGGGTAAATTGTTTTTACAAATTTAGTAAGTTTGTATTCGTCTTTGTAGAGCATTCACGGCATATAAATAGATGTCTGATATGACCAAGTTGTCTAAGGACATATTTATTTAGCACCTATGAAAGGAGCCTCCAGGGTCAGGGTTTTGTAGCAGAGAAACATCGAGCTGTTAAAATTTTTTTGACACAGGAGGCAACAAGCCTCAGCATTTGTCTATTGGTTGTGCTACAAGATAGGTGTGAAATGACTAAAAGTCTGGTGGGTATGACAATAAAGTGGAGGGTAAGACAACTGTAGAGGAAATGTGTGGAGGGTAAGACAATAAAGCAAGCAGACTGGTGTGGAGATCTTTTATGGAGAAAATGAATGAAAGAGAGCAAAACAGATGGCAGAAGACAATGAAACCTCTAAATCATTACCAAGAGACAAAGAGAATATGCATTCAGGCTAATGCTGGACTGTGTGTAGCCTTATTTAAAAAATCTACAGGTAACATTCCTTAAGGATCAGTAGACAACCATGCCAACCAGGAGCAAAAGTTCATTTGTATGTTGCTGGCTGTGCAGACTCTTCTATCAGGGAGTAATATCATTTTAAATCATGCTGGAGGTGATGGGTGTGAACACCAGGGCTGTCATTTCATCAAAATTCCATTAGGAGGTAACACCATTCATTCCTGCTCCCAGTCAGACTCCATGAAACTGCAC
The DNA here is from genome assembly GCA_013621035.1 of Clarias magur. Taxonomy (NCBI): domain Eukaryota; kingdom Metazoa; phylum Chordata; class Actinopteri; order Siluriformes; family Clariidae; genus Clarias; species Clarias magur. Next base: position 1,803,397 of record QNUK01000038.1, read on the forward strand.
CAATGGGATAGATGTCTCAATGGACACCTAATCTCCAAAATGTAAGGATACATACATAGCTATATATGTATATATTTTTTATCACCATGCGGGTAATAAGAAACGGGAACAGATGGCCTTGAAATGATGTTTAATGGAATTTTGAAAAACCGTTTAATTAGCTTGAACCGTTATTATTATTATTATTATTGTGATTATCCTGACATAACAGGTCTTGAACAGTATTACAGTAACGTAATTAGTTGTACATGCAATTTCCGATCCAAATGTCCAATAGTCGCCACCCACATTCAAGTGTCTTTTTTTTTTTTTTTAAATGCAAGTGACATTTTTTTCCCACCACATTGAAGCATATTTGAGCCAAAGTAAAAAAGTCCAGCTACTGCAAATCAATACAACCAGATCACTGCTGAGTACTTAAAAAGCTGTGGTATGTGACTTATAAGTTATCCTTCACAAAAATGTGCTGGAAATTTTCTTTTAACTAGGAGAGAAAAAATAAACGTAAAAAACAAAACAACATTGCTTGCCATCTAACATTCCAACAATTCCCTACATTGAAAAAACCCAAAGTGCGAGGCCTCTGGAAGAAGATCTATCCTTAGTTAGTGCTAAAACAGTTAATTCTGACACAGAAACAAGTAAAAAAAAAAAAAAGATGTAAGGGTATGTCTACAGTGCAAGAGAAGAACTTAACAAAAATAAACAATTGAGAACAGGTATAAAAAAAAATCATTTGACATTTGTTCGGTAAAAACAGTAGGATAAATACAAACATAGAGTCCATCCAATGTGATCCTTTTTCTGTCTTTTTTTTTTGTTGTTTGTTTTGTTTTTTGTTAAAGGACTTCACAACAGTTCAGTCTATCAATCCAAGTTCAGGGGTGCTGTAGTATGCAGTGTTATTCAATAGTACATTCTAATAGAAAATGAGAATAGCTATTGTACATACGGGAATTTAAGCCATACAATCATAACCATGACTATAATAGTAGTAAGAAAGAGAAAGCAGCACTGATAAACCTACAGTCCATCCCCCTATGTCCCCCATTTCATTACACCATCGCCTGGACTGGTAAGAAGACAAACAAAAAGGAAGAGAGGGTGCTGTCTTGGGAAGGATGCGGGAAAAAGGTGCATTTCATTCAGGGGCTTTATACATTACCTGCCAGAAAGCTATCAGTGTTATCACATATGGTAGAATAGTAAGGTGGCTGCCCATCAGTGCTATCCCCATGCTGAGGAGACAGGTGCATAGGAGACTCGGGGTCGGACTCCTCAAGAGCGCTGGCTCCTGTCTTCCCACAGAGCAGGTACTGGTCATCAGCATTGGCATGTGACTCTCCTTGCTGGCCAAGGGGAAGAAGGTCAACAGGACAGCCCAGTAGATCCTCGGCTTGAGCGGCCGCCGCAGGCAAGGTCAGCTCCTTAATAAGCGAGGGATCCTTTGCCTCTTCCGGAAGCTGGTCTTCATTCTCTAGAGAAAAAATCCCAGGGCTCTTACCACAGCTCTCGGCAGTAGAATGGGCATTGGAGTTGGATACTGAGCAATCAAAGCCATAGGAAGCCACAGAGTTGGCAGACTGTGGGGTCCCACCATCTTCCTCTCCGGCCTGCATGTCGGTGGCCTCCTCATCTTCCTCTAAGGCAGGCAGATTTCGGGAGGCAGTAGGACTATCCAAGGCTGCAGTTTCATCAGTTGGAGCATCAGGTTCATTAATTTGCATCTCTCCTTCAGTATCACTTGCCTCATCCCCAGAAGTAGTAGGGGATGATGGAACAGATGCTGGTGCGGTTGGAGCATCACCCAGGATCTCATCCGCAGGCAGAGTCTCTGCCTCTTCTTCCTCCCCATCCCCACGCTCTAGGTGAATCCCAAGGTCCTGATCCTGGTCAGGCTGGGCAGTGGGGACAGGAGTCTGTTGCTTATCTGAGCGTGATTCCACACCTGAGCTGCTGTCGTAGTCACGCAGTTCTTCAGGTGTGCTGGTCTCACTGCTGCTGTGGGCTGCCAGAGCTGTTCCACTAAGGGTGCTTGACTGGGACATACCAATTGGAGGTGCACACAGATTAATGCCATCCACTGGAACTGAGCTCTCCATCTCTTCACGGACCTCATGGTGTGGTTCTGTCAAATGCCCTAGAGGCTTCTCCAGCCAGGTTTCAGCAGGTGACTTTGTGGGAGTCTCAGGATCAGCTGTCTTAATGTCTAAGGAACTGGATGTTATGTTGATTGAGGTTGGCTGAGCCCAAGTGTCTGCAAAGGGGTTGGATGGGCCCCAGGCTGCAGTCATGGGTATTGAAGGAGCTGGAGCTGTGCGGTTCAAATTATCTAAATATCCTTCCTCGTAGTCATCCTCATCAACATTTCCAGCAATCTTGCTGCCACTCTCCATCTGGCCTTCACTAACCATCTCAACATCTTCATCCTCATGCTCTTCCTCTTCTTCAGATTTGACTTGCTGCTGATTACCATCTTGCTCATGGCCAAACTCCATGTGGTCCTTGTGTATATGTTCTGGACCAATGTCCATATCTTCCTTTTCCTGCTCATTTTCCTCCTCCTCTTCGTCCTCCTCATCCTCTTCATCTGAAAAAGATTTAACCCCAGGTGGTCCCATAAATGGCTGTTCCATTTCCACGTTTTTAATGGAGAACTCCTCTTCATCTTCATCGCCGTGATGACTTTCCATTTGGAATTGTGAAGTTGCTTCATCTTGCTCCTGGTGCATTATCCTTCCAAAATCATCACACTGCATTGTTCCACTACTGGAGCTGCCAAATTCTGATAATCCAAACGTAAAATCATCTACTTTCTGTGTTTCGAACACTGCTTGAACCTTTACAATGTCGCTCTCCTGCTTCTGCTCTTCTTCTTCGTCTTCCTCCTCAACATGGTCATCCTCATTGATTTCTTCCTCTGCCTTTTCCACGGCCTCCTCCTTCTCCATACCAGGAGAAATAGGAGACACACTGCTGAAATGCTCAACATGAGAGCTACTCAACAGGTCAGGCTCCACTCCAAGACCAAATGCTTTTTCTACCTCCACTGCCCCCTCTTGTGTAGACTCAGTGGTAGCAAGGAGATCTTCTTCTTCCTCCTCTTCTTGCTCAAGATTTTCTGTGGTAATGTCACTTGAAAACATGGGTTGATTCTGTGCCCAGGGATTACTGGCAGCATACATATCCTGCAGTGGAGCAGATACACAGGGTTCCAAATGAACAGGAGAATCTGCAGTGGGGGAGGACGGTGGTGACATGACCGTTGTTCCGAGAGTAGAAGGGGCATTTGTTTGCTCAAGACTGACTAGATTCAGCTGATCAGCCAACTGTGGCACCACCTCTTCAGGTGTTTCTTCTTCTGTATGTGATGGAATATCCTCAGTGTCTGCCTCAATGTCCTGAACTGCAGCAGCAACCAAAGATTCAACTGTAGGTACTGAGGCGATTTCGGGCATAGTTTCAGGCTGCGCTTTAAACAAGAGTTGGGACTCGGGTTCAAGGGAAATTTCAGGCTCTGTTTGCAACAGGAGTTCATATTTAGGTTCAGGGGTCATTTCAGATTCTGTTTCCAAAAGGAGTTCAGGCTTGGATTCAGGGACAGAGAAAAACTCAGACTTGGTTTCAAGCAGGAATTCAGACTCAGTTTCCACTGGAAGTTCTAATTCGGGTTCATGTGCAAATTCATGCTTTGTTTCATGCAGGTGTTCTGACATGTATTCAGGTTCATTTTCTAATGGGAGTTCTGATTCAGGATCAGGTACAACTGCAGGCTTGGTTTCAAGCAGATGTTCAGGTGTTTGGTCAGGTTCACTTTCTAATGAGAGTTCTGGTTCAGGTTCAAGTACAATTGCGGGCTTGGTTTCAAGCAGGAGTTCGGGTGTATGTTCAGGTTCATGTTCTAATGGGATTTCGGATTGGGGTTCAGGTGCAAATTCATGCTTAGTTTCAAGCAGGTGTTCAGATGTATATTGATGTTCACTTTCTAATGGCAGTTCTGATTCGGGTTCAGGTACAACTGCAGGCTCGGTTTCAAGCAGATGTTCAGGTGTATGTTCTGGTTCATTTTCTAATGGTAGATCTAATTCAGGTTCAGATACAGCTGCGGGCGTGGTTTCAAGCAGATGTTCAGGTGTCTGTTCAGGTTCACTTTCTAATGAGTGTTCTGATTCAGGTTCAGGTACAACTGCAGGCGTGGTTTCAAGCAGGTATTCAGGTGTATGTTCTGGTTCACTTTCTAATGGGAGTTCTAATTCGGGTTCAGGTACAACTGCAGGCGTGGTTTCAAGCAGGGATTCGGACATAGTTTCAGGCACATATTCAGACTCACCTTGCAACATGATGTCTGTTCTGGGTTCAGATGCAAGTATAGGCTTGGTTTCAAGCATGAGTTCCGACATAGTTTCTGATGTAAATTCTGACTCCATTTCCATAAGCTCAGATTTGGGTTCAGGTTCAAGTTCAGTCTTGGTTTCTGGTAAGAGTTCAGATATAGTTTCAGGCAGATGTTCAAACTTGGTTTCTGGTGCAAATTCAGGTTCGGTTTCCAATGGAAGTGGTGAAGAGGGCTTAGGTTCATTTTTGAAATTGGGCTCAGATGCTGCTTCAACTTTGGGTTCAGGTGCATCTTCAATCTTGGGTTCAGGTGTAACTTCGAGTTTAGTTTCAGGGGAACTTTCGAGCTTGACTTCAGGTGCAACTTCAGGTAGTAGTTCAGACTTGATTTCAGATTCCTTGTCTGTCCCTGTAATAAAGGCACCAGCAGCTGTGGCAGCAGCAGCAGCAACAGCCACAGCTTCGACTGCAACAACAGGAGATATTTCCTCTTTGTCTGCCTCTTTATGTGCAGCTTTAGGGCCACGTTTAACTGGCATGGGAGTGCTGCTACCCACTACCTTCTTAGGACTGGCTGCCTTGGCTGTGCTGTTCTTAGTGCTAGATGTTTTCAAAGTGGCATTAATTTCCTTTGATGGAGTTGGTTTGCTCTCCTTAGGTTTGCTCGTCTTGGCTTCCACTGCTGGCTTGCTGGGGGTAGAAGGTTTCTTGGAGACAGACTCTGATTTGACTGGCGTTGCTGCCTTCACGGCGTCAGGCTTGCTGGTCTTGGTTGAAGCAGGGCGAGTGAGAGGGGAGGCAGTTGACTTCTTGGCTGCTGGAGTGGCTGGCTTGCTTGCATCTAAACACATAAGCAGGAAGAATGTTCTCAGTATTTGTTACTGTGTCAGGAATCAATATTGAATGAAGAATACACTGAATGCTATTTAACTTAAAATCATGTAAAATAACTATAATTAATAATTAAAATAAATAAATGTTTTGTTGCTAAAGCTTTTGATCTGGTTTAATTAATAAGACAACTGGTAAATGTTTTAAAGGTTGAAGTTATGAAATGAACTTATTTTTCCTTATAATGGAAAGAACTGAACCCACTGCATGCGACATTTTCGGATAATACACCTGACTATAATCTCAAATAATTTAACTCGTCTGATCCATACAAAAGATTTGAAAAGGGCATGGCAAACATTTAAGAATAAAAATCTTTCCTTTAAGGTTATATAAATATAAATTTTTAGGTCTACCTTTCTTGGCAGGTGTAGGGGTCTTTGTGGATGTGGCTGGAGCTCGACTAGCAGAGGGAGTTTTTGCAGGTGATGGTTTAGCACTGGAGGGGGTCGTTTTTGCTACAGATGGAGTGGTTTTTGATGCAGTTGTTGGCGTCTTGGATGTGGCAGTGGAAGATGATTTTGGTGCAGCAGAAGTTGGGCGAGAAGTTGTGGTAGCTGTGACAGGCCTGAAAAGGGAATGATGAAAAGAAAATGGGCACTTAGTACATACCGAAAACATTATTCGTTATACAAAGAAGTTAACTCAAACGCAAAACGGTATATTGATGTGTTAAATATTACTCTAAGGGTAATATCCCTTCTGGTGGTGATCATGAGCCAATAGTTCACGATGATGATCTTCACAGTGGGAAAGAAGGTAAAAAGGCAATGTCCTGTATTTATTTGTTTCTCAGAGCAGGAATGTAAGATAGGATCGGGTCAGATGTTCCCGTTTTTGAAAACTGGGCCAAGATTACTGGCAAAGTAAAGTAGAAATTCGTAAAGATCCTAAACTAAGTTACAGTCTACTGAGTGCAATTGTCCTTAATGACCCATTTCTTTAGCACTTATTCTATCACACGGGTACCACAGAAGACAAATGACGACCAGCCACATTTTAACATCGGCTCTGATCAAAAAGTAAAAAGAATGCCTGCCTCTACTGACCTGTCATCATATTCTAAACCACAAACACTGTCAGAACTTACCAAGCTTTAACATGCATTCATGGACCTAGAGAACTGTCAGACTCTCTGTGTGCTCATCATGAGCAATTCAAGGAAACAAAGAATTTCTGTGAGTTCTATATGATGAGTTACAGTGTGTGTCAGTAATCATGGGAATACTCCGTTGTTACTGCAACGAGTAGATTTTGTTGCAAACAAAGCAACAGCACAGGGCATCTGACCTAAGATGTTCCCAATTTAAAAAGAAAAAATTCAAAAGACTGTCCTATTGTGTGTCTGACATTTTATCAGATCTCAGCGTTTTGCATAGAAAGATCATACAGCGGTCCTTGGTGCCTTTGGTGAGTTTGCCTGGCAGTATGCATCTACTTTGTTGGTTTGTGAGCCACTATTAAACACGAGAGGAACAGAATAAGGAACCTTTAACATTAATGACATTTCACCTTCACATGTGACACATGCCTTCCTACTTTATCAGCTATGGCTGTGTAGGTCAGAGCAAGGGACACATGAAGATTTTGGAGGAAACCAACAGCACCGATGATGTCCCTTCTAAACAGCGATCTACTTCCGCTCTCAGGTACGATTGGTTTCCCTATTGGTACGATTGGTTTTGATCCGTGCCCGGGTATGCTGTATCTGGCTCACGGTTCCTTGTGTTCTCACTGATCAAAATGAACCAGACTTTGGGGACAAGTGTTCTTGGAAACGATCCCGAGGCCCTAATGTGATAACACCCATAAGCAACTTTCGAGTGTGAAAGTAGTTAAATTAGTTCATTACAGCCACGGGCATCATCCTGTTTACGACTAAGTGGCTGTATTAATAGCTCTTTGTCTCGCCACCTTTTATTTCCTGTTTCTCACCTCATATATAGAGATTGTTCTTTTAACCAGACACACTTACTTGTCTTTACCACTTGGTCCCTGTAATCCACACACAAACACACAAGAATGAAACAATCCTGTCAAACACACAACACTTCACCCCCCTAAAACTGTCATAGTCCCTGTCACTTTTACAGAGACCCACATAATCACATGACCACATAAGGGGTGGTGTAGGCCGTGGACTTCACATCAGGGCTGAGAAAAGCAACCCAGATCCTGGGTGACCTTGTTAATACACGCTCCACTGGCGGCTTGCTCTAAATATAGATTCTGAACCAACAAGAGCGCTGGCGTGGATGACAAGACAGGGAGAGCGGCAAGTCTCTTTAATCTTTAATACAGCAAAAGCACGAACAAAAATATCCATTCAAATCCCACTTGTATGCATGCCAGTATGTGTGTGTGAAGGCAAAGCCTATTTCCGCTGAATATTCAGCGTGTATTCCGGTGAAAGGAAGGGAAAGGGAATATCAGAGATACAGTATGACATCCACGTCCTACGCATTGAGCTATGAGTATGAAAGGCTGGTTATGCAGAGATAAAACAAGAATGGGCTCAGCAGCAAAAGGGGTGTCTTCCTGATTTAGCTTATTTTACACTGATATGAAGGAGTTTGTCAGTTGAGGAAAAGCACATCGGGAGTCATAAAAGAAAAAAATGGAACATAAATATGAAGTGCAGGCTCATGTCATTTCAAAGTAAACCTTTTGTTGTTTGGTTTTGTACGCTGCTGTGCGATCACAGGGCCCGAATAACAATGAGAATATAGTCGTATATTGGGTCATTTACATCCTGCTACACAATTGCAGGGGTTATAGGAAACAGAAATACCAAGACAGAAGGGATGGGAAGAGTTCCTGATTCGTATTGATGCATGAATAAGAGCGCATCAGTAGAGCCGCTGTGAATTGATGTATTTTTGGAAAGAAGTCAAGATCCATCATTTATTATATGTTTGAATGGATAAAGTCTAATCGATTTAATAATTTGTTGTTATGTTTATTTATTTAGAAACGTTAACAACCCAATAATGTAATACTCCTAAATTAGACTCATTTCACTTGAATGTGCACTTAGTTTGCACACATATAAACATGGCAGAAGCTGAGTGTAAATGCTCACCTGTGAACGATAAACCAAACTCCTGGTTTTACAAAGGAAACGGGAAGCTAAAGAAGTAAAGATGGAACTTGCAAAATGTGCCCTGCTGCTGAAAAGTACACCAACAGGCAGTACAACTAACCTCACAACTCACCTGAAGAGGCAACGGCGTGTGCCAGTGCCCCGACGTCCCCCGCCTCGGGTTCGGATTCATCTCCACCTACAGAACCACCCTCAAGAGCGTTGAGCAAAGTTTCGCGAGTTTATTCCATGTGCCGCAGGGTAGCAGCTCCACTCGTTCAAAGGTGATAACTGACACATCCAGCCTCCTCCACCTTTCATTGCTCATAATATAGAAATTGCTTTCGGCCGCTCACTGTTGAGTTCGCCTACTTGCCTTTAACCTTGAGCCTCCTTAATTTTCTGAGCCAGGTCTACTAAAAGTGTACAGTTCTGTAAACTTTGACAGAAGTTGGGAAAAAGAAGCCAGTTTGTGGAAGGTTTAAATTTTATTTGATTTGTAAATTTCATCGCGTTTTTTGTTGTTGTTGTTGTTGTTGTTGTTGTGTTATCCAGTCACATTGCGTTGCATTAAATGTGATTGAGGTGCGAATCATATTGTATCACACTGGTAGTTGCTGAATATGTACACTACCAGTCAAAAGTTTGGACATGTCTTCTAATTCCATGTCTTCCCTGATTTTTATTGAAATATTTCTGCTACTTCTGCTTCATAACGGCTCTAGTCTGAGGTGCTGGTTGTGTGGAATTGGTGATTTCTGAGGCTGGTAACACTAAATGATCTTCTCCTCTAAAGCAGTGTTAGGTTTCGGTCTTGCTTTCCTGGAAAGGTTTTCATCAGAGCCAGCTTCATCATGGAGCTTGATGAGGTTCACAAAGGGACTTGACATTACTGTTCTTACAACAAGTATTCCAGAACAGCTGACTTATTTATGCCATATGTGTTATTTCATAGTTTGAAAATATTCAGTTATGATCTAAAATTTAGAACATAAACCCGAACTTGTGTCCAAATTTTGACTGGTTCTGTATCTTTAATGTAGGGGATCGCTGACCTGGTATCGAGGAACGTACCATATCTGCCTCACACCAGAGACGCCCAACAGGACAAGGCAGTGGTGACTGTATTGGAGTATCTACAAGGGTCTCCTATAAGCTCTTGAAGAAAGTTTAGTCCATTTTTCTATTATCATTATTCATGGTAACAGTACACTATTAAGCCAACTGAAAACACAGGTGAACTTTTTCACTTAAGTGTACTGTCTATTTTATTTCAAGCAGCTTATTATATTTCTTACAGGTTTTGAAGTGCTAAAAATAATGAAAATGATCTCAACATTGAAATGCGGTGTTGGTGATTGTTTAAATGTCGTGTCTCATACAAATTGCCACTGTTCTACTCCACACTCCAGGCCAGTAGGTGACAGTGTTCCACCAGCAGTCCATAAAATTCAAAGAAATAGTAGTATTAAGCTCATATTCTCTCCAGAAGTTGTGCTATATTTTTTATCGATTTTCCACCATATAACATGCGTATGTTTACTTATATAATTGAAATTAACAGTGTAAATGAATTCTGAATCAATGTTGATTTAACGAGTAAGAATGAATTGAATTGACATTGTACTGATTAAATTGCATAATGAAGTAAATAGCACATCTCTACATTATACGGATTTATAATGGATAATATGATGGTGGTCATTTGAGGAACTGCACATGTTTGGCATTTCCGAAACTTTTTTCAGAACGTCTTGATATTTATGCCGTTTTTATTCATGCTTTTGGTAGCGGAAACATTTTGACAGATTTACACGGCGGCCAATAATGTTTGGAATACACCAGTTTTTCTCTACTACTACTGGTACTGCTGTTAATGAGGTAACGAACTGCTACTGCAAATGACGAGTTAGCAAACTGCTACTGCAAAGAATGAGTTCGCAAACCGCTACTGCAAAGAATCAGTTAGCAAACCGCTACTGCAAAGAATCAGTTAGCAAACCGCTACTGCAAAGAATGAGTTAGCAAACTGCTACTGCAAAGAATGAGTTAGCAAACCGCTACTGCAAAGAATGAGTTCGCAAACCGCTACTGCAAAGAATCAGTTAGCAAACCGCTACTGCAAAGAATCAGTTAGCAAACTGCTACTGCAAAGAATGAGTTAGCAAACTGCTACTGCAAAGAATGAGTTAGCAAACTGCTACTGCAAAGAATGAGTTAGCAAACTGCTACTGCAAAGAATGAGTTAGCAAACTGCTACTGCAAAGAATGAGTTAGCAAACTGCTACTGCAAATAATTAGTTAACAAGCTGCTCCTGCTGATAAGTTAGCAAACTGCTACTGCTGTTAATGAGTTAACAAACTGCTACTGCAAGTACACGTTAGCGGACTGCTACCGCTTTTAACGAGTTAATGAACTGCTACTGCTGTTAATGAGATAACAAACTGTTGCAGCTGCTATTTATTTAACAAAACGCTACTGCTGCTAATGAGTTAACAAACCGCTACTGCTAATAATTAGGTAACTAATGAGTTAACAACTGTAACTGATAATAATTACTTAACTAATTAGTTAGCAAATTGCTACTGCTACTGTTAGTTAGTTAACGGACCGCTATTTCTGATAATACGTTAACAAAGTGCTACCTCTAATATCTGCTACTTCTATAAAAATTTTTTTTTTTTTTTAAACAGACCTCGGAGACTGCTAACAAACTACTCCTTTAGAGCCGAAGCAGGAGGTATGAAGTATATGCTTTTAAATTTACTTGGGCAAACGCAAATATTAGCACGGGTAATTTTCACAAAAGTTCGGAATTCTAAAATTAACTTGACTCCCAAACTAATAATCTGTTGTCAGGCGCTCTCAAAAGTTATGTGGAGCAAGCAACATCAGACCATTGTTTGGGAAAGTGGTTATTAAAGCCAGTATTAAAAACCGGGCCTGAGCCCTGAGGCATGGATGCTCGGAGAGGTAAGAAACTTCCAGTATTCGATATGAAGGAACAGGATGCAGAGGGCCGCAACTAAATAGCGCAGCTCGAACCAAAACGCATAATCACCAGTGACAGGTCTGAGTCGATTTAGTGAGTCAGCGAGGAGAGTAAGAGAATTAAAGTCAGTTCACTTCAAACGTAACGTGACGGAGAGGAGACGAGGCGCAGTGCTCATCCCATTAAAGACAATAAAACTTTGTATTAGTGCCGTTTTTCAAAAGTAAAACCATGCAGTCTATTAGTTACGGATTGTGCAGTCTAGAATAGAGAAGAAACCTAAACTAGGCCACTGTTTTCATATTTTATATGTCTGTAAAAGTTTAATGTTGCCATTGGCTAGACCACTGGGATCTGTGTCTCAGCCGGGGGGGGGCAGAAGAATAACATTTAGGTTATAACCCAAAAAAAGAAACGATTGCACAAACACATGCACACACCTTGAAGTTCATGAATGTAGCCCTGGGCTTTTTTTTTTCCCTTAACAAACAAACCCTGACTCATTAGGCATTAGTCAGTAGGTGTGAGTCAGCAGGCATTTGTGTCGACATGAGGACTCGTTTAAATATTTTTTTTTAAGTCATATTAAACATATGGCCCGAATCGCATTAAAGTGAGCCAACAATACTGCTGAATTTTTCCCCAAAGTGATTGAGTAAGCAGAGGCAAAGACCTCCCTGTGAAGCGGAAGGGAACTGGCAACTAACAGCCAAAGCTTTAATTAGGCAGCCGGGACTCTTTAGCCCCTTTAACGGATTCTGCTTGTGCCTCGAACGGGCGCAGAGACACCGAGCGGGCATCGATCCAAATCCAAACACCTCCCCAGTGCGGACGCTTCCCGGAGCGAGCAGATACACGAAACTAACTCGTAATAAAAGCAGACAAATCCCTACATGCTGTAGAAGTGAGCGAGTGTCTAATGTCTCCTCGTCTTGCAGTCCAAAAATGCTGAGGCAAGCCAAATAGTACATTTATATAATTTGATGTCTCTCCATTATGGCAGTAAGCAAAAAAAGACGCAATGCTGACAACGGAACTAGATGCTAGTTCAATTCGTCTGAAGTAGGAATGTCCAGTGTTTCCCAGACATAGAGTAGTTTTGTGTGGGCCACCCAATCCGTCTGGAGGAACCTTATCATCCGTGAGCGGTTAGCTAGTAGGGGATAGTTCCCTCTCGCGCTACCGCTCTTGTACCTGTTTATTCTACTACCACGAGAGCGATGCTGTTGTTATCTGTTTGGCTACTCCCATCGAGGGGTTTGCCACAGCAGACCAACCAATTTGCACAACAACTTAGTACAGGTTGTACACCGGATGCCCTTCCTGACGCGACCCTCCCATTTTATCTGGGTTGGGACCAGCACTGCATCCAGTGGCCGGGGTTTGGGCATTGGCTGAATTTCGAACCTGGGCCTTCCGGGTTCCGCATGGTAGCCGAGAAACCTACCACTGAGCCAGAGCAGTGCACTGAGAGGCAGTAAATGCAGTGGGTGCCAGCTGCCACAAAAAGAATAAGGCGGCCGTACTGACGGACGCACTGGCTCTACAGCGACACGCGGTTTCTCACGGTGAACAGCTCTTTAAAAAAAACAAAACAAAAAAAAACAGGAAGATTACCCTTTAAAACTCAAGCGGAGCTGATTGATGCCGGCAACACATTGTTAAATGCCCGATTAAAAAAAGAAGCTGATTATACAGGCCTGACGCTGTGCTCCATCTTTGTACACCAAAGAGTGTTTAATTCTTAATGTTTTGACTTCGTCTTGCTCTTCACATAGTAGACGGAGGAGAAGATTTGTAGTTTGGAAATTAATAAAAATACCAAATAAATCAAAATATTGAGGTGAAGTCATATGTATTTTTCTCTGTTTTGTGGTGGGGGAAACAAAGAAATCTTCGTTTTAAACAAAAGAAATAACTGAACAGTTTTAAACTGTTTTACTTGAGAACAAATGATGTAATCAGACAAATCTATTTTTTTTTATTAAAAATCATTGTTTCAGAAATATTTTAGCCTCCTATTTAGCTACGCACTCAATAAGGATTTTTTATAAGAATACTGACATAGCCTAACAAAAACCTTTTATGAAACAAAAAAATCAATGTGATTAAATGTCTGACCCACCTATTGAATATTTCCTAAAACTGCAGCTGTTTGCAAATAAGCACGCTCTGACACTCACTTACTCTTGATTTGGCTTAGCCTGTACAGGGCCGTAGGAGGTCTGGCATCTATCCCAGGGGGGACAGGGTGCCGGTCCAACGTAGCGCAGAAGCCCACACACTCACTCACACACTACAGGAAATTTGGAAACACAAATTAGCCGACTCTGTATGTCTTTGGGAGGAAACCGGAGTACATGGAGGAAACCCACAAACCACAGGGAGAACATTGCATATTCCATGCACACAGAACCCCGACCCGACACCACCAGGCCGCCACACTAGGACCACACATGCCTGAATAAGGCTCTCACGCCCCGATACAGCAGGTGGCAGTATGCATCTGTGATGCACCAGTAAACACAAAGAAGAAGAAGAAGAGCATAAGGAAGTCCACCTTCATTGCATATTTTTGATCATTTGGACAAGACCGACATGCCTGACGGAAACCACTTCTGTGGTTTTTGGGTACGACTAGATTTAGAGTTTTTCTTTTCACCCAGGCTCGAAGCAAGAGCGTTCAGGTTACTCAGACAGACCAGAGCTTGAGGTCGAGTGTACTTGGGCGTGTGCCCGAGCCCCTGGTGTGAGATCAGTGTATACGGAACGGTCAGTGAAACCACATGACATCGAGCAAGCTCCTCGGCTGTAACAGTAATCACAGCATGTGTGTGTGTGTGTGTGCACAGAAACCATGAAAAACGCACGCGGCCTCGGGTTTAAACACACAGAGAGGAAAGCTGACCGAGAAGCCAAAGAGTGTGGAGCAAGGCTGGGGTTTAACGCAATCCATCAATCAAGTGCCAGTGGTTACATTTTAACCCACATACACACACACACACACACACACACACGCGCGCGCACACAAACACGAGTGCCACACCCAGCTCTCCTCTACTGCAAGATCCATTTGGTGATTAGATGCAGTGCAGTACCAGAGACAGAGAGAGAGAGAGAGAGAGAGAGAGAGAGGGAGAGAGGGAGAGAGGGAGGGAGAAACAGAAGCAGAGTCAGTGTGAGTGACTCAGAGATACAGAAAGCAACAGAGAGAGAGAGAAGAACAGATAAAGAAAAAGAACGAGAGACATGAAGAATAAAGTTAGAGAGATAGAGACAGAGGGAGAGGCCAATTCTGACATACACACACAGAGAGAAAGACAAAGAGAGAGAGATTTTCAGAGTGTAATGTGAAGTGACCCCACGGCGTTGCTGAAGGACACACCCACTGCGTCAAGGTCACACGTCTATCCGCTGCCCGTGTTCATTAAAACGCCACACGCCGGCATGGCGCAGGCCAACTTTATCACAGCTCACCACAACGGAGCCATTCTCTCTGCATGTCTCTCATCCACACACACACACACACACACACACACACACACACACACACACACAGAAACACTGTGACACGAATTCCAACATACAGACGTATAAATGCCAGTGTTGTTAGGCACGCGCACAATCCCACACACACACATTCTCTCTCTCCCTCACACACAGAGCTATATGTGTGTTCGGTTCCCATGTTTTATTCAGACACCATCCGCTGTGGAGCCTACACTGCAGAGAGATTTAAAGAACTCCACCCCCTTTTCAGGCTGCACACACACACACACACACACACACACACACACACACACACAGACAGACAGACTCATAAGCATTTGCATTGTGGCACAGATATTAAAAGAATAATCATGCATGTGTACACACACACACACACACACACACACACACACACACACACACAAACAAAGCATGCAAAGAAGCGGTGCTACGTGCCGCGATTCTGATCCACCCTGCGATACACGGAAATTATGACATTTTATCTTGTCACCTTATCAGATAAAGATCAGACGGGTTTAACTTATATATTTTGTTTTTTTATACCTATTTACCGGTTCGGATGAAAAGCCATGATTCATCCAAACACGCGGGAGCGTCTGCAGTTTTCTCGTTTCTGATCCTAACACAAGATATGACACAATGCCGTTTTGCATTCCATGACCTTCCGTGGCCAATCAGATTTCCGTAAAGATTAGGAGATGATGTAATGCACAGCCGCTCCGTGACAACAACAATAAATAGAGAAGTCAACGACGTGAACGTGATCGCAAGTAACGGGTCAAATGAAGCTTTTATCACACACACTGTTATAAATAGTGTGTTCAGGTTTGAGGAATGTATGAGGAATGCAAAGCTTTAAAAAAAAAAAAAGTTTGAAAGTTCCGAATAAGCAAAAAGTTGAAATAAGGTCACGAACAATAAAAGATGATTTATGGGGCTGTCTCGGATAAGAACGCTCGTCCAAAAAAATGAGGCTGGCTTGGCAGAGGGAACGAGGAAGACGCGTGGCCTAATGAATCCCGAAATCCTGCTTCAGAAACAAAGCAGGAGATACTGTCACGGCTTAAGCAAACACCAACACAAAGCTTACTGTTTAGTCACATAGTTAAAAACAATTACATTCCAAAACACACACGCACACACACACGCACACACACACGCACACACACACACGCACACACACACACGAGTATGACGTAGAGAGACAGAGACCACCGAAGCACTTCAGGACATTCCTCCTCCTGGCTCGGCAACAAAGGCGTCGTTCAGGCAGAGGCGCCGCGCGGTCATGTTTGTTTCTTCACTCAGGTATTCGCGATAATCTGAGCTGATTGCTGACGCTCTGCACAAACACCGTACGCAGCTTCGTGTTTCATTCTTCTCTCCCGAGTCTTATCTCGCAAATCTATACCACGAGACCAGACTATCAGGGCAAAGCAAAAGGTTTCCCAGAAGTCGTGTCCAGATGCTGAAAAACTAAGTGTTGTGCTAACGTTAAGTGACATGACAAAAAGAAAGAGAGAGAGAGAGAGAAAGAAAGAAGGAATGAAAGCCTTAATCCAACACCCTATCCCCTGACCTGTCAGGCAGCTTGGTAACACCTGCAGCAATAAGACGCCTACCTGGTTGTCTTGGAGACGGGTGGCTTGTCTGTTTTCGTAGAGGAAGTCGTGCCAATCTTGGCGGCGGCGACGGTGGTTCTGGGAGCCGGAGCTGCTGAAGATTAAAAGACAGTTTAAATGAACAGGATGCTTTTTTTATCTAAAGATTCACTAAAACTAATAGAGATGGGGGAAATCGATTCCGAATCGATTACGAATTATTGAATCGTGATATTTATAGAATCGACACCTGGGTATCATGATAATCATATGGGTAATTCCCTGGTAATTCTCATAGATAGATCATAATGCACATGTATATACTCTTGGTTGCAGTGGTGTCATCCTTCCTGCTGTTCCTAGCTTTTCCAGTAATTTTATCAACAAAAAAAAAAACAATTATCTAAACAAACAACCAAACAAGTCATGGTGTATATTTGAGGGCACTGCCTTTTACCCATTCTTATAGACATTCGTCTTTTAACAAACGATAGTTTTCACCTACCTGCCGGTTTTGGTTTGGCCTTGTCCCCATTCACAGCTGTTTTCTTGACTGCCTGCGTCATCCCGGTGGTCTTTGGTGCCGCAACAGGTTTCTTTTCTGTGGTCTTGGTGGCAGGTTTGGTAGTCGCTGCCCCTATGGGTTTTTTCGTAGCTGTGGTGGTGGTCTTCTTCTCGATGGCAGCGCTGGTGGCAGTCTTCTTGGCAATGCCGTTGGCTTGCGCTGGCTTCTGTACACCGTTCGTCATGCGGCTCGGATTGGTGCCCGGGCGAGCACCGGTGGTAGACGTCTTTGTTTTGGTGGCACTCTTCGTCTTTGCTTTCGGGTCCGCGGGCTTAACCTTGGTGGCCGCCGTGGGCGTCTCGGATGCTCCTGTCTGAGATTCGCCCTGCTCCATGTCTTGTGTTTGTGAAGCAGGCGGAGCCTGTTCTTGGCCTTCACCCAGCGGCTCCCCCTGGTGTGCAGGATCTGCGTCTAGAGCGACCATTGGCTCCGTCGCTCCTGAGTCGACCCCGTCTGGTTTCATCTTGGGGAAAAACACAGGGAACTCGGAAACTCAGCAAGGCAGCGAGTTAACCCCTATCAGGTACAACAGGTAACCTGGAAACACAGAATAGTGGTAAGAATCAGGACGAGAGCAATGAAACATTTACAGCGCTCTCAGACAGGAGCTTGGGAAACAACTTCAGATTAGGGTTGTCTTCTGAGAATCAGGCCCAGAATTAGAAACAACCCAAGAGTGAAAATCAAGCTGAACGAATTTAGAGTACAAAAAAATCTGAACAATCAGTACTGAAAACAGCTGCACCTTAACAAATTTGTTGATTATGATGGTAGTGTGTTTTTAATTATCTGCAGATGTTTACAGCTTGAGCTATTATTACAGTTTCACAGTTGATACGGCGCATTAATAAGCACTGTTGGGCTTGTAATATAGTTGATGAGTGTTAAGGAGGGTCGGTGGTGGCTTATAGTAGAGTTTCAATGCCACTGTGAATGTCTGAGCATTGGCTGTAAAGACTTGTTACCCATGATGCCTTTCTGAGGCAGTGGGTTTATGTACAATTTAAGAGCGACACAAATGCATTAGATCAGCCAGCCAGAGGATGTGGCTTGGCCCAATTGAGGTTGGGGTGCATGGGAAAAAGAAAAAAGAAGAAGCTTGAGGTCCCGCTGGACCCGAGGAGGAAAACAGTCCATGCTCTAACTTCCGCACCGAATAGGTCGTTCTCTCACACCCACAATCATTACATCACCCTGGTCAGCCTGAGCTGCCCTTTCCCCCCCCAGTTCCTTTTTCAGAAGGTCTTTAAGAGCTAGACGCACTGCTCTCGGTCACCCCTCCTCCCTCCTTCTGTCCAGCAGAAAAGATCTGCGCTAGTGCTCTTAGGAGTGTTTGGACAGATGGCCTTAACAGCTGAGGAAATGCAGAGGAAGACAGAAAGAGAGAGTAAAAGAGAAAAAGGGGAAAGTGGTAGAGAAGGAAAAGTGCAGAGGGAGAGAATTCATGTAGCTACACACACTCTGAGAGACCGAGCTTACCAAACAGAGAAAGAGAGAGAGAAGTCTGGGACTTCCCAGTCGAAAAACAAAAAAAGGATGAAGACAGAAGTAGCAACATCTTATCCAAAAAAAACCCCCCACAAAAATAAAATCCCCTTTCAACACCAGAAGCTACGTCTCTCTTCTGAGACGAGTCATATATGTTTCTTATTTTGTGAACACGCCTCATAGCCTCTTAAATCACCCTCCGCCTACGTTCAAAAACCCGTCAGCGACCACTTATCCTCCAAGCACAAATGTAACTCCTTATTCCAGAAAAGGGACGAATCTGCGAGGGCAAGCCGCCTGCACATCGAGACCACGGCATGCGTAAAATATTTCATCGCCGGCGCCCTCGCTGTCCCGTCGTCTTCCTGCTGGTTAAAGGGTGCTGCCGTGGATGAGGTCTTTTTTTTCCTGCGTCATAGCGATAAATCAGACGCTAGCTCAGCAGGCAGAGGAGTGTCTTTTTTGAAGCTGGAGGGTTACCAAGAAAACAGTCTGGAAGTCCTGAATCTCTGAAAGTCTTTTCATCATGGGCTGGGGATGCAATAATTTTACAGTGGCGTAGGATGGAAAAGGTCATCTTAGCTCGGCTAAGGGTTCAGCTACAAGTCCAAGCTTCTTCCTTGACCCGTTTGTTTAACACGATTAACAAATCAGCCTCGGAAAGGATAGAAAGGATAAAAAAAATCTTCTGTATCTCTTCAAGAAAAACAAAAAACACCACTTTATTTCTACAACTCCCTTTTTGAGAACATCTTACATCGTTTTCCTTTTAGGCTGTCCTCCAACAAAGCACTGTTTTCCAATAGCTGCCTAGACGAGAAGACAAGATCCTCTGAGTAGCACCACTGTCTAATCAGGCCATCTGCATATTTTAAGGCCAATTTGCTCCCTGCTCCTGTGATTCGACAACACGAAGGAGAGACAGTACTATAAGAGTGTAGGAATAAACGCATTCCTGAACAGCAGCACTGTTTTTCATCACCACTCGAATAAACGAGGAATGAGGCCCGGCAGGAGGCTCTCAAACAGCTCTGAATGTACTGTGCTTGTGGCAAAAAAAATTGCTAAGCGACACAAGACGGTACATGAATAGCTTGCATGTTTATAACGCATGTTTTTAAATAGCCATCGGTGGAGGAACTTTAGAGGGGAAAGATTTGCACGAAGCTAAGGATGACGCAGAATCAATCTCGGTATGACTCTGTTTCTGGGAAAAAAGCTTTCATCAGCTGTTCACTTCTCCAAGGATCTGGTTTGGCGCTTTAAAAGGGGGTATGCTAAAGCTTTCTGACCCAGTAATGATCATCAATTTATCACCCTTTGGTGTTTTGCTGAGACCAGGCCGGGCTCGCTAATGCACCATGGTGCCTGTGGTAACCGCAACCAATCCGTGAATGTCAGAGTGAGACAATGCGCCATCTCTGTCCAACATCCCTACGTCCACCGGAGGCGGTAGTGGACCCTCCCTTGTGGCCCGCAGCCTAAATAGCAAAAGAACACAGAACTCTTGTGTTATTTCCACTCAATAATGGAATGTATCAAAGACCATTCCTATGAAAAACGCTGACCAAAACCTAGGTATTCAGACACCGAAACCTTCCTGACCATGAAAGAGATAGATGTGATTAAGAAACAGCACAGCACTGACTGACTGGGTTACCAAAGTCTCATTCTGAAAGGTATACCGCTGTACACCATATAAAGGAGAGCAGGCTGGCGAAGTGATTTTAGTTTTATTTTCGTTTTTTCACGTGTCCCAGGCAGCAGTAGGAAAACAGTGAGGCGTAAGCACCCACTCCATTTTCCTAACAAAGAGCTGGCTTTCGTTAAACAAACAGCTTTTTTCACAACCACACAAATACCGAGGTTTACATAGTTTAGCAGGCTGAACTGACACAGGTTTGTTATGTCATCCGATCCATCGTGAGACTTTCGGAAGGAAGTCTTAGATTGCTACCGCTCGAGGGGACGCCCGGTGCACATGTTCATATTTACAAAATCCGAGCGCATTCTCGATACGCCCTCGGACAGAAGGTCAGGAAGCCACCTCGGCTCAGTGCACAAACAAGCAGCTGTGAAACAAAGCTCACTGGACTCCACCAGATTCTTCCGAGAATACATGCAGAGGAGGGGGCCGGGAGGAAGGAGTTGGGATGCCTGTACAGGTGGTGATGTCAGACCATAACAAATGCCTTTTTGAGGCCGTTGGCTTCTTGGGGAAGTGCGAAAACAAAAACGAATCGCTGAGGGAAAGCCAAGAGCTTTAGAAAGAACTGGGCCGTGGTAGCGAGTAAGGATGTAACTTTTGTTGGTCGGCCAACAGCTTCTGTGTGTCGGGCACCTGGTCTCCGTCCAAATGTAGGATAAAAAATCCTTGCATTGTAAATATTTTTTTTTCTTCTGTGTGTGTATGTGCAGATCAGGGAGGCCTGATCTGTGGCACTATTTCAGTCCAAGCATGCTAGTATTTTAAGAAGTTTCAGGATTAACTGGGCATCCTTTGTATTCTCCACCCATGGATAGTCCATTATTCTGCCTCGGGGTGCTACACATGCCTACTCATCCCACCAGTTTCGATAATGGCTTGAGCCGTATCACACTATGCGGCATCTGAACGGGCATGACTCATCAATGCTGCGAACTCTGGAGGGGGTTGACCCCCCGAGGCGGAAAGATTAACACACGACAGGGCTTGTTAACCCTGTACAAAGCCTGACGCTAATCCTGCTTGAGCTGGCCGACCATCCTCCGGCCTATGGGGCAAGAAATCAAAGAGCAAAAAGAGAAAACAGAGAACTAGTGTACGCCAGCACACAAATAAACCACACAAACCACGCCGGTCAATGCCGCGAATGTTGCTCTTTCGACGAGCTTCAGATTTGGCGAACTGGAGGGCCAACGAAAGAGGTAACAAAGGCAGCGTTGTGGCTTGAATCTGGAACAGAGGGAAAGTGACTACGCATATGAGCTGTAACGCCGAGTGGACTGATCACATCAGATATCTGCGTTCTTTCTCCCTGTGACCAGTCAGCCGAGGAGGAAGTAAGAAGATGTTTAGGTGATCTCAAGAGACGTTTGTAACCTGAAGACCAAAACCCATTACCCATTATCCTGCTCACAGAGAGAGCCACTGCCGGGGGGCAAATTAGATAAGTGGTGATCAGGAGCAGCTGGTGGGGTTCGATCAATAGCGCTGTACTGTGTGTGTGTGTGTGTGTGTGTGTGTGTGCACATGGTCAATTTCTTATACACACTCATTCACCATGATGGGTGGAGATAACATCTGTGGCAGGCAGCCAATATGCCTAGCAAGCTAGGGAAGTGAAAGGCGTGCCCACATGCATGCACACACACACACACACACACACACACACACAGTACTCGCCCTATAAGAGGATTACCCATCCTTTATGCCAGGCATGGCACAGATGGAACACAGCATACTTCCAGCGAACGCATAATGAACAGCTGAGTCAACCGATGCGCCTCAGACTATCTACAGCAAACAGAAAATTGACAGCGGCTTTTATTTCGCTGTTGAGTCATTCATGTGACAGAGCTGCACACTAAAGAGCGCAATAGTGTGCACTAATAATGTGCACCAATTTATTCCATTTTTTTAAACTGGCCTTTAAACAGGTTCGGTATTCACTATTAAGCCCTTGTTTACGCTCAGTGTATATTCCCAGTCATGTGCACTTCACATGTGATTAATAATGAGCTTGTATTGATCAAATAAACTAAACTAAAGCACACTCTCTCTCTCTCTCTCTCTCTCACACACACACACACAGACGGGTCAGGCATCTCTGAATCTGCAAACAGTAGAGATATGGTGCAAACACTCCGGATATGGTGTTTAATAATATTTCATGTGACGTTTCAGGTGAAACTAGATTAAGTGATGCGAGTGGATACGTAACTAAATGATTTAACAGACACTGATACGATTTTAACTCTCAGGAATTAAACAAGCAAACAACAGAAACCTGAACACTCATGTCTGATAAGGCGCCATTATGACCTCACATATCACTAAACCGTCATGATGAGCCTGGGCATAATCTTTAATCAATTCAGCAATAAATTATCTCATTTTAAGTAATTGACTCATCAGTTTAGAATGTTAAACAGATTAAGTTGCTTTTTCATTCATTTTCTTAATTCAGGTACGTGGTGAAGGTCACCCTGGACAGGTGACCAATACGTCACAGGACACACACTACAAGCAACCTGGAAATGCCAATTAACCTCTTTCTGCATGTCTTTGGACCAGTGGAGGAAACCGGAGTACCCGGAGGAAACCACCAAGCATGGGGAGAACATGAAAACTCCACCACACAGACCCGAGGCGGGAATCGAACCCTCGGACATGGAGATGTGAAGCCACAGTGCTATAACCACTACACCACTGTGCCGTCTTGCCTTTTGTTACGTAGTGGATTTATCTCAAACAGAGAGACAGCACTGATCCGAGACACAAGATTAGGATCGGAGTGAAGATGCACCTCAGACCCGAAAAGAACGTAAGCTGAACGTGTAACAAAACGGAAAAAGATGGAATTAGGTTTTCTTTCCCTTTGGTGTGAGGACAAATTCCATTCTTCTCCCTATTTTAGTTTCTTTTTATTCATTCTTTTATAGTTTTATTTCCTTATTTTGAACTTATTGTTGTTTATTGTTGTATTTATATTTGCTTATTAGTGTGTGTTTCTCTGCCCGCAGCTGTTTTAGGATTATACAGGACTTTGGTCAACTTTGGTATTGTGTTAAATGTGCCTTGTAAATAAATTTGACTTTTTTGAAACTTAAAATCATTACATATAAAAGAGACCACAGTGTATTTCTTGCTAGGATTTATATATATATATATATATTATATCAGTGGGCTTTTGTGTGAAATATGTCCTTGTCTTTGTTATACACCATGTTTTTGGCTAGGTATTGTTTTTAAACTTAGCAGCCTTTAAATAATAAAAGAAAAACAGATATGTATGTGGATCAGATGATTCTCTGAAAGGAAAAGGTGTGATGCTGAAATCTGGACTAAAATCTATTGCCTTTCATCATCCTTTGTTGTGAACAGGCCTGAAACAGGAACCTGTAATAAAACGAGAAGGAAATGCAAATCCAAGTCCTAACCTCAGGCTCGCTGATAAAGATTTAACACAGGATATGGCTCTTCTGATGGCTCAGTATGCAAAAAGCCCCCCTTTCTGCCTGATAACTGATCCAATTTATGTAAAAAAACATTAATAAAAAAACTAGTTGTGGTGAAATATAGAGCTTTGTTTCCTGTTTGGTATTTTTCCACATTAACCCCGGAGCTGCAGTACAAATCCTCCTCTGATGCAACAGTCTGTAAATCACAGCGTGTCGTTTTAGAAGAGAATTGACCTCCACTAAAAGGTCACCCAGATAAATGAAACATTAAAATGAGGACACACAAACAGTGGAAACTACAAGCACAACTCTGGTCTGAAAAAAAAAAAAACGGCACGGACAACTGTGGTGTGTGACAACTGCACACGGCCCGTCGAGGCTTTATCTGTACCGCAGCAGCAACAGGGTAACACAATCAGGGAAGAGCACGAGCGACTGCAGGAAAACCACAGCGGCGTTTTTTTGGCACGGCCATCTTGGGAAAAGCCACGCCGCGGTCGCCCTGGAGAGCATGGATGGCTGCTGCGGTCTGGATAATCGCTCCGCTGCAGACGTGGGTGCCGGCTACGAAGATTATTAATGGAGGTGGTTGTGACATCCGCGGGGTCATCCGGTTCTTTCCCTGTAATTATTCTGGGAATAAGGGAGCTGGATGACCAATCAGAACACGGAGAGAGAATAAGGCTGAGTCATGTGCACCATCCCCGGGCTGCAATGGCGGCTATTCATCATGACATGATACATGGGTTATTGTTGTCTACCAGAATATCGGGCTTTCAGAGTGAAAAACGATGTCACATAATGATCTAAAGCATCGACCTTTGATGTTGTATGCACTTCATATATAAATATATATCTAAAAATATCATATGTCACTATGTCGCCTCTTTTGGACATAATACAGCATACATTTATAACAGCATTACCAAGTGACCGTTTGGTCACGTTCTTTAAAAAGGATATAAAACACCAACCTTTGACAGTATACACAATTTATATAAACAGTATACTGTATATATCTACAAATATCCTTTGGCACTAAAATACCTTGTAATATAATATCTCACTCTTTTGGATATAATACGGGCTACTAATATACATTTATAACAGCATTCCCAAGTGACCGTTTGGTCACGTTCCTTAAAAATGGTATACAAAACACAACGTATTTGCTAATAATAAGTAGCTTGGACAGCATTTAACCATATATCCATGGTAACACAACAACCCCACCAACCAGACTACAACCAGAACAAAGCAAGGACGTCTGGATCGAACATTTCGGTCGGGATCAGAAAAGAAACAGAGCATTTATATATACGATGAGGCGTATGTAATATAGTACAGTATAACGTACATCTATATCGTTGCAGCGTGCCCACCTTCTGACGTTACGACGTACGGAAATCGTAAAAAGAAAAAAAAAAACGCAAAGCGTATTATGATCAATCATGTAAGGCCAGGTTCTGCATATCGGCCCAGATGAAGTTCACTTCTAATTGCTTCTCCAATATTAAACATATTAATTGGATATTTGTATGAGTCCTGATACCGCTGAGATTGCAATGAGGATCCGATCGGAAATTTTTTTCCCCCTCTTGTACCATGTTAAAGAGCGACAGACGGCTCGGAAAGACGACGGCCATCTTGGTTCTTTTGTTTGTCGAGACGCAGACTGGTATCGAGATCAGAACCTTTTCATGCCTCAAGACTTACGAGACAAACGTGGTTATAAAATCGATACGACTCACTCCATCATCATCATCATCATCATACAGAGTCAGAATTCTGCGAACCGGACTGTAACCTGTTTGCTATTCCGACTCAAAAGTGATAAAGGAACAATATCTCTTTTTGCGCTTCACATGCGCCGTCTCTCACAATCAGGACTTGGAGATCTTTCCTGCTCTTGCAGTATCATTACTGCCGTAGGACGATTTATCTGATCGATGAGGTGTCGGATACGATCTTGGCAGTTATAGTAATTATAGAGAAGAGAAGGATGTCTGAAGCAAAGATTCCACATCTTTCTTCCTTAATATCAATCTTCCTTGCCTAGTCTCTTTGCTATTTTGCAGACGAAAGATGGACACAAGTACCTTTTTTTTTTTTTTACTTTTTTTTTTTCATATCATTTATTATGAGAAATCTTCAGCGACGCATCGCAACGCTCCTGCTTCTCAGCGTACAAACAAACCACAGATTGAAAATTAGTAGATTTTTTTTGAGTGCATGAAAAGAAGGAGGAGGGGGAGAAAAAGAGAAGGAGACGGAGAAAGACAAGAAGAAGAAGGAGGAGGAGGAGGAGAAGGAGGAGGACCGGTCTCATCCAGCCGCCCAGCTACAGAACAATAGAAACCCAAAAGTGATGGATAGAGAGACATGGGGAGGGGAGACCTATAGGGGTAAAGGGGGTGGGTGGGTTGGTTTGTCTATTGGAGGAAGGGGGGGGGGGGCAAATAAGTTTAAGCAGCATGAATAGTGAAAAAATACATAGAGACCCCTTTTTTTTGTTTGTTTGTTTTTTAATCAGAACATCTATGCTCATGTAGGAACAAGGTAATCGTTTCGTTCTTGTCTGATGTCACGGTTTGAGTTCAATATACCATAATACGGTAAATTTAAAAAAGGTGCAAGAAGTAAATAAATGATACATGATTATAGTGTGATGTCGTACGGGAGCGGTTTTATAATGCGTTCCATACGCAACAAGTTCGATTAATGTGTAATAAAAATTTTTTAAAAAAACACAAAACCAACAGGTTCGCTTAACACGCCTAGATCAGACCTGATCAGATTGGATTAGATTAGATTTTTTTTCCCCTTATAATCAGGTTTAAATATAATGATTTTTTTAGTATTGTCTGGTTATAATACTGAGAACAAGAGGATTTGCATGTTAATAGGTTTTTTTGGGGGGAAATTTCTTTCACTCAGACAAAAAAGAAGACAGAGAGAGAGAGAGAGAGGAGAGAAAGAAAGAAATAACCCCAGGCGCTCGTTTCCTCGCGACGTTTTATATCGTACGGAAATCTCTAACCTCAAGGAGAAGATTAAGTCGTCTAGACATCTCGTTAAGACAAATAAAATGTGTGTTTTAAGACAGAAATGATGTGACTAGCCCGTGCTGCTGCTGCTGCTAGCTCCCCCCAGATAAAAAAAAAAAAAAAGCCCCCTTACCCAAGGCTGCGTCCTCCTCCAGCTACGCCCAAACCGAGTGTCCCTGTGTCTCCGCACAACGCGAGGACAAAAACGACCGACAAAACAAACGAAAAGAAAGAAAAGAGAGACAGAGAGAAGGAACCGAGAAGAAGGAGGAGAATACGCTCGCACACTCACTGGAGTTTAAAGCAGGATATGGTGTGGAGGAAAGCTCCGAGCGTTTCCTTCTGGGAGCCTGGTGTCGGTGTGGTGTGTGTGAGAGACACACAGAGAGAGAGAGAGAGAGAGAGAGAGGAGGGGAGGAGAGAGAGAGAGAGGGAGATGCTGCATGAAGAATGGACAGACGCTTTGGAAGCCGCCTCTCTCTCAAACACACACACACACACATACACATACACATATGTGTGTGTGAGAGAGAAAGAGAGCTTCTGTACTAACTAGTATACACCAGAATAGTCATCGGTAACTGTTGAACTTCAACTCGTCGCCATGGCTACGCCCTCACGCGCATACTATAGTAGGTACTAGGTAGCATGCGACAGCCAAATCAAACTCCCCAACCGGCACTATCGTAACGTTCAAATACGAACCGGTCAGTGTAAACCCGTCGCCATGGTTACGCCCTGAGTCATTCTTTACATATATATACTTGCGCTTCCGCACTATATACTTCAGAATGCTACATGCTATCGTTCTAAACTCAGGAACTGTCCAGGTCGCCATGGCTCCTACGCACTAACGCGCATACTTCCGTACTACGTCTAACTCACCAACCACCACTAAGTACGGTTTAAACCCGTCGCCATGGTTCATACTTATTTCTACACCACATAGTACACAATACTACATACTAAACATGCTACTGTTCTAAACTCAGGAGCTGTCCAGGTCGCCATGGCTACGAACTAAGGCGCATACTTCAGCGATAAGTACTGTAGTATGCACCAGAACAGACACTGTGTAACTCCTGAATTTAAACCGGTCGCCATGACTACGCCTTAATGCCTGTACGTCCATACTAGGTAGCATGGCACAGCCTAAGCAAACTCATCAACCGGCACTAATGTACTAAGTCGTACGGTCAGATAAGAATCGTTCAGTTTAAAGCCGTCGCCATGGTTACGCCCTGAATCAATAAATCATTCATGCATTCATACTTCTACACTAAATAGTTCATAATACTACATGCTAAATGTCATTCTAAACTCAGGAACGGTTCAAGCCCATACTTCCATACTAGATCGACATAACTGCTACATCACTCAGAAGTGCGCGTTCCATTAACTGTATTAAGTGTTAAATACTACTTAGTATGTACTGTGTGTAATTAGCATGAAGTAGTATGTGTTGTAATCCAGCCAATCAGCGGACGTTCGAGGTTTATTCAAATAATGAAGGATGATGTCATTACACATGCCAAGCAAGGGCGCGCGCGTTTAGTAGGCGGCGCCCCTTCTCTTCTCTTCCTCCTGTGCGCGCGCGGGTTTTGTAAGCCCCGCCCACGTTCGAAAGTTCCAAATCCTTCCACGCGCCATTCCCAGTTCCCGCCCTTTCCTTTTCTTTCTTTCTTTCTTTCTTTCTGTCCGTCTGTCTGTCTTTTCTTTTCTTCAGTGTTGAGCTGTCTCGTGGTGGTCTTACTTTGTCACACTGGGCATTCCTCAGTACTTGTTTATATATGAAATCATTAAAGACTACAGATGGATGGATGAAAGATTTCATATAGTGATGTGAGTGAGTGAGTGAGTGAGTGTGCGATGGAGGTGAAGGAGAAAAGCAACCATTTTGTTGCAAAAAAAAAAAATTATAAAAATGATAAGGCTACGCATGCTACCTGTTTTTCCTGTGGTACTAGCTACTGTGTCAAATTAATTTCACTATATACACTATACAGCCAAAAGTACACACACCCCTGACCATTGCTCCCATCAACACTAAATGGACAAAAGTATTTGGCCAAACTTGTTAATTATTGAATTAAGGTGTTTCAATCAGCCAGGCCCCTTGTCCCCAGTGAAGAGCAATCTTAATGCTTCAGCATACCATGACAACATGGATAATACTACAGTATGCTTCCAAATTTGTAGCAACAGTTTGGGGAAGGTCGTTTTCTATTCCAACATGCCTGTGCCCCAGTGCAAAAAGCAAGGACATGGTTTGATGAGTTTGGTGTGAAAGAACTTGATTGGGCCACACAGATCCCTGTCCTCAACCCCATCGAGGACCTTTGGGATGAACTGGAACGGAAATTGCGAGCCAGGCCTTCTCGTCCAACATCAGTGCCTGGTAAATGCTCTACAGAATGAATTTCCACAGAAACGCTCCAAAATCTTGTGGACAGTCTTCCAAGGAGCCTGGAAGCTGTTATAGCTGCAAAAGGGGGACAGATTCCATATTAAAGTATATCAAATGGCATTGCAAGTTTGGCCAAATACTTATAGACCATATAGTGTGTCTCTGGTGAAAATCTTAATCTAATCCCAGATTTATTCACCCTTAAGAAAACGTCACCCAAGTATCTCCCAAAACATTTCATAATACAGAACACTTAGGCCCTTACGCAAACAAGGTGCGTAACCCAGCCATAATGCTTAAAGTTAAATCAGCTCTGCAAATCTATATGCAAAATTTAGTTTAAAAAAAAATACCCGCAGAAAAGTAAGTACAATGCACTTGTGGTTTTAGTCCCATATTTTCATACACAAATTGTCCTTAGTATAATGTAGTAATTAAGTATTTCTAACAATTTATTGTTTGGTGAAAAAGTCACCGTTATTAATTTAGTTAGTTACTTAGTTATCTATTGTCATATTAACAGAATCACAGACTCTTTTTATTTTCTTCATAATTTCTGTTTTTTATTCTCTGTGCATTAAGTAGTTAGTAAAATGACCTAAGTTAGTAACAGGACCTAACTTGTTTTGGGAAAATTTCACAGCATGAAATGTAATTATGAAAGGATAAAAAAAAAAGTCTGTCTTTCTATAATAAATATATTATATTAATTATTGGTGTAAGAGCAGTTTTTGGGGTATAAAAAGAAAAGTGTTTAATCTCTTATGTACCATGCATTATTATTATTATTATTATTATTATTATTATTATTATTATTATTATTATTAAGAGCCACGCTGTTGGAACAAAAGAATCAAATAATTATAGTACAGAATCCTAAAATCCACTTGCCTGTCTATTTAGGCACTTTACAAAACCTAATAATGCTCATGTTTTGCATTAATAAACAATGGTGGCTTTTAAATGAAATGATAAAATAAAACAATCCAGCTTTGTGATTCCTTAATGGTGTTGCATATGGGGCTTTTGTCTTCTAGGCTTTTTTGTCTCTTTTATCCGAACATCTCTTTCTCTCTTTCTGTCTCTGTCTGACTGGCAGTGAAAGAGAAGTCAGGGTGGGTTTTGGCATGTCTGTCTGTCTGTCTGTCTCTCTCTCTCTCTCTTTCTGTATCTTCCTTGCTCTACCCTCCTTCTTTTCATCCCTGCGTCTGCTCGACTGTCTGAAGAAGCCAGTCTTTTGTGCTGTCTTCGATTTGTCCTCTTTATACAAAACAGGATCTCACAAGCTCACCTCATGTCAGACGTCTCTCTTTAGTGTGATATCATTACCATCTCGTGCAGATGAACGTCGCGATGGCTGATGTGCTGATGCACTGTTAATAAGCTCAGATAAAGCTCACGCATATTCTGGACACAGCCCTGACACACCCTCAGCCCACATGCACTCTAGATTAAAAGTAGGAGTGGGGCTAAAACTATTACTCCACAGTGTTAGGAGGAGCTCATGGCATGTCTTAGTAAGTCTTCGGGCAAAATGTATTTAAGGTGTGTTTGTAAGGCATGTGACAAGCTCTTCATCTGTTTTGCTGAAGTGTTTAAACATATATAGTTACACTAGTATTGCAGTCACAATTTGCAAGAAGGCTAATAAGTGAATTCAATTAAATTCCGTTTTCTTTTTACAGCTCTTTTAACAATAGCCATTGTCTCAAAGCAGCCTTACAGAATTTAAAATTTTGAGAAGTTTGAGGGAATATGTATAAATCTAAATGATTAGATAGTCCCTGATGAGAAAGCAGAGGGTAACGGTGGCAAGGAACTCCCTTAGACGGAGGAACCAGACTCGACAGGGGATCCTGTGAGTTAGGAGGCTGGAAGTTTAGTATACCAGGAGAGATGCTTATTTGGAGTCCATTTGGTTATTGGAAGCTCTGGTATAAAACTGTTTGTGGGAATTTCAGTTTAGAATTATTGAGCGACTGCAATCACAAGTCATCAGAGAACAGCTGCCAGCATCAGCCAAGTCTTCATGGTCAAGTGGTCCCCAGTCACCACACTCAGTCCCAAGCAATCTACACAGGACCATCCTGTGCAGTGAGCCAGAGATCTTCATGCAATAAGAACTCCAACCAGAAATATACACAGCTAATAGCCATCTAAGTGAGAAGATTTCTATTTGGAACTGTAAGCACCAATTCTAATCATAATTTTAAAGCATTCTTATGATACGACAAAAACAAAAGAATATGTGTTAAATGTGTCTGAGAAGATTCTCAGTCATCCAAGTGGTTATCTGGAAGGTGACTTTTATCTGTTAGGTAGAAACATTTTACTACTCATCCAAGCAGCTTCTTCAGTCTGAGGGAAGTTCACCATATTTGTATCCTACAAGGTCAATATGGTCCTCCTCTGTCGGAAAAGGCTTGTTAAGTGAACAATGGTGAAGGTAAGAATAGTAGGGTTGTTAAGAAAAAACAGTAATAGAGGGATTTTAGGAAGAGTTGTTAAGTCCAGTTGACCTGACTCATCTCCAAGATATGTTTCCAATAATTAAATTTTTTTATATTTCATATAAAACCTCATACCATCAGCTCATACCATGTAGTCAGTGTAGAATTCCCATAAACTGCTTAAAAGTCGTGTACATCTTGCTTGGTGTCCAAGCGAGCAGATTGTTTTAGTTGTCTTGACATTGCAGGAATGTTCTTCACCAACGCTGAATGACTTCTGGTATTTGGTTGTATTTGTAAGTCAGAACAATGTTTTTATACCAGCACTGCTAAATTTACATTGAACTAATGTTGGCTTAACAATGCAGTAATGTTTTTTTTTTTTCCAACCTAAAAACAACTTACATTTTATTCTAATGAAAGCAATGAAGCAATGGAAGATGTTCTCTATAAGCTACCATTGGAAAGACCAGCTTACCCTCTTGTAGTGTTACATATTTTAAAGCCTCTTATTGTAGCTGCTCAAGCATCAAGCATCAGTTCACCTACCAAATATATATTTTTTATTCTTAAATGGGCTTTCCACTTGTATTTTACATCATAAATCATGCTTTGTTTAAAAACATAATAATGATCAATAGAACAAGAAAAAAGGACAATGACTTGTGGGGGGAAAAAAAGCTCACCTGCCTTTTGCCAGCCAATAAATAAATTATACTCTACCAATACATTATGCTTTATATAATGTATTCCGACAATTATATTTTTTTTAAAAAGTAATATTGAAGAGATTCAATTATTATTTGTTCGTAAAATTCCACCTTAAATCCACCTTTATCATGCACCATTTGTCAATTAATAATAATCTTACCTCAATATTACTTAAACCTTTCTTTTTTTTTTTCAATAACTGCATGAATACATTGTATAAAGGAAAAAAAAAATCTAAATCTTAGTAAAGAAAAAATATATTACAAAATTACCAATACAAACTTATTTAATGCTAAATATAACACAATCACAATCAGTTTCTCCATTTGGAATATTCAACCTATAACTATGCAAGACATCATGTCCAAAGCGTACATGCATGCATTAAGCAAGGACGCATCAAATATTACTCGATATATATAATCAAATTCTGTTTATTTTGACATGATGGTAAGTTTTCATCTAAAATGTGCACAAATAATAAAATGTCAAAAGAAACTCAAACATGAACTCTGAAACTTACTGTGCTGTACTTAACTGCGTAAAACCCATCAAAATGTATTAACACTACAGTATACGAGGGCTGGGTGACATGGAAGGCAGTGGATTAAAATCTTGCACCTTCTCACACTGACATGTAATCAATGATGGTGACTGCGCATCAATCAATCAAATGCCGACTTCTAAGGATAAAACTTAAGCACCTTTCCCACTGTACTGAATTTTCAGCCTTATAGCACACAGTATGACTGCAGATCAAACCCGGCTATATCTATCTGATATCACTCATATGAGGATGGGTTCCTTGTCCAGTCTGGTTTCTCACAAGGTTTTTTTCCCCTATTGCCATCTCAGGGAGTTTTTCTTTGCTCATCAGAGACAAACTGAATATCATTTATACATGTTCCTTTAAAACCTTTTAAAACTTATTTCCATAACTTTTTTGCATCGATTGATTAGCAACAATGACCAACGATATATAGAATAAAATAAAAGAAATTGAACTGATAGAATGTCAGATGACGTTCTTTCCCATAGCCTACATTGGCGTTCTACTTAGTTTGTTGTGAATCTTGGTACATCATACCCGCTTGAGATTTTATACTTAGGTTTGTTATGGTTTGTTTTAACCACAACCCTTTTTAAAGAAAAGATTTGTTTTAAAAAAAAAATCACACCAAAATGGTAACAAAAAAAAAATGATATATAAAATCTCAAGCTGTGTTGGATTTGCAGTTATAGTTGCCTGACCAACTACGGTAACTAAAATACACCCAAATAGCAGCATCTACTGTATATTGGTTGGTTATTAGCTGGGAAGATTCACTGATCGCAGTTGTTCCAAATGACCAATCATTGATCAGCTTTGTTTCCTACAGTACCAGCAATCACAGATTACTAATGTTTGTTCCATTCGTGGTCCCTTCATATTAAACCCTCTTCACAGGGATATTTACGGCAGTAAACGCAAGCTAGTCTTTCCAAAACTGTTTTCCTTCAGCGACAAAAAGCATCTTTAAAAGAACTCCTTCAAATGTTTTGTCATGCAAATGACCTTGACTATGCAGTGAACATGCAAATTGCTCAGTGAGATCATACACAGGCTCCTAGTGACTCTGGCTTTGAATACGTGTTCCTGACTTTCCTGTGAAAGGACTCGGCAATACCGCTTGACACTAGCATTCGGGACACACCCTTAATCGCTCCTCCAACAACCAGAACGTTCTTCCCGCTCCAAGTTCGGGTTCCTCCTCCCCCTCTCTTCCACTTTCTTCGGCACGACGGTGGCCATGATCTCACCCCGTCGACGGGACAAACACTGAGAGCGCCAGCCAAGGCTGGCATTTCGCAGGCCACCGGGACAGAGGTGTTGGCTCTGCCCAGGCGCCCACACAAAGGCAGGAAGTGTACCCGTAGCAGCAGAGTTGTGTACTGAAGGCGCAGGAAGGGGCAGAGCAGCCCGAGTCGCCACTCACTTCCCGTCTCCTCCTTTCCACATTACAGTCAGCGTGTGTTTGTGTGTGTTCAAGGAGTCGCGTCGGAGTCTGCAGCTGGGCAGCGTGACACAAAGGAGCTGGCATGCAGTCAAATCCTGACAGAGAAGAGCACAGTCACACTCTATCAATACACACACAAATGTACTGTCAAGCCCAGTCACGGCGCTCGGACTGCTCCAGACGATGAACTCACACACCCTCATCCACACCCACGCCGTGTCAAACACAGAAGCATCTCAGGTATCTCAAAACGCACCTGCACAAGACATGCTCTTGCAATTGCACTTCCTGCAGATCTCACACACACACACACACACACACACACACACATAGACATGGCCCCACTTCTTAGTGTAAACACACAAAGGAACTGGGTGTGTGTGTGTGTGTGTGTGTGTGTGTGTGTGTTGATGGAGGCATGCAGACACACCCAGCGCAATTCTGAAACCACTGGATCTCAAACCTGCGCGTAAACGTTCGACGCAGTTCGAGCCGGAGCAGATGCAAACCGAGGACGGTCACGTGAAAAGAAGGCATACGCCTCGCAGGTTAGCGCTGGTGCTAACTCGGCTGCCTCAGAGGCAGCATGGTTTCCCCGGAGACCAGAACGTGCCAGAACGGCACCTGATTAGCATATTTCCCATTAGGAAAATTACAGAGGTGCATGCAGAGAAATACCGACTAATCCATGCTAATCGCGGGAAGAATTACGTGATGTTAAGTATCAGCTGTCTGAGTTAGGGTTGGGGTAGATCTCAAGGAGGACAAAGCAATGTTCGCCAATGTGGTGTAATGGTAATGAGAGAAAGGGTGTGAGTTAAAATCCCAGCAAGTGTTAGAGAGACAGTGAAAGAGACAAATACAAAAATATATAAATATATATATATATATAATATATATATGCCTACATATGTCTTTCAGTGTAAATAACAATGTGTTATCAAGTACAAAATGTAAATAAGCCTCCGTGGGAGCGGCGCCTCTATCATCTGAGATCAAAGTTCAAATCGTTGTAACCGAATCGAGGTCCAGGAGAGAGCTGATTGGCGAAGAGCTCTCTTGATGAGGTACTTTGGTCTGATTAACTCTACAGCCAGGGCAGGGTCTGTTTCACAGGAGGGAGGGGATCGCTGTCGCTCAGTAAAGTCGAAAGAGTGCAAAAGATGTTGTCGCTGATGAATGAATGAGGAACACGTGATGGTCTTCGGCCCTCCCGGCTGAGTGGTAGTAGTAGCCTTAATGTGGGAGCCCCCTAGTGACGGGGAGGAATTGGACGCGACTAAATTAGGGAGAAAATCGAGGAAAAATCCAAAAAAAAACAAACAAACAAAAAAAAAATTTAAATAAAATATAGGCAAACTTAACATCAAATAATTATTACAATCGAATTATATAAATTTAGATATACAGTTCCAGTCAGAAGCTTGGACACACCTTCGGATTCAATGTTTCTTGTTCGGTGAGTTATTTTCTACATTCGAGAACAATACTGGGTTTCTTCAAATCTATGAAATAACACAGGTGGCCTTGGGGAATTAAGTAACACCAACATCATCAGTCAACTGTTCTTTTAAGACATGAAGGTCAGTTCTTTCAAAAACAGTATTGTCGAGTGTAAAACCCATCACGCTCCATGATGAAGCATGAAGAGCTTCCCAGGAAAGCGAGACCAAAACGTACAGTATCTCTGCCGCAGGGGAGAAGATCATTTAGAGTCACCAGCCTCAGAAATCACCAATTATCCTCAAGCAGCACCTCAGATTAGAGCCGTTATGAAGCTTTACAGAGCAGAAGGAGCAGATATACATCTCAATATCAACAGTTCAGAGGAGATTACTGTGTGTTTTCGATGGCTTTAGTAGAAGGAGAAGTTGGAGGCTACTGTATGTCCAAACGTTTGACGTGGTTTGAACTTGCAGCTTCTGAAGCACAACGAGACCCTTAGTGATGAGCTTGTCATGTGTTTAACCATCAAACCCAATGAAAACCACACATTCTTTTCTTGCCCTGAAGCCTGTGTGTGTGTGTGTGTGTGTGTGTGTTTGACATGAACATGCTACATTATCACTACAGTTTTTCTTGCTTTTAACATTTCCGACATAAAACTGCATGTCATTCATTTTGAACTTGGTTTTAGTGTTGTAATTATAGACTTAGATCATGATCGCTTTCACATTCCAACCAGTGATGAGAATTCCAGCTCTTTCAGCTCCAAACAGCTCTTCATTTGCTTCATTTTACATCTGGCTTTTATGATTCAGGCAAATTTAGCAACGCGTCGACGTGACCTTTGTATGCGTGTGCCTCCATCACTTAAATTATTCCACATAATTACACTAAACATGATGCTATTATTTCACATTGTGTTTGGTTTAACCCATAAGAACCCAGACCTGTTTCTCCTTTTAGGAGGTCACGAATACCACGTGGTCCTTTTCATTATATCATATATCACACTGTAATGTTTTGTTCATTTGTTTGCTTTAGAAACGCAAACGCAGTCAGAACAGGTTCAATATTGAAGATGAGTTGTTATTAAATCCTTAGAACGATAAATGGGATGAAACTGGTTGTGTCACATGTGCTACTCGGGCACCATTTTGGAAATGACATCATGGGTACACGAGCTTAGAGATCCTCACATGGCTGCGCCAGGGCGTTCGTTACATGTCATGAGTCAAAGCTGAGTAAGGAACATTTCCAGAACATTTAAAGTGTTTGTGTCGCCCCTTCCTATGTGCCGGATCTACAGCACTTTAGGGTGACTTCTATGCGCGTGGTATAAGCGGTGACAATGTCATCATCCTCCATTGGATTTACTCAGAGTCTTTTGTTTCTGTGTTATACATACGAAAAGGATTTTCACAGCTGGAATTTCGCTCTGGTCAGGACGCTAATGTTTTAACATGCTAATATTCCCAGCCATAAGCTTTAATGCAGTGCCTTTTTTTTTTTTTTTTTTAAGAAATCCCTGACTCTGGAGGCTCTCCTTCCTTTCATCAAGCTCAGCTCTCCATACAGTGACAGTGCGAAGGATAATAGCTCCTCTTAAGGCTTTTACACGACTAGGTAAGATTGCTCTTTCATCAGTAAGGAGTGCTGGATTAGTGCAGAAAGCCAGCCCCGGATTAAACACGCGGGATCAGGGACGACAGAATGACAGGTGATGAGGCGGTTTTAAAAGCGCAACACGGAGACAGGCTTCCTGACGCTCCGGTGCCTGTGGAGTTTGCTTCTCCCCTGGGGCCAGACTCTTACCAGACCTGAGAATGCACACGCACACACACACACACACACACACACACACACACACACACACTCTCTCTCTCTCCTATATATATATATATATATATATCTCTGGGGTCATATGGTAAGTGCTTCCTGTGTCCTGGTTCTATTGTTGAGTGAATAATGTATGACAGAGTGGATGGTATTGGACACACTGCTGTCCT
>QNUK01000038.1:1846088-1863588 GCA_013621035.1 Clarias magur
ACAAGAGTTATGCAAACCGGATGATGCAATACACCACACATTTGCATTGTTAACCATCTCGACCATGTTTTCTGTCAAACTGTGATGGTTAAACACTGACAAAAAGACAACATGGCGCAAAAAAATACGGTCACCCTACCATTTAGCGCCCCATGCCCTCAGAGTCATGGAAGGGGCGTGGCCTAAAGGTTTGAACTGTGACTTTATGTTTAATATGGCTTAATTATTGCACACTGATGTCGCTTGCTAAAAGAGATGACGTGTGTGCTGATCACGGCTGTAGCTCTAACCTTTCCTTATTTGTTAGTGTTCTAGTTTGAATGCGAGATTAAATGCGCTAGCTTCAGGGGAATCCCATGTACATTTCATCTCATTAGACAAATGTCTAATTTCACTTGTTTACTGATCTAAAGCGTCTGATCATTACTGATGAGTCGAGTGGGACATGTTTAAGTGAGGGGAAAAAATAACTAAACCCTTTGCTGCCGTGGCCCTCCGGCTGCTGAGCTGCTTCTTTAAACAACACGTCGTTTTCATTAACCGAGCTTAATGTGCTTCTTGAATTTAATCCAGCACATTGAGCCAAGCTGACACACTCGAAATCTTAAAGGCTTTTGACTTCATTCTCTGCAGCATCAGAGAAGCTCAAACACAGATTGAAAGGGATACCAAAGGTAGGATAGAAAGAAGAAAGGAAGGAAGAAAGAAAGAAAGAAAGAAAGAAAGAAAGAAAGAAAGAAAGAAAGAAAGAAAGAAAGAAGGGAGAAGAGAGAATGGCGCGGTGGACAATAACCTCCCCCAGTCGGAGTCACTCCCTGTCTTTCTCTCTCTTTCTCCCTCTCGGCAGGGACGGCGTGGATGAAAAGGCCAGCGGTGCCAGACGCCGACTGTGGCTCCATTAAACACACGCTCGGTTTCTGCATATAAATATTGATGCCTTGGTGAAGCTGCAGGCTAAGCTCTTCCTTTTCTCTCCCTGAATGTGCGCGCACACACACATACACACACATACACACACATACACACACATACACACACACACACACACACACACACACACACACACACACACACACATACACACACACACACACACACACATAAACACACCACAGGGATGAAATGAAAGACAAGAATAGACAGAGTGGTGAGACAGCTGTGAACAAGGCTACCAGAGATTTCTGTGTCATGGTCAGAATTTGATATCTGTGTGTGTGTGTGTGTGTGTGTGTAATAATTACATATAACAAAATGTCATCCCTGTATCTTTACTTGGATTAAAAGCAGTAGGTGTTATCCAAATCAGAAGATTTTCTTTAATTCAACATGAAACCCAGATATAGAGTCAGAGTCAGCACGGTCTGTAAATCCTGACAGTTCCTCTTCCTACATCACTCCATTTCAATCCAATCAATCAATCTTAACTAGAGATGTTTTTTTTTTTTTTTTTTTTTTTAAATCCCATCCAGACATTTTTCGGTACCTGCCTGTAAATTCTTTGTAAATATACAGTAGTTGGGTTAAGATCCCAAAATATAAATTGTCAGGGATAACCGCTAGAGGGCGCACTGAAGCCTAACCTTGTGTCTAGACTTTGTCTGGGACTTCATTTCCCAGATTGCACCTCTGTCACATGTTTGGATTGTAATGACTTGCAGCTTGTTTAGGCATCTGTGTATAAACTGTCCTCGGATTAGCCAACAATGTCTCACATCTGGTCTGTGCATATGCCATGTCTGCAATCCATCCAATCCTAAAATAAACAAACTTGTAGAAGCTCTGCCCATGCAGCCACCAAGGGTAAACAAATAAATACAGACACAGATCTTTAATTACCGACTCATGCATGAAAGACCCAGACCAATCTGTTTCTGGTTCCTTCTGTGCTCTGAACATGACTGGAAGGTGTTCCTCACAATTTTGCAGTGAAAGCACCATCACGTTACAGTTTAGTTTTTTTTTTTTCCCCCAAAAAAATTGAGATGCAGTATATTAGATGCAGTACTAAAGTACATTACCATAAGTTTAAGTCCCTGGAACTAGCTTCAACTGGAACTTGAGCAAGAAAACCATGAAAGAAACGAGTTACGTTTGTCCTGAATACACTGTAATGTTGAAAGATACCAACTCAATGTAGCTCAGTGGGACCTCAGAAGATTCAAATGAACCTCAACTGTACTTTGAGGGTTTTTTTTTTTGCATTGCAAGACACATACATACAAGATCCACCAAGAATGGGAAGACCATGCAAACTCCATGCAGACAGACCCAAAAGCAGGACTCGAACACCCAAAACTGAACATGCAAGGTGACGGTGCTAACCACTAAGCCACTGTGCTGCCATATCCCAAACTATAATGGTCTATCCACCTTGTCAGAAAGGGGATTGCAACGTTTTATGTATCCAACAGGATTGATTTAGTTTGCTGCCGAGGAACCATTTTTATGCTTACATGATTCATCCTTATGCGTTCTGAGACATTGTGCCACTTTTACTGCACTTACCGCATTGTCTATTTTTGCCTATTGTTAAATCTAGGTCGTCATCTCACACACTTTGTGTTCTCAGGCTCCATTTTAGTTTTTCTCATGCTCGCCTAATAAATCCCATGCCAAATGATAAAAAATGATTAATAATTACATATGAACTCTAGTAATGTTAAGGACATGAGAAGACGTGTAGGTAGGAGTTTGTTTTGCAAAATGTTTCTCAAAGTATAGCCAGAGATGAACATTAACGATACACACAATAGGCACAATTTGTAACCATCTTTTGTTTCATAAATGTTGTTTTCTTTATGTATGTTGCTGCAGGTCACCAGCATAAATCATTCATACATTCAATTTAAATTCTTCAGCCAAAAGTAACATCTTAGGCAGCAGATCCTGTGACTTCACAAAACTTACTCCATTGTGAGCAAACATATCTTTCAACAAGCATTCACAATGCTGAATGATAAATATATGTGTTGATTTATATCTTGATTTAGATGCCACCAACTACCACTTGGCGCAGAACCCTCTCTACTCCAGGGTGCAGTACCACCCCAAATAAAATGCAAAGTAATCAGTCTTGTTATAACCCTATTGGAATACAGCAGCGTGTCAATTACTGGTCGGTTGTTTTGTATTGGCAGAAAGAAGCCCAGAGAAAGAACCAGAGGAAAGATTTCCAGATAAAATGACAGATGGTTTTATTCTGAATCATATGACCGAAAGAAACCTATAGGCCCATTTTGCTTACAGTGTCCAAAACGCTATGTAGTGGCCCAGTAAATCTCAACTCTGGACCGCACAAAAGGGTACTGGCAAGTAGTCATTACACCAGCAGCTAAAGAAAAGATGCCATTCAGCACAGAAAACCGATACTGGCAATATACTGTAGGGTCCTACCTTTTTGGCCTGCATATCTGGTTGACATGTTCATCCACTTGAACAGCAAGGAGAACCATCTATACCATCTCCAGAAACCCTTAGAAGAGAAGTACCTCAGAAAAGCTGAGCTAATGGTGAACCTTAAAAAGTGCCCCTTTGGGCTGACCAGAGCCCAGGACCTGGAATAGTATATTGGCTGTGGGTTACTGAAGCCCCAGGAAAAATGTTAAGGCGGTACGCACATACTGGAGGGCCTCCACCAAAACGTAAGGACAAGCTTGCTAGCGAGTTATTACAGATGGTTTGTCCCTACCTTCTTCCCTGTGGCAGCAGGCCTTTCACATTTACTAAAGAAACGTCAACCACAGAAAGTCCAGCAGACTGCAGAAATAGAGCAGGCATTCTAGCAACTAAAAACATCCATCCTTCGAAACCCCAACTTTGAACACCCCTTTCTGCGTACAGATCTCTCAAGCCCTCTCAAGGGTCTCTTTATCGAAGTCTCGGGAGAGTGCTATGCTGAGCGGGAGGCTTGAGGCATCTTCACGTGAGAGAGTATACATTTATACATCTAGTATGTGAGAGAGAGCAGCACTACACAACAGTAGAGCAAGAGGTCCTTGTCATCAAATGGGCCACAGAGGAGCTACATTACTATCTAATAGTATTGCACTTCATGCTAATCACAGTCCCCTGCGTGAATGGGAAGGGCAAAAATTCAACAACCCTCACATTACCCATTGGTTTCTCTCACTGCATATTTACTCCTTCTCCATCCTGCACCATTCAGGGCCTAAACACGGTAATGCAGATGGACTTTCCTGACACCACGTGATCCTTGCTACAAGCTTAGAGCTGTATGGGGGGGTAGGGTGGGGGGGGGGTGCTTTGATGGCGGGCCTACAGTCAATGTCTTTGATCATTCACACGCTCCGTGCTCAGCATTGAAACAGAGTTTCAAGTAAAGGGTAAAGGGTATGTTCAGCCCCAAGGCCAGCTCCACTATATGCGCGAATGGGCGGGGGGCTTGTGTCTCACTTCAGACCAATCCCAGACCTGATAATCATACCAAGTAGGATCACCGCCTCCTACGCTCCTTTGATACAAGGCAGAACAGGTCCATGCTTTCATATTGCTTACATCAAATTTTGACCCTACCTTCCAAATGTTGCAGCGGAAATCAAGACTCATCAGGCAGGGAAACATTATTCCAACATTGGTGATCCCATGCAAATTATAACCTCTGTCTCCTGATGGTAGCA
This sequence comes from Clarias magur, assembly GCA_013621035.1. Lineage (NCBI taxonomy): Eukaryota > Metazoa > Chordata > Actinopteri > Siluriformes > Clariidae > Clarias > Clarias magur. The sequence goes on from QNUK01000038.1 coordinate 1,850,726, forward strand.
GACAGGAGTGGCACCCTGTGTGGTCTTCTGTTGCTGCAGCTCAACTACGTCGAGGTTCAACGTGTTGTGAGCTCCGAGATGCTTTTAAACATATCTACCAAGATATTACTTGAGTTAACGTTCCCTTCCCATCAGCTCATACCAGTATGTCCAATCTCCCATAACCTCTGGCATCAAGAAGGCATTTTCACCCAGAGAACCATTGCTGACTGGATATTTCCTCTTTTTCAGACCATTCTTTGTAAACTCTAGAAATGGTTGAGCATAAAATCCCAGTAGACCAACAGTTTGGGAAATACTCAGACCAGCCCGTATGGCACCAACAACCATGCCACATTCAAAGTCATTCCAGTCACCTTTCTTCTCCAATACGATGCATGGTTTACACTTCAGCAGATCGTCTCAACTAAATATATTGAAATGCTGCCATTAGATTAGATCAGGGGTGGCCAAGTTCGGTCCTAGAGAGCCGCAATCCTGCAGAGTTCAGCTCCAATCCTAATCAAACACAGCTGAACAAGCTAATCAAGGTCTTGAGGACTACTAAGGCTACTGGCAGGAGAGTTTTTTTTTTCAGGGCTGGAGCTGAACTCTGCAGGATTGCGGCTCTCTAGGACCGAACTTGGCCACCCCTGTATTAGATATTTGAGTTAATGAGCAGTTGAACAGGTGCATTGACCTCAAACCTGCCTTGAAGATAGTTTAGGATTTCTAAATATTGTGCATTGTGTAGACTATATAAGGCATCAATGTAGCTGTAAAAAATTATTTAGCTATTTAATATAATGTCTAATATAGCAGGATGGAAAACACAAAAGCAATATGGTTTGAACATAGGAAGTGAAAGACAAAACTAATTAAAAAGAAACTGGCAGAACCAAAAGTCCAAGAACCAAATGTTTATGTCAAAACTGTTACAATTTGGCAAAATGAAATAGGATTTACATTTCACAAAACCAGGATGTTCAAAAGCTGTTTGGTCTTTTTGCCTGGCTGTAGGACACTGTCTCAAACAGCATGACGAGAAGTGTTACTGTTGCTTTACTTCCGTGTGAACTCCCTGGTGTTGTTGGAGATCACGCTGAAAGCTCTTCCCACAGTGACCACAAGTATACGGCTTCTCTCCTGTGCGAACGTGCTGGTCTTGCTGGAGAGGACTCTGACAAATATCGCCCTTCCCACACTGTCCACAGTGGTACAGATTCTCTCCTGTGTGAACGTGGTCGTGTGCCTTAAAATGAACCCCTTGACTAAACCTCTTCCCGGACTGTCCGCAATGATACGACGTCTCTCCCGCCTGGATGCGCTGGTGTTGTTTGAGAGTACTCGGACGAGCAAAAGCCTTCCCACACTGTCCACACTGATACGGCTTCTCTCCAGTGTGAATGCGCTGGTGCTGTTGGAGGGTACTCTGACAAGCGAAACTTTTCCCGCAGTGCTCACAGTAATACGGCTTCTCTCCGGTATGTACGTGCCAATGTGTCTTTAGATGACTCTCTTGAGTAAAACTCTTCCCACACTGGTTACACTGGTACGGCTTCTCTCCTGTGTGAATGCGCTGGTGTTTTTGGAGAAGGCTCTGGCGAGTAAAACTCTTCTCGCACTGGTCACAGCGGTATGGCCTCTCGCCAGTGTGGAGGCGCTTGTGCTGTTGGAGGTGATTCCGACAAGTGAAACTCTTCCCACACTGGCCACAGTGATACGGCCTCTCTCCAGTGTGGATGCGCTCGTGCCGGTGGAAATTACTCTGTAAGGTGAAACTCTTCCCACATTGAGAGCAACAATACGGCTTCTCTCCCGTGTGGACGCGTTGGTGCTGTTGGAGATGATTCTGACAAGTAAAGCTTTTCCCACACTGTCCACACTGATACGGCTTCTCTCCCGTGTGGATGCGCACATGCTGCTGGAGATTACTCTGACAAGTAAAGCCCTTCCCACAGTGAGAGCAGTAGTACGGTTTCTCTCCCGTATGGATGCGCTCGTGCTGCCGGAGATTACGCCGAGAGGGAAAGCCTTTTCCACACTGAGTGCAGGGATACGGCTTCGCTCCTGTGTGGGTGCGCTCGTGCTGTTTGAGATTACTCTGTAAGGTGAAACTCTTCCCGCACTGTCCGCACCGATACGGTTTCACTTTCGTATGAATGCGCTGGTGACTTTTGAGAAGACGGCTTTTTGCAAAACTCTTCCCACAGTCTGAGCACTGGTACATCTGGAAAACATCAGAAAAATGACTCAAATGATGAACACAAGGACAGCAGAACACTCGGATGATTTGTGTCCTGCTCCTGAGCAGAAGAAGCACTCTCACGCTAACGGTTCCGTACTCACTCAGCTTGTTACGGCTTGTCACAAATGTGCCACCGAGTTGTTTAGAGAGCACAAGAGAGTTCAATGAGAATAAAGGCGAATTGTGCGCATGCCAAAATAAGGCAATTTGGAAAAGGATTGCCGTTTTTGCTGAGAAGACATAAGGCTGAATTAATACGAAGTTTATAAATGTAATGGAAGAGAATGGCAGTGGTGGCTCAGGGGGCCAAGGCAGCGAGTTACTGATTGGAAGATCGGCGGTTCGATCCCCACCAGGTTGCCACTGTTGGGCCCTTGAGCAAGGCCGTTAAGCCTATCTGCTCCAGGGGCGGCGTATCATGACTCTGACCCCAGTTATGGTGGGATATGCAACAAAAAAAAAAAAAGAATTTTACTGTGCTGTAATGTACATGTGACAAATAACGCCTTACCTTAACTCAGGTTTTTTTTTCCCCCCGACCACATTTGATCCATAAAAGTTGGCGGTTCAGCACCATCAGCATTTTGCTAATGTCTTGCGGAGTGCTTAACCCAGTTCCAGTAATTTCGAAAATCTTTAGTTGTTTTCCTCGCTTGATGGTGACTTTTATTTTGACCCGAGAGTGTATTTGTCCTCAGGTTTTTCTGTTTATACAGTCAGTGCAGACTGGAGATCTATATGTACTGCATGTCTAAAAAGTGAATTTTGCATAATAGGTTCCCAGTTTAAGTGACATGACAGGGCAGTGGAAAATGTTTTTGTCAGCTTTGTAAAATACTCAATAGACAAAAACTTTTTTATTTATTTATTTTTTACATTTTTCAGCGATTTTGTAATCAGTTATTTGCTACATTTTATTACTGAACACTCAAATGATGACCCAAATATTCTGTAATATATCTCTCGCTATGATGAAGCTATCGGAACACAATGTGCTCCTCGGCATATGGAGCCTTGAACACAGCGGGATGCCCCAGAGCCGGACCAACACGACAGCCATCGTGCCGTTTAACACCCTACCCTCACTTGACCCTAATATCAGGATGGTGATGTACAGTAGTGAGCAGCGCGTCTTTATAGTGCGAACCTACTGGGTCACCGATTTATTTAAGAGATGTCGGTAGGTTCAGGAACATGGAGCACTTAAGAGTCTTTTATTTGCTCATTTGTAAGGTGTTTCAAAGGGGAAGAAAAGAAAGATCAGACACATGAGTAAATTGGACCTTTGAGTCAGAGGCAGCAGGAGTCTGTTGAGGTTTTCTTGCAGAGCTCTGTCTGGACTCTGGTTTCATTATAAGATGCTGAAAGGATCAGGACACTGGAAGAAGAATACACAGAATGATGACTGCAGAACCTCCACTACCTCTTAACTACTGAGCAAATCTCAGTTGAACTCACCTTAATGATGTATCATTGCACCTATGAGGAAGGAGCTGTTCCCTGAGGTGTTCCTGCTTCTTTCTTTTCCTCCTTCTCCTTCTTCTACCTCTTCTTCTCTTTGCTCTTTGAGTCTGACAAACCAGCTCGAAAGTGCATTACCGCCACCTATTGGTGGACTGCAGTGGACTGGCCTGGATACTGTATAATTGTTCTTATCAGCCACTCTATTTGGATAAAAGCGTCGGATCATTATAGCTCAGAAGAGTTTTCAATGAAATGATAAAATGGAGAAACTCCAGCTGTGAATCCTTAAGAGTGTTGCATATACAGTAAGCCTTTTGTCTTCTGTGCTTTTTTGTCTCTTTATATCACAACCTCTCTCTCACTCTCTCTCTGTCTCTTTGCTATGGAGCCATTGTTTGCTATGGATTGGCACCCCATGCAGGGTGTACCCCACCTCGTGCCCAAAGTCTCCTGGAATAGGCTCCAGGCCCCCTGTGACCCTGTGCAGGATAAGAGGTATAGAGAAGGAACAAATGAATGAAAAATAGATGGATATACTGTATATGCAAAATGTACAGGACGTGCTCATTTATTGAGTTACCTTTTAATTACCGATGTTGACCGGATAGGTTCCTAGATAGATGGAATTACAATAGTGCAGATTTATCAAGTTTATCCCTAACAACCAAGCCAGAAGTAACATCTCCACAAGTGATGAGCAGAAACTAGAGACTAGTAATGAGTTCTTCCACCATTTCCTATACACATTTCCTACAACCTTAGCTGGACGAATAGTATGGAAGAATTAAAGAATCACAATATGCAAACTAAGCAAGCGGGTAATGGTAAATACCACTGATCTTATTACACACCCTTGAGGTGTCCCATCATCAGCCAATGTTATGCTTCTCTCCATAACATATCAATGATCCTGCTTTGCTTCTTTCTCCCAAACATCCACAACACTCTACCCATCGTGCTCCTTTCCTTCCCGAATTTACTTGGATAGGATGCCATCAAACACTTTTTTTCCAAGCTGTATACTAACCTCTTATTCACCATTCTTTACATTAGCTTACAGACATATAGCCTACGGCTTTCCGAGTGATTAGATCCCGTCCTGGTTTTCATATAGTGATAATTACCACCTCCATCCAGGCCACTGGCACTTGGCCCTCCTGCCATATTTTATTACACAACTGCAGTAACTTCCTCAACCCCACGTACGTGCTTCATCATGGAATAACATATCCCATGCTTCCCCAGAGCGGCCTTTCCAGTCTTCAATAATGCACTTCTTGATTCCTTCCACGCTAAATGGAACATTTTTCTGCATTTCCATCATTCTCTTTCCTGCCCTGGTTTTCCATTTTGTTTCCCGCCTTCCTCTTTTATTTCTCTGTCAAATTCCTCGGGCTATGAATCACAGCAAAATAGTTAGCCATTCATTTTCTCTATTCATCACTGACACATTGGTACCATCTGTCTCTACTGGATGGTTCCATTCCCTCTTTTCCCCACACAGCTTCTTTTTTTTTTCTTTTTCTATCATCACCCACGCTTCTCTTATTCGTGTTGTACTTCCAATGCGACTTATATGTCCTTCTTTGTCTTGTATTCAATCATACTGTATGTTTAAAGGTCTGGGATCTCATCAGTTTACATTTATATCAAACACGGCATCGCATTCCTTTTGTTTTGCTTTTGGGACGAGATCTCATATCTATCAGGCATTTCTATATCCACGTTCTTGTCGACCTGACCTACAGTAGATACCTGCCAATTTCTCCAATAAGGTTTTTCAAATATCCACCTGCCTCCTAAAACCTCTACCGTTATATACATATTTTACCCCACACTGAATAATGGTCACGGCTAATAGTTCCTAATGGTGCACTAGAATTGGAGACGAATATTAAATCTATCACGGACTATCTATTCGTACGTTACCTTCAATCATTTCAGCATGTTAAATGATTCTCTTCTCTTTTCTTCTACCCTATTCCTACTATTCCTTCCCTTTTCTATCTCCTAAACGTTTCCATCAATTATACTAATTTACAGTCATGGCTTTCGCGTTGTTCTTTCTTGGCCGAAAACCATACGGAGAACGAAGAGCCCTAACCACCAACAGGCAGCCAGCATGAAGGTGCATTACCAGCACGCACTGGATCGGAGTGTGGAGCAGAAGATTGGCAATAAAACGGCACTAAATCTCTTTATACAGCTTTTTCGAAATGCAATCAGGTGCCCGTCTACTCTCGGTAAAGTTTCTTGCCCAATGTAATCTTATATCTGGCTTCTTGAAATGTTCATATCGGTTCTCTTCTTTCCTCTTCATAAGCACTGCACTCCAGTAGCACTTCAGAAATAGCAACGTGAGAGATATTGGTGCACAGTTTAGGCAAGATGTTTCCGAATAGTCTTCATATCAAAAATAAACCCAGAAACACCTTAGTGGACGATGCTGTTGACTTCATCCTCTCCACCTCATCTCTAATGCTCTTGGCCCGTTTGAATGAAGACACCTGCATGATCAAGAAATATATGCGAATCCATCTAGAAACAATGGAGTTTGTGTATCAATGAATGAATAAATAAATAAGTGATTGGGCGGTAGCAACGTTTTCAGCGCTGCCTCTGTTCACCACCACAGTGGATTTGAAATGAAGCGATCAGGATATGATCACACCGACACCTACTGTACCTCTTCCGCAGGGTTCGTGATGCGGCTGCATCGTGGGAAGGAGTTTCTCCTCATCAAGGAAACAATTCTGCAATCATACACTTTAGGTTTCTTCTGTGATCCCTGACCATTTTCACCAGTTCTCTCTCTCTCTCTCTCTCTTTTCTGCTATACATTCGATAGGTCTGTTTTTTCTCCTTCGTCGTCATGATGGCTCCTTCACTGCGTCTGCACAGTAAGCGTTAACCCAGTGGTTCTGGTAAGTTGCAACCGGACTTGCTCCATGTTACTAAATCCATGCTCCATTAGGTGTAACGAACCGTATTGATCTGTATACTAAAGGAGACGTTTTATGCCGTTACTTTCTCTACATTGCATTAATGTTGGCTGATCTAGACATTAGATTAAATACTAAAACTGAATTCAGGTCCATTTAGTTTAAATTCTCCAACTTAAATGAGCCCTTGTCCTAGGGCTTAGGGCCTGACGATTATGAATACAAGATAATTGAGATTCAATGATTATTGCGCTGCAGTCCTTTTTCCCCATTACTCTTCTCACTGTGTGACGAGATTAGAAATCTGTTACATACTTTACTGCAGTGCGCCTTTATCCCTCATTAAACTCCCTCTCACCCAGGCCGTGGTATTTATCTCCATTGTCAAAAATACCTCTCCGTTTCATTAAAAGTGGAATAAATGCATTAAGATTCCAAAGTCAATGAGTTGTCATGGTAAATGATTGTGATTTCTGCAGTAATCAATCACGCAGTCCTACTGCACTTGCTCCTCTGTACCGTTCAATTTTGCAAGCGTATTTAAGGAACTAACTTGACTAACTCTGAATTATTGCTCCTGGTTTCGCTTTCCAGCTCAGCCACTGAATCACGTTTCCATCAGTGACGAAACCTGCTTTTATAAAGACACACTTGGTATGTGGTTCTGAAGATGTTGCGGTGAAAGAAAGTGCATAAAAATGCGCGCAACACGAATTGGACACTGGCTCTCTGTGTGTCTTGTCTTCCACCTAAGGATGGGCACGTCGCTGGTTGAGTACCTTTATACTTTACAACTCGTATGGGGTGTATAAAAAAGGGGTTCTTATTTATATTTTAAAAAGAAAATGACATACAACTACTTGTTCTTCAACAGGATTTAATATACTTTGTTCACAGACAAACATGCATTCACAATTAGTGTCTAATCGAGTATTACTAATGTAAGTAAGGGTCAGGCGAGGAACAAACAACACAAGCTGGGCCGGAACGCAAGAACCAAAAGAACGAAGAGAAAACAAAGAGGCAAAGAGAACATACACAAGGCTTGTGACCCAACAGGTGAGAAACACTGAGGGTGTTATACTGTGCCGCGAGTGCACATGTTGGCTGGATTATGGATGGACCCGAATTCCTTCTTCAGTCACATGAAAAGACACAAACACACCAGCTGGTGGTGATATAATCCTAACGGTAAAACCACAGTGACCAGTGATCAGGAGCATGAAAAAGCGATCACTCATACCGAATGATCTTACAAGACTAAAATGCCGTTTTCCCTGTTTATAATGAAAAGTGTGAACTTCAAAATGATCTTCAGGATTTCCAAATCATTTTCAGTGACCTTAAACAGGATGAAAGATTAAAACACACAGAAAACCACCTAATAAAAAGAAAAAAAATCATCATAATAATTAAAAAAACAAATTAAATACCCATGTACGTGTGTGTGCTACGCCTTAATGCTCAGAATCCTTTATATACACACTAGAGTGTGTGTGTGCGTTACTGACATTATTATTTTTTTATTAAGCTACTGTAAACAAAAGTGACCTTTTGCCCATAAACTTTATATGCAACCCTCACTCATGTCCCTCGGGACCCCGGTCCTGATACAGATTTGTCCTTTTCACCAGGTCTAAAGAAAACATGTAGTGCTCTTCCTTGGTTTGTATTTGTTCATTCTGAATTGTGGATTCATATTCATTCAAGTCACATCCGTCCGATTCATAAAATGAAATAAATAACTTAAAAGGGAATAAAAAAATCTTAAATGAATATTCACAACGCTCAGAAAATTTAAAAAGAAGGATTTAAAAAAAAAAAAAAAAGCCAAAATGTTGCTATAAAAAGTGTGTGTGTGTGTGTAAAATGTCCTGTATACTCACGTTAACTTTGTACAACAACTTTTAGACCGTGTCCAAAGGGGTGGAGCCTAATTTAAATTTCCCATAGAATTTTGTTGGAGTCGCTGTTGCTAGGCAACAGCAGGGCAACGGATACCAAAAACAAGGCAATATGTACATAGTCATCGGTCTGACTTAAACGACATTGTTTAACTGTTAAACGCGAAGTACAAACCAAACGTCAATGTGTTCCGCCCTGTTGAGGAACATGATCTTCATCATCATCACTACCAGGTGTTTAAACTGTCGAAACAGTGTCACTTCAAGTAGCACTCGTTCATTGTGCCAGGAACTGCTGAGCATCAAATACTGATGTTCAGTATAGAATATGAACAGGAAGCAGCGTTCGCTAAACTCCGCTAGTCAGATATCTCAACGCGACACTAACCAGTGAACCATTGTTTAACACCTCACTCTACGTCATACCAGCGTATATTTACAAGCAATGCCCCGAGTAAGCCGGCCGACGTCAAGCCGAATACTGCTATGATGTCATACTATAATAATCAGGTACGTGATTGGCTGATGAACGTAAGCTCCACCCTTTTCGACCTGAAATTTCAAACAGTAGCTGTAAATAATCTTCAATGAGAACAGCATCCAGATGTTTCAAATCAGGAAGTAAAATACTACACAAACACACACACACACACACACATGTACACACTCTTCCCTGTCTATTTACAGCAGCAGAAGAGTGAGCAGGACTCTGGAGGATCCGGGCTCTGGAACTTTCCCGATGTGGGCGTGTCCACACACTGAGCGATGAACATGTGCAGGTCTGACATGTGAGGAGCCTCCTGGGCTTGTTGCTATGGAAACACACACACACGTAAAACTACAATGCATGCCTTCATCAAACCTTACATATGTGATATATAATAGTACACGGGTAGTGATGTGTCAACTACTGACTCTGTGACCCTTACCTCACTCACTCACTGCCTCACTCACTGCCTCACTCACTGCCTCACTCACTGCCTCACTCACTGCCTCACCCTGACGACCTGCCTCACTTATTCCTCATCCACTCATCCACTCCATACTTTTCGCAACATTTCCAAAAACAAAAACGCTTTTCCCCCCAAAACGAGACAAAACCACTTCGGCCCCCTACCTCCTCCAAGACTATTTTTTTTTTCTCTTTTTCAAAACAAGACCTTTTCTTCCCCCAAAACAAAAGAAAACTCTTTTTCCCTCCAAAACCTTTGAAGTTCCCTTATTGATGAAGAAAGTATCCATGTATCTAAAAGGTTCTATGAAGTAGTAACATACAGTAACTTGACCCTCTTTGCCCCGTATCCGTCTCTCCCTCTGACTCACGGTGATGGTGTCGTAGGCGCCGGTGATGAGGGCGATGAAGAGCGACAGCACCATGTAGATGAAGAGCGAGATGAAGGTGTAGAGGTAGAGCTGACTGAAGAGCCACACCAACGTGCTGCTGCGCTCCACCTCCGAGAAGGTCACGAACATGTCGTCTCCGTTTATCAGCGAGAACAGGCACTCCGACACCGTGGACAGGGAGCGGAACTGACACACACACACACACACACACACACACACACACACACACACACACACGTGTGTGAACTCATTGTGACAACTCACGTTAGAGTCTTATAAATCACTGAGAATTTGTTCCATCACATGTACGTGTGTGTGACATTAGTATATTAGTGTGTGTGTGTGTGTGTGTGTGTGTGTGTTACTTTAGCATGGTAGGGTCCGAGGACGATCCAGCCGCAGAAGCAGTAGCCCATGTAGATTGCAGCAGCACAGCAGCAGAAGCGAATGACGTTTGGAAACGCAGCTCTCAGGGTCACGATCAGGATCTGCACGCGCACACACACACACACACACACACACACACAGTATGTGTTAACACCTGAGATTTTCTCTACCTGTTAAATTGGTACTTTTCTGAAACTTACGTTATATTTCTGGAAGAAGCTGAGGTAGCGGATCACTCCCACCCACACCAGCAGCGTGGACGTGCCCATCAGGATCCCACACACGTCATAGGACGCCAGGTTCTACAGTACCACACACACAGACACACACAGACACACACACCGACACACACACACAGACACACACACACAGACACACACACACAGACACACACACACAGACACACACACACAGACACACACACAGACACACACACAGACACATACAGACACATACAGACACATACAGACACACACACACAGTCAAAGGAGAGGATTCTACTATATATTTAACACACTGTTCATTCCTGTGTGGAATCTTAATTCTTGTAATCTTATATCCCCCCACCCCCCCACACACACACACACTTGTACTGTGCCATGATTTCAAAGAGGAATAACGATAATAAGACACTGGAAACTTTATGAAATGTAAAAGAATGAAAAGATTTGACCTGCATTTCCTGGTTTGAACACTGGATGTCACTGTTGCTAAGATAATTTAACTCCCTCTCCTTATTCATCCTCATTCCTCTCATCATCGTGGGGATACACCCTGGATGGGGTCCTTCTGACCTCTTCTTCTTCATTTTTTTAAAATAAGGAAACTGGTGTGTGTGTGTGTGTGTGTGTGTGTGTGTGTTTACCTTGGTCTCAATGCCGATCTTGATGAAGGAGGCGATGATGGTGAGAACGTCGCTGATGATGATGAGTAAATACCAGCCGTTAATGAACTCCAGTCGGTCTCCCCAACACACACTCTGGGCCAGGGACTGCCGGAAGAATCGCACAAACTCCTACACACCCACACACACACACACACACACACCATAAATAACAACATCTTGACACTTCATCGATCTATTCATCTTCTATAACTCCATAATCCATTGATCTATTTTATACCATCCCTCCATCATCCTATTAATCTACATCCACTCCTCCATCATTTCCTCCACCACTCAAAATCCTCATTTCATTCCCCCTGTCATTCGTTCCTTCTCTTCATCTTCACTATTTTATCTCTCCATTCCTGACTTCTTAAAACTTCTCTTAATCCAGCACTTTATTTATCTAAGGCTATAGTATGGCTACATATCACTCCATCTTTCTCTCCATCTGTTCCCCTCCTTCTCTCTCTCTCTTCACCCTTCATACATTTTGCAGGATGATTCCTCGGAGTATGGATCGTCCACACAGGGCCAGAGAGAGGCCGCACACTATCGCCACCAACACGTCAAACGCCACCCGCGTGAAGTTCTCCTCTAACAGATGGGCAGAGAGACAGACAAAGGGACAGAGAGAGAGAGAGAGAGAGAGAGAGAGAAATGTATGTATTTAATTAACAACTACAAATACCAGTCTAGAGTTTCCTGGAAGCATTCAATGCGTAAATTTTACGAAATTCAACACTGAGCGATTGAGGGGCCAAGCACTTTTTGATTAGTATTAACATAAAAATCTAATAAATAACTGCGATCTGAATTTAATGATGAAAAAATGTGTTCAAAAGAAAACAAAACAAGAAAAATTGGGAGTTGTTCCATTTTTAAATGGCTGACGTTGTCCTTGAAAAATTACAAACTTGTTTTATGCTCAAGTCTAAAGCCTGCATTTGTTCTTTGGAAAACTTGATATTTTTTAAACTCCACAATATAAGGCAAGTGTGTGTGTGTGTGTGTGTGTGTGTGTGAGAGAGACAATGACTGTGTGTTCTTACTGTGTCCAGACACGCTGGGATCCCTGCACTCCCTGATGACGGCCTGGTTACGCAGACTGATCTTCACTTTCCCACTGTGGGCTCTGTTATCAAAGAGGATCTGTGAGAACACACACACACACACACACACACACACACACACACACACACACACATATACACACACACACACACACACACACACACACACATATATACACACACAATATATATACACACACACATATATACACACACACACATACACACACACACACACACACACACATACACACACACATACACACACATACACACACACATACACACACACACATACACACACAACAATATACACACACACATACACACACATACACACACACACATACACACACACACACACACACACACACACACACACACACACACACACACACACACACACACATACACACACACACACATACACACACACACATACACACACACACATACACACACACACACATACACACACACACAATAACACACACATACACACATACAACACATACACACATACACACACATACACACACATACACACACATACACACACATACACACACACACACACACACACACACACACACACATACACCAGTTTACCAGGCACCCAGACCAAAAAGAAAACCC
>QNUK01000038.1:1868588-1876088 GCA_013621035.1 Clarias magur
GAAGCTTTCATTCATGTCAGAGGCTAGTAGTATCTCATGAATGTTTAGAGCTGAAAACGTACAGTGTACCATCTCGCTTTGATTGGTGCGAGTTCTCAGCTGGAGTGTTTTTCATGGTAATGTGTAAGCTGAACACAGCAGTGCTGATGTCAGTAAACAGGGGTTCAGGTTTCAGCTAAATATTAAACAACACACAATAAGACCTGAAACCTCCCCAAAACTTGGCCACGGGAAAAAATATATACTTCTTTGTTTTAGTCTGGAAATATCAAATCAAATCAATATCATGATAAATTAAACAGTTCAGCTCGATTATGATTTTTTTTTTTTTGCCCTTATAGTTCTTGTACTGAAAATATGCCCAACTATTAAAGCTGGGACATTTTCTTTTAATGAATGAGTTCTCCTCTATGTTCCTTCCATAGTGGAGTCATGTGACCACACACATGGAAAGGGGATGTTCATTACATGAACACATACTTAAATACACATGCACGTAACACTTAACAGCTCGAGCGCGCCAACACCTGCAAGGTGACGAGGATGATCTTCAGCAGCTGCAGCGCCAGCTTGTACGGTTTGCGGCCCTTGGCATGGTATTTGTCACACGGGCTCATGAAGAAGTACTTCAGCTTCCTACGCAGAGCCTCTTCCTCCGCCAGGTCCAAGTCCTCGTCCTGCGCCGCTTTACGCAGGGACGCCCCCTGGAGGTCCAGAGACGGACGGACGCCGTGAGCTCCATCGCTGAGGTCGACGGGACTGGGGTCAAAGGTCACGGTGGTCAGTAGTCTCTCCTTCTCTGTAACAGAAAATAGAAATGATAGAAGGACAGTGAGAGAAAGAGAGAAGGACAGAGGCCGAAAGATAGAGAGAAAGAGAGAGAGAGAGAATGGGACAGAGAGACAGACAGTCAGTGAGAGACAAAGGGAGAAAGACAGGCAGGCAGACAGAGAGACAGAGAGAGACAGAGCGGCAGACAGAGAGACAGACACAGAGACAAGGAGACATAGCGACAGACAGACATAGAGACAGACAGACAGAGAGAGAGAGACAGAGAGAGAGAGACAGAGCGAGAGAGAGTGAGACAGAGACAGACAGACAGTGAGACAGGGGGAGACAGACAGTGAGACAGGGAGAGACAGACAGTGAGACAGACACAGAGACAAGGAGACATAGGGACAGACATAGCGACAGACAGACAGAGAGACAGACAGACAAAGAGAGAGAGACAGAGCGACAGACAGTGAGACAGAGAGAGACAGACAGTGAGACAGGGAGAGAGACAAGGAGACATAGCGACAAACAGACATAGAGAGAGAGAAAGAGAAATAAAGAGACAGAGAGAGAGAGAGAGAGAGAGAGAGAGAGAGACAAAGAGACAGATAAACAGACAGACAGAGAGACAGTGAAACAGACAAAGAGACAGATAGAGATACAGACAGAAAGACAAATAAAGAGAGAGAGAGAGATCACAAATTAAAGAAGGCATAAACTGATGATTAAATGATTCTCCTCTTTTACTGTATAAAAAATAATCTACAGTCACATTTATATAAATGATATTAATATTACAGAGATGATTTATTATTTCCTCAGGTGTCATGAACTGATGTGTGTGTGTGTGTGTATATATATACACAGAGAGAGAGAGAGAGATGATAACAATATAAGAGAGATGTACAAACAGAGACAGAGAGACTATAGAGAGATAAGAATATAAGAGAGATGTACAAACAGAGACAGAGAGACTATAGAGAGATAAGAATATAAGAGAGATGTACAAACAGAGACAGAGAGACTATAGAGATGATAATAAATGTATCAGTAACTGAATGAAGATCGGATGAGTGGACTGATAAACACACCCGAGTCCTCCTCTCGTACCGGATGCTGGTGTGTTGATAAAGAGGTTGCCATGCAAACGCGTTACGACTTTCAAGCTAATTAAACCTTCAAACAACTAGTAACCGATAAATAAATAGGTAAATAAGTAAATAACTCTTTATAAATAACACAACAGTCAGCGCTGCAGAAGTGACCAGGCCGCGCGCGCGCCCGACGTCTCCATTGCAGCCGAGATGTCAACACAGCCGAATAACAACCAGCGCTTCCGGGTTAGTCACGTGACCGCCCGGCACGTGACCCCGACCGTCTCGCTCAGGTCGCACGTGAGGGCTTTGTTCCGTCTGTGGAGTTTATCGGGAGTTATGTTGAAGCGAGAGAGGAACACAGATGTGATTAAACACTATCAGTGCATTTTTATGTCTACACTGGTGGCCCTTCATATAAATGACTACTGTATAAAGTATAAAAAAAGAAGCTAAGGTAATTAGGACCAGGAAAATCTCCTTTTTTTTCTATTTTTATTTATTAAGATCTAATAATTCACTGATATCTTGTAAATAATCATCACAATTTTGTCACTCACTCACACATCGTTCATACAACTTAATCCTGTATTCAAGGGTCGCGGGGGGGCCTGGAGCCTATCCCAGGAGACTTCGAGCACAGGGCGGGGTACACCGGGGACAGGGTGCCAAAACATCCTAGGAAACACACTCACTCATTCATGGAATGCCAGTTAGCCTACTCTACATGTATTTGGCCCGTAGGAGGAGACCGGAGAACTCAGAGGAAACCCACCAAGCACAGGGAGAACATGCAAACTCCATGCACACAGACCCCGAGGTGGGAAACGCACCCGGACCCTGGAGGTGTGAGGATGCAGGACTAACCACTACACCAACATGCTGCCGCAAGAGTAAAATAAAATAAACATAATTTATATTTATTAAAATTTTTTTTTTGCCACTTCTGACAATTCAGCTTCAGACAGTTTACTTCGGTGCTTGGACTCCAAATCATATACACACACCTCTTTTCTGACGGCCCCATAGTAGCATCAACAATGGTCACATCATAATAGGAAACATAATTCTACACATTGTTGCCATGATTAGATTTCAGTTTTAAAATAAGGACATTTGTATGTGTATACTTTTGTTTATGTGTGTGTGTGTATGACAATGCTCTTACCTTCACTATTAAACATAGCTCTGGGTCCAACTGTTGATTTCTTTTAGCATGCAACTTCACCGAGTGAAGAAATCATAAATGAGATGACTCAAACATTTGGTGAAGTTACATGGTAAAAAAAAAAAAAAAAAAAAAAAATCAACAGTTCGAAGCTTTAGGTGTTTTATTTTGATGATGCAGCCTGATCATTTGAAATGGCATTTTTTTTTTTTTGGTATAATGTTATATACACTTAAATCTATAACTGTATATACTGTAGTTTTATATACTGTAGCTTCTACGTGAGTATAAAGCAAGTGAGGGGTACAAACATGTACGGATACTGTACACCACAAATCACGTGACAGACGTTTAATGATGTACACAATTTGCGTTTATTGTAACAGCTTCACAGCAAACAAAAAGAAAGTTACATCAGCACCAGGATCAAGTCTCTCATGATAAATAATAAACAGTACGATAAGCAGAAACATTGGAAGAGAACACGCAAACAGAAGAGCACCGACCCAACACCTGATAATCATTTACACACACACATATGACCCGTCCCTGGACGGGTTCTCAAGGCGCTTATGCTGTAGACGAGTGAGGCAATAAGTAAGAGTTTTACTTGTTTCGGTTCCTGCTTGTGGTTTTAAATCAACCACAAGGAGCTGTAACAGAGTTTCTCTTGCGTCAGTATTTTGCATTGTTTAATAATAGCAATAATAGTGTAGTAATATATTCACACTCACTCTAAAGAGGTTTCACTCACAGAACTCACACACCTTTTTTTTTTTTTTTGTAAACTGAATTTTTTTGACTCTCTATCAATCCTGGTGTTGAAAATTATTGACCTGATTAACTCTGTAAAAAACACACACCCACACGCACCCCCCCCCACGCGCACCCCCCTCACACGCGCACTCTCACCCCCACGCGCACACTCACACACGCCGCGCACCCACACACACGCGCACCCCACACACGCGCACCCCACACACACACGCGCACACACACACACGCGCACCCCACACACACACGCGCACCCCACACACACACGCGCACCCCACACACACACGCGCACCCCACACACACACGCGCACTCCACACACACACGCGCACCCCACACACACGCGCACCCCACACACACGCACACCCACACCCACAGCGCTACTCATCCTCGTGCCTCTCTACCTCCCGTCCAGCTGCTTGTCTCGGGCGATGACGGCTTCGTCGAACTTGATCATGAGCGTGGTGCCCTTGTGCCAGTGTGCCGTGACTTTGGCGGGGAAGCCGCTGTGCGTGAGGAAGGCCTCCACCATGCCGGCGGTGAAGGCGGCGCAGTTCAGCGTGCTGTTCTCCTTGGGCACGGATATGAACGTGTTCACCAGCGGCTCCTTCTCGATGATGTAGTAAGTCTTGTCGTCGTCGTTGGCCTGCTCCAGCTTGTCCGCTTCCTTACCGAACAGAGACTTCCACACGGACACCTACAGAGGAGGAAAAAAAATCAGTTCCTATCCTAATCCTAACAGATTCGTTATTCAGTACAGTTAATAGTTATTTTGTTTAATCTACACTCGATTTGTGTCCTACACTGGGGGAGATCACTTTAACCTTTGGTGAAGTTAAAACATCAACAGTAAAAACCAGGGCACGTATTTATTAAGTGTCTCAGAATCACTCCAAGGATTCGAGCTTAAAGTTAATTTAAGACTAAAAATATTCCTAGCTCAGAGTAGGACATAAAAGTTCTTTATCAAGCTTCCTACTCTTACTTTCAGCAAGGAGTAGGACTGCTCCTAGGAAAACGTGTGACATCACAGTTTACGCTACACATTATAGTGCGTGGTGTAGTTTCAACAATTTTTGTAGTTTTAAACAGTGGAAAAGCGAAATGGTGAAATCAGCGGCAGTTGTGAAAGCTTTATGCTCACAGACAAAACTTATAGATGTGTGACTCGCTGCATGACGTTATCCTAATCAGATTGCTCCAATCACACCAGTTTAAAGCCCCTATAACAGAACTGTGTAGAACCGTCATAATCTGATCAGAATGAGACACGGGAGAGAGGGTGAGAGCGTTTTGCTTGCGGAGGAGGGAGTAAAATGTAAAGAAATAATTAAAGGAAAATTCTGCCCTACTCTTACCTCTAAAGCTAAGAAGTGAGTGGAGGCAGTTTGTGAAAGCATCAACGCCACCTGTCAGTTTTGTAGCACGTACCCCCTGACTCGCATAACTACCGGAGGATGGAGAATCCACATGGCATGTGTGTGGAGACTTTTGGGACACGACACAGAGGAGAACTTGGTGGTATCAAAAAGTTTCGAGGCTAGTTTTGTAACACGCCAACAGGTGGCAGCACAAGGCTGCACACATAACGTTCATAAGTCAGCGTGCCAAAAGACCTCGTCCTGTGTGCATCGGGAGCCGCGCGACTGGTGCTATTCTGACCATGTGACCATGTTAACACGCCTGCTATTTAAATTTACATCATGCAGATGCCCCTTTTCCAAAGCAACTTACATTTTTATCTCTTTGTACATCCTAGCAGTTGAGGGATAAAATAATAAAACAGCACACCTACTTCACTATTACATTTTAATACAATTATTTGGAATGCTGGAATTAAAGTTACTGTATGTAGTTTTACGAGAGTAATACTCATTCCGAGTTACCATTTATATTGTAACACTGTGAAAATTTAAAGAGCCCAACAGTGACACGTTGGTGGTGGGGATTTGACCCGCCGACCTTATGAACCTTGAACACTGAGCTACCCCTGCTATTTCATCATGGACAGCAAGTTAGAACAAAGAAATGATGTTAAATTCTGCATGAAACTGGGCACATTGGCCGAACAGGAACGTCTGAAGTCATTCGTCAAATTTGCTGCGATGCGGCAACGAGTCGTTTGAGCTGACACTTTAGGAGGAGAAGCGCATCACTGGAAGACGACGAGCTTCAACAAGATCAAGCCCCGAAAATGTCAAAGAAACCCGTCCATGATGATCGTCTGAGAACAAGCCACGACATTGTCGGCCGTCGGCACATCGATCCTCCATGCGATTTGAACATGAACCGTGCTGCTGCCGAGTTCGTCCCCAGGAGCAGAAGGAACATCACGTAGGTCTGCCGAGAACTCCGTCGTCGAGCCGTGGACGAACCGAGCTGTAAACAGATCTCGAAACCACCCTGTGTGCATGTGTGCCAGTCATAATGCAGTGGTGTAGTGATGATGATGATGATGATGTATTCACGTGCCTTGATGAAGAGCAGGATGTTCAGCACTTTGGTCTCCCTCTTGCCGTTCTTCTCCCTCAGCACCAGCAGGTCGAGCAGGGACGCCCCCACGGCCCGGCCCATGTCCGCCAGGCGCGCCTGCAGCTCGGACACGGAGTACACCCGGCTCTGGCAGTACTGCACCATCTCCGAGAAGAGCAGCGCGAACGCGCTCAGACTCACCTCCGTCCTGGGCCGGGTCAGAGAGCGCTCCAGCACCGCAGACTTCCCCCTGGTGAAGCGGGTGTCCATGGTCCTGTCCGACAACAAACAACAACAAACAACACAGGGTTACTGACTGCTGAAAGTTTTTAAATTATAACAACATCATTATTTTTTATTATTATTATTATCTAAGAAATGCTCTACTACTTGTTTACAATTCCTCCATATGATCTACAATCCTTCTGTTAAATCTCCCATAACAACCAAAACCCAAAACGAACCAGTTCCGTTAATTCCGGGTTTTTTTTTTATTCTACGTAATCGCTTCGAGTCGAGTCTGGTGTCCTACTGCCCCCTACAGGCCTGGAGTATTGGTATTGCTGTATCCTACTGGAGTATTGGAATATTCCCAATAGATTAATCTGCTTTATAAAGCTGTGAACTACATGGGCTTTAGTCCTGACCTTTTTTGGTTGTTTGTTTTCCTTTTTCTTTTCTGTTTTGTCCTCATCTCTTCCATGATCACCCTTTTATAGTAACATAATATAAATGTTTGCTGTGGGTGTGAAGGCCCTCTTGTTCTTGTCCTTCTAAATATTTGTTTCCAGCGTCTGGGGCTTTTGGACAGACTTAACATGCTTAAAAAGTAAAAAAAAATAAAATAAAATCGGCAGATATGTTGGTATCTGCTGCCATTAGGCACGGGGTCCTCACACAAGATTTTTTCCTGCATAGCTCATACACACTTGCATGCATGTACATGAAACCCGGTAGACATTTAGAGCTCACTGAGCCGAACAAATTTCGCACTGGGCTCAACTCAACAGGAAGTCCATTATTTGGGTCATTTGCAAAGCACACCCAGTGGATTCTTGATACACTCTTCCTAGGGGATTTATACGGTCACCAACAAAGCGGGCCCATGAGATCTCAGTTCATTGAGGATGAAAAAATTTAGAGGCATCTTTGATATCTCATGACGATGCCTTAAACTTATGCTGAAAAGTAGTTAATAACTTTCTGTGTGACAATTTAAT
>QNUK01000038.1:1881088-1946088 GCA_013621035.1 Clarias magur
AAAAACAGGAAATTCAATTATTAGTCTTTATTATTTTTTTTCTCCTTTTTTTCTGTTTTTAATGTCATTTGTTATTTAAACATTGATCCCATTCTGATTGCCAGTTATTTTTATGTATGCAAGAGAAAATTCACCACAGTGTTCATCATCATCATCATGTAGAACCCCTCTGTCCATCAAACATATTTTATTTGACTGTAATTACTTCTACTTCTGCGAGGAACCTTTTTATTCTGTTGATACTTAAGTAAATCCAAAGTTAGTTTTTAAAATTCTCAGCAAAAAAATTCTTAGTTTTAATATTGAATAACTAAAACTGACTCGATGGTTTTTAAAAGAAAAAAAGAAAAATTGGTGTTATTGCGTAACTATGACTACTTTGAAACTATGAAGTTTTTTAAACAACCATACACAGTGTGACAAGCAGTGAAATGAGTGAGTCTTTCCAATAAAATCTTTTAATGAGAATGTATGATTAAAAAAGTTGATATGATTTACAATAAAAGTTTCAGTTAATTTATTACAATATAAATATATAAAATATATATATTGCACATAATATGGCAAGTGTGATTGTACTGAGAAGTTTATAAAACGAAATGCGTATAAAACTGTAAAAAAAAAAAAAAAAAAAAAAGGTAATGATGTGAGTGAAACATTAAGTGTTTGTGTCACCGCTCGACCCGTGTTGTCGCTCATGTTGATGTTGGTGTGTTTGTTGGGTTCAAGGGTGGGAAGAAGAAAAAGAAGGACCGGATGCAGGATCTCATCGACATCGGATACGGCTACGACGAGACAGATCCGTTCATTGACAACTCTGAAGCCGTGAGAGTCGCTTTCATTCTTTATCTCACTCTGACATTAATTATAGGGTGTCGCCTTGTGTCCTTTCCTGCACTTGAGTATAAAACTTTTATGATCTTAAAATTGTAGTTCTGATCGATTATGTTGTAATACACTGTTCTGGGACTAGTTGCATTTAAATAAACAGCACGGTGATGGAGCTAAATATTCTGTTCATGCACAAAGATTACAAGATTTTACTTTTTCTGTTCAAACATGTGTTTTAATCCTCTTGTTCGGGCCCAAGCACTACGATATCACTATAATGACATCGTGGCTATTACATCATCACTATGATAGTGCTGATGTCCTAGTGTGTGTGAAGGGCCCTGTTGTTCTTTTAAGAATATTATTTATTTATGAAGTTAGGGTGCTTAAAAAGTCAGCACACTGGTTTTAATCTGTTGCCATTACAACAATTTTGCTGCACAGCTCACACACACTAACGTATGCATTTTGGGTCATTTCCAAAACGCACCCGGTGGATTTTGATATACTCCTCCTAGGGGATTTATACGATTACCACCAAACCAGGACCCATGTGATCTCAGTACATTGAGGATGCAAAATTGCGAAGGAATTTTTGATATCTCAAACGGGTCAGCCATGTCGACGCCTTAAACTTGTCGAAAAGTGGTTAACTTTCTTTTTTCCAGAATCTGGGACCCTTTGAGTGTCTTAACATCAAATCCCCCTCTTTTCTAAAAGTGTGCCCTTTAAATGCATGTGCCCATTGTTTTTCTGGTGCACCCGGAGGGGAGATGGTGATGGCGCAATCGTTGATCATCGTTGCTTACAACTGTATATATATTTTAGGGCTGTAGCTATTGAATATTTTGGTAATCGAGTATTCTACCAGAAATTTAATCAAATGTACTTTGGCTTAATTAAACAGCAATGTGAAATATTATTATATTATAAGAGGAAAAAAGGAAAAATCTACTTTTATTTTTTAAATGCATACAGCATTTTATTAAAAATAAACATTGTCATTATTCACAATACAAGAAATAGCTTAAAGTTGACTGAGCTGAGTTAGGTTAATTACAGTGCCATACATTCTTATTTTAAAGCCTTTTCTCAGATGCAAAAAAAAAAAAAAAGGTATTTCAAATGATTTTAAGTATCAAAAAACTAAGACACACTTTAAAATAAACGTTAATATATTTTTATCGCTCCCTTCCATTTTGCAGCCCGCAACAGAACGCTCCCTCAAATCAATACACGGCTAACTGTTTGCGTCTCCTTCCGCTTTGTGTGTGATGTATGCGCTGCTTCTTCGGCAGTGTTTACTGGCGGCTTGCATCCGGAAGCGCGCTGTGTCACGCCAAACAAATAATTGCGCAAAAACATAACTTTTTAAATTAATTAAAAGAAGCTTCGAGGCAGAAGATTTTGCCTCGATCATTTTTTGTAATCGAGTTACTCGAGGAATCGTTTCAGCCCTTTTTGTTTCTATCAAATCTCAGATTGAAGAAACCTCAAACAAAGCTTTATAATAAAGTGCTGTGTTGTTTTGAACTGGCACATTTCTAATATTCTGATTTTTTTTTTTCTTGTTTGTTTCAGTATGACGAGCTTGTTCCTGCCTCTCTCACCACCAAGCTGGGCGGCTTCTACATCAACACGGGCACTCTGCAGTTCAGGCCTGCGTCCGAGAGCGAGGACGGGGACGAGAGCAAGGAAGGAAACCACTTCAAGGTTCGCACAACTCCTCCTGCCTGAACTATTGCACTGTTTTTAACTATTCTTTTTGAGACGTACTTACACCCTGATTGGTTAAACAATGTGTAATTATAATTATATAGAAAACTTGTGGTTGATAGAAGTTGTTTAGTCTTTTAGTTCCACACAGATTTCCAGTTCAGCTGCTTCAATTTACAATTTGCTTGTTACATGAAGCCTTGATTTAAACATTGAATTTGTCGTGTTGAGTTTTTTTCTTTCAGTTTTTAAGGCGTCTCCTCATTTTGTGTCTGTCTGTGTCCTCTTTTCCCATCCAGAAACTGAAGGATGGAGAGGAACGCGTGATCAAGAAAAGGAAGAAAAAAGACGGAGCTCTGGAGGAGAAGAAGCCGAGAAAGAATAGAGTGTCGAAGCAGGGGTGAGTCTGGGCGTGGTGGGCGTGGCTTTGCGTCTGTCTGTATATAGACACATAACACTCATGTTCTGGTTATTCACATAACTGATCTGTGTGTGTGTTTATGTAACACACGTTATGCAACGTTTTTCGAGATGAGATATGAAGGAGACTAGATGATTCCTGTCGACATGCTAATGTTCAAAGTCACATCTACGTTTGTAATTTTGATCGTTAATCATTCTGCTCACCGCTACATTTCAGTTTTTTCTTTTTTGTTTTGCGTCTCGCAGCGTGTCCGCTCTGAACCGTCCCGAGAAGAAGAAGAGGAAGAAGCTGATGAAGGACTCTCTCTCGCTGGCGGCAATGATCCGCCGCTTCCATCGTGAGAAAGAGGAGATAAGGAAAAAGAATCCCGTCGCAGCGGCAGCCGTCGCAGCGGCTCCCAGTACCACCGGTGCCGCCACCGCCGCAGGAATCAAAACCACGAATGTGAACCGAACCGCCGTCAACTCACACGCCGTCGCCCCCGGGAATGACCTCGCCGACCTCACCAATGACCCGGCCGTCATTCCTCTGCTGGGCTCGGCTAACGACGACATGCTGCAGGACCTGATGGACGAGCTGGACTTCTCGCTGCTCGATCCCTCCGACCTGTCGGGCCTGGAGGGTCAGGGCGAGAACGGCAACGCCGGCGCGCAGAGGGGCGGGGTCACCGCCGGACGCGTTCAGAGGACCGGGCTCATCCCACCTCCTCCGCTGCCCGGCGGGCTGCCCGCTCCCCTCGCCAAACGCATCGAGGACCTGCGAGCGGTGCGTGTACACACACACACACACACACACACACACACACGTCTAATTTATATTATTTAATCTTTTATTTAGATGGACTTTTTTTTTTTTTTTTTTTTTTTTTCTTACCTAATTAATTGTATGTTTGCAAATATTTTTATTTATTAATATTTTTAGTTATTAAACATTTATCTTTTTTTAAATATTTCTTTTAAACTGTAATTTATTTTTAGTTAAATATTATTATTTTGTAGTTTAATTAAGGTAGTCCCATTAGCACATTCGAGTTACATATTTCCGCTGATACGAACGGACCGCCGTTCTACAAACATTTATAGATGAAAACAAATCACAGAAGTAGCTCATGTGTATTGTACAAAAATAGACACTGCAGTGCGCCGGATACCAATATTAACAATTATATACAATATTTTCTGTGTGCAAGTGAATGTATAAAATATCTAAAGTCTAGTATAGTGTGTGTGTGTGTGTGTGTGTGTGTGTGTGAGGGTGCGGGAGAAGAGAGTCAGCTTCACCGTTTTTTTTTTAATCAGTCCGGGAGCGCGATGATAGAAAATGTCTGACCTCTACATCTGTCCTGATGGTGAATAATCTTAATTTCAGGAAGAGTTCACAGTACAATACAGTGGAAAACAGCTCTGAGACAGAATGGCGTCAGTGATTCCCCTCACGATTTAAAGGCGACATTGTGCGATTCATTACCTTTTGCTTGGTTAAGTTTTTTGCAAAGGTGTTCAAGACTCACTTTATTGGACTTAAGAACAAATCAGACTTACAAACCTTCTCCCGGAACAGAACTCTTTCGTTAGGGACTTAATGTATACACTTTTTTTTTTTTTTTTTTAAATATTACTTTTTTACAAAATTTTTTACAAATTTTAAAACCTATACTAAAAGCATGGTGTTAGAAATCAACACCCTATGTTCATTATGTCTGATTTAATCTGTCTGATCTCTAACTGAGTAACAGAACACCAGATGCTACATCACACACAAACACACTTCCTCTCAGGTGTGTTCGAGTGAGAGAGAGAGAGCTGTTCTCTGCCTGCAGGAGAGGAAGAGGAGGAGGAAGGTGGAGGATGGCGAGACAGACAGAGAGTGAGAGAGACATATTAAATAAAGAATGAGAAGTGTAGAGAGGCGAGGGAGAGAGGGATGCAGAATGAGTCAGAGGTGAGGAAAGGAGAGAGAGAGTGAAGTGTGACGCCGCAGAATACATTGATTCTCTTTATTTCTCACACACGTCCACACGCACACAAGCTTTGGTTGATTGATGGAAGGCGTAGTTAGCGCATCATGTGCAGGCATGAATATATCTGGCATTGATTAATCCGTGTGTGTGTGTTTTGCAGGCGTCTCGGCAGTTTGACATGGAAGGAAGGAAGAAGTTCTTCACGCTGGATATGAACAACATCCTGCTGGAGTAAGTTTGTGTCCATCATCACAGAGCAGCAACTCTTTATTTCATAAATCTCTCTCTCTCTCTCACACACACACACACACACACACACACACACACACACACACACACACACGGTCTGTTTTAGACCTTTCTTTGCAGTTCAACAGACATGTGACCTGAGTATTAATTGCAAAGAAAGTTGAACCAACATATTTCTGAGCAAAAAAACAAAACAAAAACCTTAGTTGATACTTTTGCAAGCTGAAACTTTCTCTCTGTTTGTGCTCATGAGGGTTGCCTGCAAAATCCCTCCTAGACAGACAAGACATAAACCTAGACACTCCAATAAAAACAATGAATCTGTGCGTAGCAGTACTAGATTTCATACTGTAGCTTAGTTACTTTTATTGATAAAAAAAAATAAAAAATCATTTCTCTCTACACGTTTCTCCAGCATGAGACCCGTGACTCACAAACGTGATGCGATCCAAACCGTACGATCGTACTGCGAGAGGAAGATTATTATGCTAATGCAGATCATCCGTTCTAGCCTTCCAGAAATATTACTGATATTACAAAACCTTGTGAAAAATGACATTGCTTGCACATTCCAACGGCAACCTTGGTCTCGGGAGTTGACTATTTTGAAACAAACAACCCCCAAAAATCTTAAAAACCACATGGCTTGGCTTTCCTCTGACGCAAACACGCGCAATTCATCAGGCGTTCAGTTCAGTTTGTTCGTTCATATGCCTACGATGCTAAGATCAGATTTCTTGCCAAATGTCATTTCTTATGGCGCAGTGAGTCTTACTGCTGACTTTCTATCCTGTTCAACACAAACCTACTATACATGCGATACATGATAAAATATCTGAACTGTCCTTCTGTCTCTCAGCATTGAGCTGCAGGTGCAGGAGCAGCCGTCTGAGGTGCGCTCGGCCGTGTACTCCCACCTGGAGGCCTTCGTGCCGTGTAACAAGGAGGCTCTGCTGAAGCGGCTGAAGAAGCTCAGTCTGAACGTGCAGGACGACCGGCTGAGGAACCCGCTGCTCAAACTCAAGCTGGCCGTCTGCAGCGCCATGCCTGAGCAGATTGCTCGCTACAACATGGACTGTCTGGCCAAGGTGGCAAAGTAAGCGCTCCCTTAAGTGATAATAAATAAATAAATAATAATATATATAGAGAGCAACATTTTATTGGGATTTAAGGTTGATTTAAAAAGTATGATTGCTCCGTATTTGCTACATTTAGGAACATCAGAGATAATTATATTTAGCTTATTTTTGTGTGTGCGCGCGCGCGCGTGGATGCATTTAGGTTTCCATGCACCTTATTAAGATTCAAGATTCTTTATTAATCCCCAAGGGGAAATTGCTTATTCCCGGTTACAGCATATCGATAAAATATAAAGTGTCCTCAAACAGTAAGTACCATATTGCACACTGCGTTAATACAATATTGCACAATAAACTAGTATATATAGATATATATAGATATGCATGTATGTAATCCTCTATTATAATATGTAATATTGTATTAATCAATATGATGGTATATGTAGTATATACTACAATTGTCATATAATTAATACAGGTAAGTATTATTGTTCCATTATGTTACTGTCACTGACAGTTAATACCCACATAGTGTGTAGTTTACATAGAAGAGTTATATAATTTTATTGCCGTTGGGAGGAAAGAGCTCCTGTGACGCTCTGTGGTAGACTTGATGGTGATCAGTCTCTGGCTGAAATTGCTCCTCTGGTCAGCGAAAACACTGTATAGCGGGTGAGAAGGATTGTTCAAAATGGATTGTACTTTGGCCAGAATTCTCCTCTTCGCTACTACATCCACAGAGTCGAGCTCGATGCCTAGCACAGATCCAGCCTTTTTAATAACCTTGTCCATTCTGTTCCTGTCCGATACCTTTACATTACCGCCCCAACAGACCACTGCGTAAAAGATGACACTCGCCACAACAGTTTCATAAAACATCAGTAGAATGGTGTTACAGACGTTGAAAGACCTGAGCCTTCGAAGAAAGTACAATCGGGTCTGTCCTTTCTTGTATAGTGCCGTTGTGTTGAGTGACCAGTCAAGTTTGTTATCCAGATGAACTCCCAGATATTTGTATTCCGAGACCATGTCCACTGTCTCCCCCTTGACAGATATAGGAGTCGCAGGGGTCTTGCTTCTCCTAAAGTCAACCACCATCTCCTTTGTTTTCTTGATGTTGAGTTGTAGGTGATTACGCTCACCCCATAACCTTAACCTTTAATCACTTTCTGTAGTGTTTCAGAAGTTATTTCAGGAAGATACTGTAGTGCTTTAGCATGTTTTTTTTGTTTGTTTTTTTTTCTTTTTCTTTATAAACTAAAAAATAAGTTCAGACACACCTGATGCGCCGTATCTCATCTTGATATCAAAGGATTTTAGACTGATGCCTGTTTCCGTCTAGACGCAGCCGTTATTTCTTTCTTTTTGAAACTTCTGTGCGGACCTAAATCATCAAGTTTAAGCTTCTGATCCACTGCATTTGAGGTTCCTCTAATATTCTCGGGTTCATGTGTGTGTTTGTGTAAACTCCAGGCAGCAGTCGGAGGAGGGTGAGAAGAACGGCTCGGAGGAGGAGGATGAGGAGCGGCCGGGAAAACGGGTGGTGGGACCTCGCAAGAAGTTTGTGTGGGACGATAAACTCAGGTGAAAATTTTTATTCGGGATTCACTGTTGTACAGAAAGAAACAAATTAATGTTGGATGTGTCGGTTTAATTTTCTCTTTCTTGTGTATGTGTGTGTGTGTTAGGGCTCTATTGTGTAATCTGGTTCGAGCGAAGCTGGGCTGTTACGAGGCTGAGGGTCAGAACTCGCCCTCTCCTGAAGACTACCTCAAAGCCTTTATGGAGACCGAGGTGAAACCCCTCTGGCCGAAAGGCTGGATGCAAGCTAGGTGTGTATGTACTACTCGTGTGTGTGTGTGTGTGTGTGTGTGTTATTGTTACGATCTCTTCACCACCATCTCTGTGAGCATCACTCCCTTCCTGTTGTGTTTTACAGGATGCTGATTAAAGAGAGCCGCATGGCTCACGGCCACCTCACAGGAAACACGTGAGTCGACTCTTTGATTTCACTCCAGCGTACTGATCTCTGATCGTACGGAGGTCTAACACACACACACACACACACACCACTAGTGCTGGCCTATATTACAGAGACTTAGCTTTCCGTTGTAGCAGTACGGAGCTTTGTGGATCTGGGATTAAATTAATGAACGTGGACAACGTGTTCGAGCCACCCCGCTAATGATCTCGTTGTTCCTGAGCACGTCCTTCTTAACAGTGACCGCCTCCGTGACGTCCTCCTTAACCTTAATCTAGCGTGACGTCCTTCTAAACAAAGGCTACCTTCTCACTAACGACTTTCCCGTTCATAATCTCCTCCTTTACGAATGTTTCAGATTTTCCTATATTTTAGTTCATGGTACAGTTATTTGAATGGTACATTTGCAAACCAAATTATAGCTCGTATCTATTTTTAGTAGTTTAGATGAGCTGATCGCGCTCTTGTGATAGTCTTCTGGGAATCCCTTCAGCTCTGAGATCACGAACACCTTTACTGAGAAGGGTTTTCTTTTAACCAAGAAAGATTAGTAAAATATATTTTAAGATGTTTTGTGTGTTTGAGCTGATCATTCACACTTTGGATGTGTGTATTTGGTTGCTAAATGTTGTGTGTGTGTTTGTGTTTTGCAGAGTGAAGAAGACCCCCAAAGCTAAACCTAAAGTAAGCCTCGTCCATATGTACAAACATGTTCATGCCTCGCATAAGCAGAATAATAAAGCGTCATCTCCTGCTTCTCTTTCTCTCTGTAGTCTCAGGATGGCGTTTGGCTTCAACAGTCGACCACGCCCGCTGCCACACCCTCTACCCCGGTGTCGCACCCTCAGCGGCCCCCCTCTCCCATCTGCCTTTCGGACTCTCTGGACGAGGATCTGGGCGGAGCCCCTTCTCTGGACTCTATCTCGCAGGCTCTGGCTCTGCTCAGCAGCGCGGCCAAGGGGTTAATCCAGTCCAACAGCCCACCTTCCCCTGAGCCTGCTAAACCGGTTACCTCGGGCACCGCGCTCGGCCCCGCCTCCTCGGTCAGCTCCTCTTCCCCTGTGCTTCCTAAAAAGGTCGTCATCAACACCACCGCGTCTGCTTCTCCGGCTATCGGCGGCCCCATCTTCGTCTCTTCCTCCTCCTCCGCTAGCTCGTCTCCCTCTCCGGCTATAGCCCGGCCTCCGTCCGTGTCCGTGCCTCCCTCCATCCGGAGCGACGGAATGGGAGGAATGAAGGTCGGAGCAGTCGGCTTGACTCAGGTGCAGAGACACGTGCTGGCGACGCCTCAGCGACCCGTCGTCACCACCGCTATAGGCATCAGCAACAAGACGAGTGCGACGTCTCCCCCTAAACCGAGACCGCCTCCCACTGCCTCGCCTCTCATCCCGCCTCACAAGACATTAAGCTCTAACCTGCCCGCGCCCGCGGGTCTCCATAAGCCCGGCAATAACAGCGGTGCCGTTGGTCGGATCGGCGCGGTGGCATCGTCTCAGCCTCACTCGACTGCGCTGTCCATATCGTCATCTTCATTTACTTCTCCTGCTGCCTCTTCCTCTGCCTCCTCGCACCTCATCGCCAAAACGCAGCCCAAAATCTCCTCCTCGTCTCCGTCTCAGCCCAAACCTCAGCCGCCGCAGCATCAACACCCACAGCCTCAGCAGCAGTCGACGTTCGTCACGCCCATGCAGGCCACGCTCACCAAATCGCCCCACAGCTCCAACTCCCCCATCCTCAAGCTCACTCCGCGGGTCACCCCCGTCAGCTCCCCCTCGCCCGCCCTCTCCAGGACAACTACGTTACCAACCATGCATCAGTTCTCTCCTAAAACCCCAGGCTTCCACGCGGGGTTCTCAGGCGTCGGCGCCAGTTACGGCACTCCCGTGGGTCAGCAGAAGACCCCCTCTCAGGTCAACAGCTCCGGCCTGACGAGCACCAACACCCCGATCACCAAGCACACCTCGCCCTCGGCCGGATCCGCCAATCACGGGCCGCGACAGAGGCCGGCAGGCGTGGCTAATCAGGGGGCTAAAGCGATGGCGACGGTTTCCTCAGCAGCGGCTCCTCAGCTAGCACAGGTAAAGCGCAGAGTCCATGATTTAGACCGTCTTAAATTAAAATGTTTGGAAATGTTAGAAATGTATCTTCTCCTTCTTGGTGGCGCAGGTGCCGTCTTCCAGCGCCAGTCTGCTGGGTCCCGGCGCTTCGAACCTGCCGCTCAACTTCGGGATGTTGGGAGGCATCACTCCCGTCTCTCTGCCCTTTGCCTTCCCTGGCCTGCTGAACCTGCCAACTGTGACAGGAACGAGCGCTGGAACTAACACTGCTAACCAAAGCAGCTCAGGATACAGCCTACAACCCAGTAAGCATCTCTCTCTCTCGCTCACACACACACTAGGGTCAGGATCAGAACCCAGTTCTCTAATTTGGATTATTATAGAGCATCTCACTAGTCACATGTTTTCCCTGCCACAGAACTCTGCTCCATCTATGATCTTTAGATGTTTAACCTAACACTGGTCCAGTATTTGCATTAATCCAAGTACTGGAGAAACAGATCTTGAGTCGTGGTTTAAAGATCACCAGAGATTCGGCTGTATGGACATCTAGAGGAAATTCATTCCACCAATTAGGTGCTAGAACAGAAAACCGTCTAGATGCACAGCTTCCTCGATCTCTCAGAGATGGTAGGATCAGTCGAGAAGTGCCGTAGGATCAGTGGGATTAGAGCTGAGAGGTAACTGGTGTTATTGGAGCAAAGAGGTAACTGGGTGCTGGGCCATTTTTAGCGTTGCAGGCAAGTATCAGGGTTTTGAATTTGATGTGGGCAAGCCAGTGCAAGGAGCTGAGAAGTGGCGTGATCTGGGAGAATTTGGAAAGATTGAAAGAAAAATATGCAGCTTCATTCTGGATCAGCTGCAGAGGATGAATGGTTGGACTGAGGCAGACCTGTCAGTAGTGATTTGCAGTGGTCAAGTCTTAAAATAACGAGTAAGATACGCAACATGTGGAGAAAATGACAGCTGACCGTCCAGAGTTTACCCTAAGATTGCGGGCAGACAGAGACTGAAGGAGTGATCTTTATTGTTGTCCAGGGAGATCACAAGCTCTTGACAGGAGCATAAATCACCAGGGATGAACGGTTTTACTCAGATCGAGTTTCAGTTGATGAGTTGTGTATGAGGAAGGAACGGAGAGAATAAGTCAGAGAATAATTGTGTGTCATCTGCATAACATTGGTATGAAAAGTCATGCGATGATGTGACCTTACCAAGGAACCGGGTATTTAACAGGAGATGACCAAGTACTGAGCCCTGTGGGTCACCAGTAGATAAAAGAATCTTGTGATTCACTGTGTCAAATGCAGAGGAGAGGTCCAGGAGGATGTGTACAGGACAGTGCAGTTTTAGTTACACTGGAATACCAATCCTAACATCTCGCCAATCCTTATTTTTCATCAAAGCTAGCTGAAAGAGGAACATCCTCATCTTTTATTCACCTGCGCTACTGAAAATAATGACTATGATTCTAATGGAGAGTGCAAACGAAGTCCATTAGCTGATAACGAACTGAGACTGGCGAGGTCGTTGGGGTTACAGTGCGTCTTTCATGAGAGCCGATTCTTTTTTTTTTTTCTTTTTTTTTCCTATTGAAATTTATTCCTTTTTTTGTTTCTGCTTTCCATCACTCATAGCACCAAAACTGCTTTATTATTCTGTCAAATTGTGATCATTATTGATTTTTCGGGCAAAGTGTGAAAGCCGTCCCTAGGTTTGTCCATGAGTTTCTAGAGTACATTTCTCATTACAGAACGTTCATCTTGAGCGTGTGTATGGAGTTGAACAATGCTGGAGAGAGTTTCTGCTTTATAAATCTGTAAACCAGGAAGCTTTGTGAGACACTTGTCGAATTCTCTAGCAATGCATTTTTTTTTTTTTTTTTTTTTTTTAAAAGTCTGTCTGTCTGTCTCTTCATAGACTTTTAAAATCGGGTCTCATGTTAAGTTCCTGTTATTGTGTTTGTTGTTGAGCATCCTCTCTATCTTCTTTCTTCCTTTTATTTCCTTTTCTTGGATAAGTATGCGGTTTTGTAGACTAATCACTCCTTTTCCTGTTTCAGATGTCACTCAGAGCCAGAGCGGGGATCTAAAGAGGAAGCTGTGATGTCACTTGGATGACGTTGCAGCGTAACGCTTAGACTGCTGGCATAAACAATAAGAACGAACAGCTCTTAGCCTTTTCTTTTCTGTTTTTTTGTTTTTTGAGCGGTTGACTATTTGGAGTATAATTAATTAATAACATCCCTGGTCTGGATGCTTTCCATTTTTTTCTTTCTTTCATTGTTTTGCTAATGTTTACACACACAGACCTTAATTGCTGTGGACGGGGAGGGAAAAGCTTTTTATGTGTGTGTGAGAGATTGTGTGCGTGAGTGTATGATTGTGTGTGTGTGTGTGTGTGTGTAAACGTATATATACACACACACTCCAAGTGGAATATAAACTCTATACAATGAATGAGTGAATGAATGAACAGAACGGACTGACGGATAAACTGATCCCTCCCTCTCTCAGGTGAAGGTCCATGTCTCTGGTGCTGTTCCAGGTGGAGTTGATGTTAGTGTTGTTGTTTATTATTATTATTATTATTATTATTATTAAAATGCCCCCCACGAAACAAAGACCAGAGGAGTTTTATAACCGGTGCAGAAGCAGGGGCGATGAAATTTGTATTGTACTTGAATTTTTTTCTCTTTTTTTTTTTTTGTCAGAACTTTGTCTACTTGAGCTGACCCTCCACACTAGCGAAATAAAAAGCAATAGTTAGTCCCAGGGAGAAAAAACAAACAAACAAACAAAGGCTTTTCAAGATGGTGTGTGTGAGAATATGTGCATGTGTGTGTTTTTCTCTAACGGTGCATTACTATTCTGTGATCGAATGAAGTTGGTCATGTGACCTGCAACTTCCCACGACTGTATCACCAATGACGTCATTTCTACAAAAGAAAAAAGAAAAATCTGTTTAATGACGATTAATGACGTCAATGGTTATTGAAATGTGTTTTTTTTTTTTTTTTTTTTTTTTGGCAAGTAAATTGTCAAAAATAAGTGCACCCTTCCTAATGATTTCAGAAATGCTACCAAACTGTTATCGCTTTGGGGTACTGACCACTTAACCCTGTCTGCTCCAGGGGTGCTGTGTCCTGGCTGACCCTGATGCCCAGATTCTTAACTGCGATATGTGAAGAAAAAGAAAAAAACTTTACAGTAAAGTACATGTGAAATAATTGAATCTTTATGCTACAAGGTGTCCACTTTACCACAAGCTGATACACTTCTACACTGCTAAATCTGCCAGTGTGCAGTTTACATCCTGTTATTCTATAACGCAAGAACGACAAGGACCATGAGCAGCTCAACCATAGTGCGGTAGACCACTATACTGAAATGTGCAGTATATAAAAAAAAAAAAAATCTTCAATTCAATCACTCTGTTGCATCAGTAAACCTCGTACAACATTCCAGACTTGCTGGCTCTGGAAGCCGAGAGCTTCACGCAAGACTGAGATCATGATCCACAAGGACGAGTGTTAGCTGGACGCGGTGCAACATACTGATGCCGGCCCCCGGAAAAGTCATGTCTGTTACACGTCTGTCTCAGGAGGACACTACCTATCTGGATGCAGAGCGCTAGTGCGAGGAATGATAACGGTCTGGGGCAGTTTTACAGGGTGTGTCTTCTTGGTTAAAATGAAAGTATGTGTAAAGATTATTCTTATTAGATATATTTGTATCCATGCTTCTGTGAATCACCACACTGGATTTGAAATTAAGCTGCCATGGTGTTATGCAGCGTGTATACATGTAACTTTTATTCAAAGGGTTTGAATACTGAGAGAAATACTGCTGTAACTATAGCAATTACAGCCAATTATTATTATTATTTTAAAAAAGGCCCCATAATTTTGGAAGCTTAAAAGTAACTGGACAACTAACAAAGAAGAGCACCATGGTCGAGTACACTGTGAAAAGTGTTTTAAAAATGAAGGAAGAAACACATTTGATGGGTTTCTTAAGTACCAGAAAAGAGAATTTAAACTGAAAGGAAGATAAGGGAGATCGAGGCCAGAATGTGGTGGTAATGATCCAGTATAGTGGATACCAACTGCACCAAGCAGGCAACCAGCGGAGAAGCAGTTTTTTCTCTGTGACCTGTTTGTTTTATTATTGATAAATGATCTGGCGCCGACTCCAAGTACTTCATCTGCATTTGGTAGTTGGTCATAAGAACTCAAAGATGTGCCAGTGCAAGTAAATGAGGACGATATTATCCTGAAAAAAAAAAAAACAGTCCTATGAGAAAGACCTAATGAAAAATTTGGTGCATTTTATAAAAGGAATAAATGTGCCGGTGAAGGTCAGCAACACTAGAAGGCTTGGAAGACTGCAATAATAAAATGGATGATCGCAATTAAGTCATAATGTGATGTAACAGTAGTCAGCAAAAATGTGCATAAAGGGGAGGCGACAGTTGGTTGCCAACTGCTGTAAAACTAAAAAGAACAATTGAATGATTAATTTGAAATGTGGGCAATGACACACCCACCTCCTCCAGAGTGTCTTTGACTGCACCAAGGAAAGAATTCTGCCATCATCCACGTTCCAGTGCATTCATTGTCCAACCCCTAAATATATTTAGGGGTTGGACAATGAACCTGAAATGCCTGGTTTTAGTCCATAATAAGTCATTAGTATGGTGTAGGACCCTCTTTTGTGGCCAATACAGCATCAGTTTGTCTTGGGAATGACGGATACAAGTCCTGCACGGTGGTCAGATGAATTCTGAGTCGTTCTTCTTGCAGAATCGTGTCCAGGTCGCTACGTGACGCTGGTGGAGGAAAACGTTTCCTGGCTCGCTCCTCCAAAACACCCCAAAGTGGCTCAATAATATTTAGATCTGGTGACTGTGCAGGCCATGGGAGATGTTCAACTTCACTTTCATGTTCATCAAACCTCCTTCAGGATGCAATGTTTGAACCATTGGGTGCACATGGTCCTCTGGAATGGTTCGGTAGTCTTTGGCAGTGATGCGTCCATCTAGCACAAGTATTGGGCCTACAGTAGAAGATGCCATGATATCGCAGCCCAAACCACCTGAACCACCCCCATGCTTCACTCTGGACATGCAACAGTCTGGGTGGTACGCTACACTGTAACTCCCCTCTCGGATGAAAGCCAGTCAAGGTAGACTCATCAGAAAACAATACATGTTTCACATTGTCCGCAGCCCAAGATTTTCGCTGCTCGCACCACTGAACTCTGATATGGCACCTGTAATGTCGTGTGCATTGCAATATGTTAAGCAAAGCTGTGCTGTTACTCTGCTAATTAAACCTTCACACTCTGCTCTTACTGGTGGAATGTGCAATCAATGAAGACTGGCCACCAGGCTCGTCACATTTAGCCATGAAACCTCTAACAATAAATTGGCCAGTGTTTTCATTGTCCAACCCCTGTATATATAGAAATTATATACACACGTGGACAAAATTGTTGGTACCCTTCGGTCAATGAAAGAAAAACTCACAATGGTCACAGAAATAACTTTAATCTGACAAAAGTAATAATAAATAAGAATTCTATGAATGTTAACCAATGAAAGTCAGACATTGCTTTTCAACCATGCTTCAACGGAATTATAAAAAAAATGAACTCATGGAACAGGCCTGGACAAAAATGATGGTACCCCTAACTTAATGGTTTGTTGCACAACCTTTTGAGGCAATCACTGCAATCAAACGATTCCTGTAACTGTCAATGAGACTTCTGCGCCTCTCTGCAGGTATTTTGGCCCACTCCTCATGAGCAAGCTGCTCCAGTTGTTTCCGGTTTGAAGGGTGCCTTTTCCAGACAGCATGTTTCAGCTCCTTCCAAAGATGCTCAATAGGATTGAGGTCAGGGCTCATAGAAGGCCACTTTAGAATAGTCCAATGTTTTCCTCTTAGCCATTCTTGGGTGTTTTTAGCTGTGTGTTTTGGGTCATTGTCCTGTTGCAAGACCCATGACCTGCGACTGAGACCCAGCTTTCTGACACTGGCCAGCACATTTCTCTCTAGAATCCCTTGATAGTCTTGAGATTTCATTGTACCCTGCACAGATTCAAGACACCCTGTGCCAGATGCAGCAAAGCAGCCCCAGAACATAACAGAGCCTCCTCCATGTTTCACAGTAGGGACAGTGTTCTTTTCTTCATATGCTTCATTTTTCCGTCTGTGAACATAGAGCTGATGTGCCTTGGCAAAAAGTTCCATTTTTGTCTCATCTGTCCATAGGACATTCTCCCAGAAGCTTTGTGGCTTGTCAACATGTAGTTTGGCATATTCCAGTCTGGCTTTTTTATGATTTGTTTTCAACAATGGTGTCCTCCTTGGTCGTCTCCCATGTACTCCACTTTGGCTGAAACAACGACGGATGGTGCGATCTGACACTGATGTTCCTTGAGCATGAAGTTCACCTTGGATCTCTTTAGAAGTCTTTCTGGGCTCTTTGGTTACCATTGGGATTATCTGTCTCTTTGATTTGTCATGAATTTTCCTCCCTTGGCCACGTCCAGGGAGGTTGGCTACAGTCCCATGGATCTTAAATTTCTGAATAATATGTGCAACTATAGTCACAGGAACATCTAGCTGCTTGGAAATGGTCTTATAGCCTTTACCTTTAACATGCTTGTCTATAATTTTCTTTCGAATCTCCTGAGACAACTCTTTCCTTCGCTTCCTCTGGTCCATGTTGAGTGTGGTACATACCATGTCACCAAACAACACAGTGACGACCTGGAGCCCTATATATAGGCCCACTGACTGATTACAAGATTGTAGACACCTGTGATGCTAATTAGTGGACACACCTTGAATTAACATGTCCCTTTGGTCACATTATTTTCAGTATTTTCTAGGGGTACCATCATTTTTGTCCAGGCCTGTTCCATGAGTTTATTTTTTTAAATAATTCTGTTGAAGCATGGTTGAAAAGCAATGTCTGACTTTCATTGGTTAACATTCATAGAATTTTTTTTAATTATTACTTTTGTCAGATTAAAGTTATTTATGTGACCATTGTGAGTTTTTCTTTCATTGACCGAAGGGTACCAACAATTTTGTCCACGTGTGTATATAATTCCTGTATAGATGAATATATAGATATGTGACTTGAAAAATTATATATATATATATATATTATATATTATATATAGTTCAGACCAAAAGTTTGGACACCTTCTCATTCAAAGAGGTTGAATTTGTATTATGGGAAGAATAAAAGCAGCTAAGTGAAGAAAAACGAGCGGCCATCATTACTTTAAGAAATGAAGGTCAGTCAGTCCGAAAAATTGGGAAAACATTGAAAGTGTCCCCAAGCGCAGTCACAAAAACCATCAGGCGCTACAAAGAAACTGGCTCACATGCGGACCGCCCCAGGAAATGAAGACCGAGAGTCGCCTCTGCTGCGGAGGAGAAGTTCATCCGAGTCACCAGCCTCAGAAATCGCAGGTTAACAGCAGTTCAGATCAGAGAGCAGGTCAATGGCACACAGAGTTCTAGCAGCAGACACGTCTCTAGAACAACTGTTAAGAGGAGACTGTGTGAATCAGGCCTTCATGCTAGAATATCTGCTAGAAAACCACTGCTAAGGACAGGCAACAAGCAGAAGAGACGCGTTTGGGCTGAAGAACACAAGAAAGAACACAAGAAAGAAAACTCGCTGAACGAGAAGGTGTGTCCAAACTTTTGGTCTGTACTGTATATAAAAATACTAAATATAACATTCTGAAATTTATTTTTTCCCCTAATTCTATAAGCTGTAATAATTACAATGATTAGAAATTAGATTGAAAAAATACAAAATATAATATTCTGAAATCGTACTTTTTTTTTTTTTTTTTATAAGTCGCAATAATTAAAATTCTAATAAGAATGTTACTTTATATTGACTTTTCCCCGGATAGTCCATTTCTTCAGACAGACGCTGTACAGTACAGTCTGAAGACGTGCTGAGACTGTGATGCAGTACACCCTCGTGTCCTGTCGGGGGCGCGTCTAACTGGTAGGCCTGATCGAGCAACGGGCAACACGAGCGGAAGGAGGCGACGAGGAAGAAGAAGAAGGAGGAAATAGAAAATGGCGGCCGCGCGACGATAACGCGAAAACAGTTACAAGTTTTCTAGAATTTTCCGTGTAGAATGTAAGACGTCGAAGGGTTTCGGTGCGTTTTAGTCGTTTTGAGGGGACAAACGAGCGGCGTTTGAGGCAACAAAAGGCGTTTTTAGGTTTATTCTTGGTCGTGTACGTTTCAGTGTTTCTGTTTGTTAGAGACGGCTCTCGCTCTAAAAATAATCACAGACTGTTTGCGGAGAGCGAGCGAGCGAGCGAGCGAGAGAGAGCGAGCGACAGAGCGCGCGCGCAGTGTGCAGTATGGAGGATAAACGCCGGAGCCTGAGAGAGAGCAGCAGCAGTAGCGGGAGTAGTGATAGCGGTAGCAGCAGCGGCAGTGAGTCGAGCAGCGGGCCGGCCTCCCCCGCCAGCCCCGGCTCAGGAGCGCCCAAAGCGGAGAGCAGCAGCAGTAACACCGCCGCCGGGTCTGGAGGAAACGCCTTCGCCAACGACGGCAGCTTCATGGAGCTGTTCAAGAAGAAGATGGAGGAGGAACGGCGGAGAAAGGAGCAGGAGGAGGCGGGCAGCCACGGGCAGGCGGCCGGGGAGAGGAAGCCCGCTAGCGTGGCCAGCTTTGTAAGGGGGTTTACAGCAGTGTGTCTCACTTGTTAGACACACACACACACACACACACACACTCCAGATCCAGTGTGTCCTAGCTAGATTACATCACATATACACACATCACTTACACACTTTTAATCCTTTAATCTCACACCGTAGATGATCTTAGATCATGTCTGTCTAAACACGAGACTATCTATACTTTTGTTGTTGTTGTTTTTTTTTTTGTCCCTCGAACAAATACTTGATAGTGTTGTAAAAAAAGAAAAAGAAAGAAGTGATGTTAAAGTGCTTGGGCCCTGTTACCATGGAGACGGTGTTATTGAGACGAGTCTGGTTGAAGGGGCGGGTGAAAAGGCGCCTACTGTATGCTGCTTTGTCCTTGCTGTCCTGTGTGAAGGACAGGCGTGTCCGGGTCCGGCCCGTGTAACGGTTTCAGTCTTCTCCCCCCAACCCAGGTGGGCAAGCGCAGAGGCGGCGCCAAGCTGGCACTCAAGACTGGAGTGGTGGCCAAGAAGCAGAAAACTGACTCGGAGGTGAGTGTGTGTGTGTGTGTGTGTGTGTGTGTGTGTGTGTGTGAGGGGTGAGTTCATCCTGGAGTGGCGTTATCTGTGGTAACGCATCTTCATTATCGTAATACTCAACAGGGTTCAGGTACTCAAGTCATCAGTCAAGAGAGAGACTTCACCAGCCCAGAGTCAATACAGAGGCACTAGATGTAAAACTGTGGTGGGGTCACGGGGACTGGGCTCGGTATTTTTCAGAGGCAGCCGTAAGGAAAATAAAAAAGAGAAAGGTTCACATCTGGGGTTTATTACAAGGGTGACTTAAGAATTGTGTGAAAGGCAAATACACACTTATGATCAAGTGTTGAAGGGAAAAGAAATGTATGCATTCAAGATGGAAATGTTATGGAAGTTCTGTGTTTTTTGGGAGGGGAGGGGAACGCACAAATTCTCCATAATATGGGAGCTCTCACATCATAAATAGGTAGGTAGATATGTAGGAGGGTAGACAAATATATAGATGGGTGGCCAGGTAGGTATGGAGATAGATATAAATAGGTCTGTAGCGGTATACAGACAATTGGGTAGGTAGGTATGGAGATACAGTCGGTAAATGGGTGGATAGGAATGTTGTGGATCTCTGAGGAAATTCGAGACGTCCAGCAGCGATGAGGAGAGACAACACAGGCAGGTTTGTAGTTTGTATAGAGTTTCTGTATAGTCTGGAGACACAAAGATGTGGGATGACCAGAGTTTTTAGAGCAATGCTAAACCACAAGAATATATCAAGTGTAAGTGCATGAGTAACATATACATTAATCTATAATCTCTACACATTTACTCACACTTATTAGACTTGTTTCCGTTATCTCCTGTCGTCGATTCTGTAAAACTGATTTGCGGTAGTTAGAAGAGAAGGATAAGTAAATCTAACTTGAATTAAAAAAAAAAAAAAAAAAAAGAAGACAAAGGAAATAAATGTGAATATAATACAAAGCCCCTGATGTGCAGTCGTCGTGAAGACTAGAGTGTAAATAGTAATAACTGTGTACAAGAAGAGTAATAATATGTAAGAATAATGTAATAACATGTGGATAATAATGTGTGTGGAGGAAAAGAAGCAACAGATTTGTCCTTCATCTCCTTCCATCACATTTATCTTTGTTACCGTGTAAACACCGCCAAACTATCCCACTCTTGTGTTTAGATGTGTGTGTAAGTTAATGTCATGTCTTAACCTTCTCTCTCTCTCTGTGTGTGTGTGTGTGTGTGTGTGTGTGTGTGTGTGTGTGTGTGTGTGTGTGTGTGCGTGTGTGTAGGCTGAGAAGGGTAAAGGCGACGCCTGGTCTAAGTACATGGCCGAGGTAAAAAAGTACAAAGCTCACCAGTGTGGAGACGACGACAAAACCAGACCTCTGGTCAAATAGAGACTGTGGCTGAGTGGCGTGCGACGTGACGTTCGACCCTCACACACACACACACACACACACACACACACATCTTCTTTGTCTTATCCTCTCCTGTTTTCTCTCCTCTTCCTCTTTTGTTTATAGGTTTCCAGTTTTAGTGTGTTCAGTGATCCAGATGCTTTCTAAAACACACCATCGTCCTTATCAGAGCTGATGTTGAAGTACTGATGAGTCTCTGCAGTGTGTGTGAGAGCATCTGGACCGCCGTCACAACCGTGTCATTTTGTATCTTGTTTTTTTGATTCTTGGTAATGGATGTGACTTGAAATCAGTGGTTTAAAAAAAAAAAAACGAAAGAAGAAATTAAAATGCTAGAAGCTCTGAGTAGAGCGAGTGCTGGCCAGTGGGGATCTTATCTTTTGCGTTCTTCATGGTGCTAATCCAGTTAAATGAAAGCGACTCATCAGATCAACTTCAGTCATTAGGAATCTGTGTATTAAAGGGTTTTTATTTTTTTTGTTGCTCATTTCAGACACCTGACAGACTTTCAGCCTTTTCACTGTGTAGATACAAACTGATTGTATTAGCGAGCGGCTAATTTATAAAAAAAATAATAAAAAGGGTCAACATAGTAAAAAGTAGGGTGAGTCAAAAATTATCCACCGTCAAATTTATTTAAACTTTTCAAGACACTTTGTCCATTTGTCGACAAGCTTTTGTATTCACTCTTTAAAAAAATGTTTACGGCTACGAGCCACAAATGCCTTCACCTCTTCATCAGAAGTGAATCTTCATCCTCGTCGGGCTGCTTTCAGGGGACCAACCAGGTGCAAGTCAGATGTAGCGAGATCAGGACTATAGGGAGGATGCTTTTAACACCTCAAAAACAAAAGTTTAGCCTTCAGCTCTTTCAATAAGCGTCTCATTGTAACGGGCAGTTTTGATTGGATCTTTTTTTCCTGATAATGTTCCAATACTTTGAGAATCCCAGAAAGCTGTAAGCATTGATGTATTTTCTTATACATCAGACTTGAACTTTTCCTCAGTCAATTAAGGATTGAGGATGTTTCCGTTCCACACTCTGCCGTTTACTCTCAGGCTCGTGGTGATGAATCCGTGTCTCGTCACCAGTAACGATTCTCTTTAAGAAACTTTCACCTTCCTCAGTGTATTGCTCCACATCAGACGCTTCTGTTTCTGCTCTGCTGTTAGGTGTTTCAGCACCAGTTACACCCTCAGACCAAAAAAAAAAAAAAAACACGAATCACTGCCTGCTGCTCTTCTTTCGTGCAAATCACATGCGGCGCATCCACTTTTCCTCGTACCTCTGTTACAAATGAACTGATGTAACATGTTCACACCTGCACAGCAGTGAGACTGTAGGCTTGAACTTAAATCACTGAAGTTTTATTATAACCGGTGTGTGGATAATCTTTGACTCGCCCTTGTATAAACCAAGTGCTGACCATCAGAAGACAAGAGGACGAAAATCAAGCCTAACCCACTTTGTAGCTAGGTTTGCGTAGAGACAAACAGCCTGATGAAGAGATTCTCAAAAACTGAAATTCTAATCTAAATCAGAAAACGACTGCTTTTTCCAATCTCCTCAGTGAACTTGACTTGTAGCAGGATTCAGGCCGTGCTGCTGTTACACGCCGAGGTTCTCTCTCTCTCTCTCGGCTTCTCGGCTTCTCGGCAGTATCGTTTACATCTGTGGTTCTCAGAGTAAAGGCCAGTGGGTCTGTGAATTTCATTCATTCTTCTTCATTGTTCACGTTTATTATTGTAATCAGTAGCACACCAACACTTTTAAATAACTGTGGCTGTAAAGTTCAGGGCAGAAAAAGAAAAAAACAAAAACAATGCATCTTGAATAAACAGACAAAATATCATTGTACACGTTCCAGTGATGCGCCTCAGTTCTTTCCAAATCTTTCCTAAAGAAGCTATTTGTTTTTATTCGTAAATCATTTACAAGATTACGAGAGGAAAAGTCAATATGAGGGAAGTCA
This sequence comes from Clarias magur, assembly GCA_013621035.1. NCBI lineage: Eukaryota > Metazoa > Chordata > Actinopteri > Siluriformes > Clariidae > Clarias > Clarias magur. Next base: position 1,904,026 of record QNUK01000038.1, read on the forward strand.
CAGTCAAGTTTGTTTATTTTACTCTCTAATTTATCTTGTTTAAACAGCAGCCCTGAAACAATGTATTAAGGCTTTGGGTTACTGATTACAAGATCATTGGTTCCAGCCCCTGCTCGAACCCGTTCTGGGGGCGTTGTAGAATGACTGACCTGCGCTCTGGGATATGCAGAGACTAAAGAGCTAAGAAAACTAAGAAATAACACACATGGAACAGTCGGTTATTTCAAGACATTTAATACATATTTTAAGAAGCTCAGCTGTTCTGTAGTACTTCCTGCAAGAACAGTATTGTGTCAAGTGCATTTGCAAAACCCATCAAGCTCCATGATGAAACTGTCTCTCATGAAGACCTTCCCAGGAAAGCAAGACCAAAACTTACCCAAGTTCATTTAGAGTCACCAGCCTCAGAAATCACCAATTAATGTAACAGAACCTCAGATTAGAGTGGTAGTAGGCTAAGGTTTGAACCTGGGACCTTCTGATCAGTGCTCCAGTGCCTTGACCACTGATCTATGACTTCAGATCAGCTCAAAGAGAAAACTCGAGTGGAGTCGGGTATGCTTCTGTTGTAGCTCTTGTACAGTCTTTGGTCTGATTTGAAAAGAAAAATATAAAATTTCCTAAGAGGGTGTAAGGCCTGCGGATCCAGACCTTTGGGTCGTCCTGGATCTCTTATGTTCTGCAGATTCAATATGTATGAGATTATACTACAACTAGAGCTGGGCGACATGCCCTATAAATCGAATCTCGATTTTTTATTACACCAAATTCGATTTCCGATTGTAAAACTTTTTTTGCTTAAAATAATAAAAAATATTATAAAATAAAATAAAACAGACCGTATAGTTTTTTTTTTTACTTAAGCAAAACCAAAGATATTAAGATGTAACCAAACATTACCTGCTTATTTGGATTAAATATAATATATTAAATCACTTTTGAAAACAATTTTGCAAACCACATGCAACTTACATGCTGAATAAAATCAAACGAGCCTGGCAGCAAAATTAATCGTCTTAAAAAGTAAATTCGAATTAAGCGAAAAACTCGCCCAGCCCTAACTACAACCTTTGATTGATTTACCATCATGGATTTTAGTTTTAGTCTGTTGGATCTTTTTGCTTGCAATTTGAAACTTTTGAAGACTATTTCAAGCCTTTAAAAAAAATCAAACAGATGAAAAAATTATGTGGATACCCGACCAGCATGATCTTGTTGGACATCTCATCCCAACAACAGATATATTCCACCTTTTGCAGTTATCACACGCTTCACTCTTCAGGGAAGGCTTTCCACTAGATTTCGGAGCATCACTCGGTCTGTCCGATTTATGGCCATTCAATTCATCTTACAAAAGCATTACTGAGATCAGGTGCTGATGAAGCTCTAGTTCCTCCAAAGCTGATGGTGCGGTGGGGCTGAGTTCAGTCCTGGTTTTGTGCAGGAAAAAACCTTTTAACTAAGGTGGCTTCGGAAAACCATATACCAAATAAATGTCTTGCTTATGTGATATGTCCTCTATGTGAATGAGTTGTTGCTATAGAAACGCTATAAAACTATCGCAGTAAAATAAACCTGTGCTGCTTTTATAGGAAACAGAATTAACCAACAACCTTCCTGACCAATCAGAGTTAAGAACTCAGCAGCGATAAAGAATCACACACTTGTTCTGTTTTCCGGAACCATCTGTCCATCAGGGTGTTTATTGAAAGGCAGAAACGCTGAACATTAGCGCGGCGTACACACAGTGTCGACCCGTCGTCCTCTCCCTGCTACCGTCAATGATGCAACACACACCAACATAATGAACACACACAATCAACACACCTCAGAAAGAAACAAGTGACCAATTTTAAATAACACACAAAAAACCCCACAAAATATTCATATTGTACAGTAGTGTTTCACTAAAAGACATTACAGCTTTAAAATAGAGACACACTCTTACAGTTGTACAGTGAACAGGAGTGAACAGATCAGTCGGTCACACGTTCATGACAAGCCGCTTTTGCGTTCAAACAAGTTTGGAGCCAGAAAACAGTTAGTGTTGAATCTATACGGTAGTGTCAACATGACCTACCTTCATTCACAGCTTTAAAAAAACTAGCTAAAAAAAAAAAAAAGAGCCTTATGCTTTGGTATGTTCTTAACTAAAAAAACAAAACTAAAAAACCCAAAACGTTTGTCGCTTGTCTGAGTTTAAGAGTATGTATCTAAAATGGAGCCTAAAACCAAACATTTCCAGCATTTTAGAAGAAGAAAAAAAAAGTAGCCGCTTTGATTAGTGTTTCTTTGGAGTAAAGCGAACATCACAACACGTAAAATTAATTTCATTTATAGCCACCAAAAAGATGTAAATAAATGACATCATAGCAGCTCTGGTTCATCTCGAGCGCAGCTCATGTACCCGACACAAAGCATCACTTATGTTCAGTTTACACGGCATCTACATCTAAATATCAGCAGGTCAGACGGTGACGTCGCTCGCTTCAGGATTCAACGCGCGCCTGTCTCTGACCTTCGACACGGCATACACATGCGCCGCGTCACGCTTTCGGCAGTTCATCAGTTTAAAGCGAGTGATCTGCCTCGAAATGGATGAACCCTTTGGCTTTGCGTCAGGTGCATGTGTGCCGCGTGTTTCTTAGTGTTAAAGACGGTCAGCAGGCAGGGACGAGCGAAACATCATGACATTCTGGATGCACAAAAGTCGACGCAGTTTCATCAGATCTGCTCGTGAGGTTTTTAAACCATGTTATAGTGTCGACAAACGTGTGATAGAACTCTCTGGACAAAAACCAGGATGTTAATTACAGCGTTGTGTCGCCAGACTCTGCACTTTTTCTGTCCAATTCGCGACATCAAAGCGAAATTGGATTTCCTTTGAGCTGAAAAACAAGCAGCCGACTCTGAAATGTGATTTCAAATCGTGGCTCAAAACAAACATTTAATTCTGCTTGTATTAACGCCGACTTGCCAGTCTGTCTGTATCTAAACGAGATGCCTCCTGTGACTGAAATGCAAACCGTGAGACCAACGTACCAGTATTAGTCCAGCTGCAGGTCGTCCCTCGGTGGACCTTTAAGTGTTTTTAGGGATGAACAATTGACAAAGGCACCAGAGCTGTGTTCACTCTCACAGTGTCACGGTAAAACAAAAACCTCAACAACAGAATCGACTTAAGTAAGTAATCAGAGTCTACGCATTTGTACTGTCGCTAAGGTGCTAAAATTCATTTGGATTAAACAAACAAATAAAGATAATAATTATAATAGCTATCTAAAATTAAATCTAGAAACACCAATAATTAATAAAGGGAAAGATAATATAAAGACAAATACAAAGAGGAAATGGGGAAAAAAGATAAAAGCAACCAAATGTCAGATTAAAGTGATTTAAAGAAAATGCGAAATAAACCATCAAAAAAAAATTAAAAATAAATCAGCCACATGCTTCATCATCATCTCATGCTGATGAACAAACACTGAAGAGCTTCACTCACAAAGAGACCAGAAGAGAAACAAAAGTAAAGAGTAACAAAAACAAATAAACTATTAAATTGAGTTAAATTAAAAAGCTGTCTCCTCGTCCCCCCGATTCCCGACTGATTAGGACGCCGAGAAACATTTGCTTTGATCCGGTCAGACCAGACTCGACTAAGGACAACCACAAGCTGTTTAAAGCATTTTAACCCCGAACACCGTGAGTGGAGGAGATGAGATGAGAGGAGGGACGATTCTGCACTCCTTTAAGCTGCCGTGGATGAGAGCGGTGTGTCCTCCACATGTCAAGAGAGTTTGAAAAAATAAAAATAATAATAATTGAGCAGTGAATCAGCAGCATGTAGGGGTCGCAGCCTGGAGGACGAACGGACAGGACATGTCTCTCAGTAGAGCAGCGAGAGGAGAGTTTAAGGCACCGGTCGGTCAGACTGTGGCTTAGTAAACCCTCTTACACTGCGTGTGTGTGAGTGCGAGTGTGTTATCTGGGCTGAAGGCGAGCACTCAGCCCTCTCCGTGCCTGTGTGGACTGTCTCTGCTGGGCGAGGAAGGACTGAGCCTGACCAGGAACACCGGAGCGCTCGTTCGTCACCTTCTGATGGAGAGCCATGCCCTGCACACAGAGAGGAAGAGGAGGAGGAGGAGGAGGAGGGAGAAACAAAAGAGGTACAGGAAAAATAATCAGCTACGCAACGCTACGAATATGCAGAATCATCCTTACTATTGTGACCTTATTATTAGGGCCCAAGCACTATGACATCAGCCCTATTACATCATCAGGTGTGAAGGGCCTGTAATGTTTCTTAATTACTATAAGAAAACAGTTCTGTAGCCAACCCAAGTTTATTATATTTTTTGGACATGCACGCCAGCAGCAGCAACATCATGCTCTCTTACTCTTGTTATATCTCATTCAACTGAGTGTAACACTACTGACACCTAGTGGTCAGATTACTCCATTGCATCTCAAATAGCTTCTATCATTACAGGGCCCTCTTGGGCTTTTTGACGGTCAGGGAAAAAAAAAAAAATCAGCACTCAGGTTGGAATCCGCTGCCATTAGGATGCCTGAGTAGCTGGGCCCTGGGCATGGCATGGGACTGTCACATGATATTTTGCTGCATAGCTCATGTACACCTACACACATTACATGTGAAACCCGGTACACATTTAAAGCTCATTGAGCTAAACAACTTTCACACTCCATGTCATTGGCTCAACTCAACAGTAAGTTTTGCAAAACACACCCAATGGATTTTGATATACTCCTCCTAGGGGACTTATACGATCATCACCAAACCAGGCCCATATGATCCAAAGACATTGAGGATGCAAAATTGCGAAGGAATTTATGATACAGTGAACGGGTCAGCCGTGACGATGACTTAAAATTATGTTGAAAATTCCTGTGAGACATCACATTGAGTGACAACATAGCGTGATACGTCCCCTCCTCCCCCAGCATCCGGGGCTTTTTGGAGATCTGCATATGCCCCATTGTTGCGCCTGAGCAGTGATGACGCAGGGTGCTTGGGTCCGATCATCTTTGCTTGCAACCATATCTTATCATCATCATTATTATTATTTTTATATATTTATACACACGACCAGAAGTGACTGAATTGTATATGAGGAGTTAATCATTTAAATTCTTCTGTTAATTAAAAAAAATTATAATATTTAGGATAAATAATGATGTACATTTTATCCTAAATCTAATTTTCTAATCTACCTAAAGTTGAGAAACATCCTCAAAACAAGACACACTTGGAACATGAATTTAAAGGAGCTGTAAACATTCATTCCCTCTATTCTTTTCTCTCTTAAACATCACATGAAGTAGGCAGGTAAAGGAGAAGGGCACTTGAATCTGAGGATGAGGGAACGTAATGACACACTTGATCAAATTTCTGGGCTTGGTAATGTGGTTAAATGCCTACAGGTCAGAATTCTAAAACGTAATGAACAGATGTGTTAACCTGACATTAAACAGCACAAGGGTGGATAATTTTACTTCCTTCTACGAATTTAGCTGATTAAAGAGTTAATAAACATTGCCAGGTCAATTCTGGGGCAATTTACAATGGAAACGGTAAAGTTAAAAACAGAACAGACAGATGGTCTGTGCTGCCCCCTAGTGTTCATGCGGCAAAGTGCTCTATAGATATTAAACGCTTCCAGAATGATGACTCGGGTCCATTTGTTAACAGATAATCCAGAGAGTGTGATCTCCAAGTGTGTGTACAATGAATTAATGGGGGAAAAAAAGAGGTTTTTACGACAAACAAGGAGAATACTAATCTAGCTAAAGGTCCACAGATGTAACAGGTATAAGAGGAATAACACCATACTGGATCAGACTGAGGTTTCTTACCATGTTGTACCAGGCGCTGATAATCAGCTTCTCCTCCTGATCGTGCCTGGACCGGTTCTTCTCAAAGTCATGCTACACACACACATACACGCATAAATGGCCTTCAATCTCAAATCACATCAAGTTATGCACTCTTTACATACATTTGTTTGCTAAACATGTTACAGGCGAAATGTTTAAAATTTTACCGAGTTTAAACCTGATCTCATTGCAGTTTGGACCAAATTAACATTTACTCCACCTGACATTGTGTGTGTGTGTGTGTTTGTGTGTGTTCGGAAAAGTGTGTCTCTGTGTAATGATTTAACTTTGATTTTATTTTTGGGACAGTCAGTCAGTGTGTACTTCTTAAGTCAGACACTAAGATTTCATTCAGTCACCTTTAACTTTGGCATGTGGTGTCCAGTTCATGTGTGAAAATGATTCCTCATGCCCTCAGAACTGCTCGTTCACTTTTTTTTTTTGAAAAAGTCCTGGAATATATAAATTCTGATGTACCATCAGGGAAACCCTTCATAGATGTGATGTCCTGGTGATTCAGTACGTTCAGGTGGTCATGTGACTTCATTTTATTGCCACATAACGTTGCCGAGTCTCGACCTGAGCGACTGAAGCAGCCCCAGATCATAACACTGTCTCCAGACGCTTGTACAGTGGGCGCAATGCATGATGGGTGCATCGCTTCATGATCTTCATGCCCATCACTCTGGAATAGGCTCAAAAAGTCCAAACTTTATGATCCCTACCAAACTGAAGACTTTTTTTTTTTTTTTTTTTTCCTGATGAATCTCAATAACAATTGGTTTTCTTATGGACACACAGCTGTTTAGTCCCAATACTGTGAGTTCTCATCACATTAAACACAGCTCTGGTTTTAACAGTTACTTATTTTCACCATGCAACTTCAAGTCATGTCCATTTTCTCCCCTGACCAAAGTTCTTCCACAAATCTGACAGCACCATCTTTCCAGGTTTTGATGATGGAAAGATTTCAAATATCCTTAGTCGTTTTCTTTGCTTGAAGCAGCTCACAAATTTGATCCTTCTGAAATGGTCCTTTTTTTTAAAAAAAAGATGATTTCATGTGAAAGTTTAAGCAGTTATGAAAAAGTGAGCACACACACACAGCGGGACACCAGGGGGCGCCGCAGACCCAGAGATGTCTATTGCTCAGTACAGTAGAGTGACTTTCTTGGAAGTTGCTAGCGTTTCTAAGAAGAGTTTCCTTTTACGTTATACTAAACAAATTCAAGTGCAATTGGCCAGGTTTATTGCGTACTAATTTAGAAGTATGGTCATAAGTCAGGATATAATCACTCAGTTCACACTGAGTCCTGTTACAGAGCTCCTAATCCACACAGGCTGAGTTACTGTGAACCTGATCAGTGACCATCTGATATTAAAGACAATAAAGAACAGAAAGAAACTGTAATTCAAACAGTAACAGCAACTCGTTAAGCGTTTTGAACAGCATGTCAGATTTGTACTGAGTACCGGTGAATGAGGGCAGATTTTATGTTCCTTGGAAGTTTCCCCTGAATTATGTTCTGTGCGTTTAATGTTTTTTTTTATGTTTCATATTTTTTCTTTCTCTGGCTTTTTCTAACGCTCTTGTGGTTCAGACCAACCCATTATTAGTTTCACCTCACACACGTTACTATAAAAGCTCTGGCAGCAGGTAGCATGTGTGAGATGGTGATTTATTCTCCACGCTGCACTGACACAGACGTGGCAGCGTCTCTGAGGTCCGGGCCGATCACTTACAGTGGCGATTATAACTGAGGTAAAATAATGCCATCAGAATTTCATGTTGCACCTACTGCTTGTGTATGTGTTACATTGGGACACATCATCTCCCCAAGCCGCATTAGGAAGGACGTCCAGGACGTCCAGGACGTCTCTCCACACCAGACAGACTCGGGAATTTTTTTATGGCAGAGATCAGATACAGGAAGTCACAGAGAGTTTCCCATAATTCCTAAAGAGCCTCAGACACATATAGTGTGTGTCTCACCTCTAGGTTTTGGATTCTGCGGTCTCTCTCAGTGAGCTGGTTCCTCAGAGCCTGAACCTCAGGAGCAACCGAGTTGGGCTTCTGATTCGGGTCCAGCGTCTTTATCACCTACACACACACACAGAAATGATGCCGACACCCACGGAAAGTTAGATTGTTCTATATTATAAAACACAAGTGAAACACAGTAGTGATGATACCTGGCGTATTGTGGCAGATAAAAAAAAAAAAACCCTCTTAATAAGGAAACTCTGACACGGTGCACCGAGGAGGAGCAGATAAATGCAGCCACAGAGTTCTTACACACACACACACACACACACACACCTCGCAAAAAGCATCTGCCAGGAAAAGGTGTGTGTGTACGTGTTATATAAGATCAGTGGGCGATCAGACATTAAATGTTCCTGTACCTCAGCAGTGCTTACATAGAGTTTGCACACACACACACACACACACACACACACACACACACACACACACACACACACACATACATACATACACACACTACAGGTACAAGCACACCAGCAGGACAGTTTTACTTTAAATTATTTTATGCTTGTGTAAACATTAAATCTGCATTGGTTTTGCTTACTGCACTGAACATCAATTATACAACCAACAACAAACTGAAGAATAACGGACAACAAACTACTACGAACATCAACAACCACAAACAAACAAACCACAGCAGCCAACAGAAGCCAAAAAAAAAAAAAGATAACACTAAATTATAACAAATAATGATTTGTAAGAACTAACTACCATGAACTCAGAAACTTATGGAAAACAAAACAAAAAAAAAATGGCAACTACAACAACTAATTAATTACCAACAAAATCAATGCAACAAGCAGAGGATGTAAAATAAATAAAAAAATAAATAAATTACAAACACACAGCAACAGACTACAACAAGATCACTGAGCTACAATGAACAAAACAAACTACAACAAACACATTGTATTACAAAACACTCTCGATTATAAGCTACAAAACACACGAGCTGAACTACAACAAAAACTACAAGCACACTGAATTACAACAAACTACTATAAACACAAACAACAATAAAACAAATATGACAAACACACTGAACTACCATAAACTACAAAAAACACTCTGAATTACAACAAGCTACAATAAACTACAACAACAACGCTAAACTACAAACACACTGAACCATATCATGCTTAACTACAACAAACCACAATAAACACACTGAACTACAACGATCTACAAAAACACTGCAACAAACTACAAACTAATGACCAGCACAGTATGAACTACAATAAAGCGCAATGACCAACACACACATACTACAACAAACTACCAAATAAACAAAATCAACAGACAAAAGCAAACAGAACAACAAGAAGCTAAATGAACAGAGTAACAGCTATTTTTGGGAACAAAAACAACTGATCAACAACAAATAATAGATGTATGAATGTATAAATGTATAAAAAAAAAATTTACTAAAAAACCCGGTCAACACACTGAACTACAATTATAAATTACAACAAAATAATAAACAAACAAACAAACAAAACTACAGCCAATAACAATAATAACAGAGCAATAAGGACCAACAGCGGGGTCACGACCTGTAAACTAGACGACTGGATTTAACACACTGATTTTTTTACCGCGTGCGTGCGTGTGTGTGTGTGTGTGTGTGTGTGTGTGTGTGTGTGTCAGAGCTCACCGTTCGAGCCTTTTCCATGTAGCGCTTGTATCTCTCCTCCATCTGTCTCATGTCCTCGTCCTTCTTTCTCAGAATGGTCTGCAGCTCATCGATCTTCTTCTCCACTGAGAGACACACAACAGACACACAGGTTTGTCCCGTTCCCCTTTTAATCACTCATTTATGATGACCCCACACACACGGTTTGGTCAGTAACCGAGGTGTGTGTGTGTGTGTGTGAACCCCGTGATAAATACAGTAATGTTTTATTAGAGTGGAGTTTTACTGTTGTTGTCCGCGCCGGGCTCCAGGTCATCGATCACCTCTCGCTTCTTCTGCAGATCAGAGTGAGCTTCATGCAGCTTCTCTCTACACACACACACACACACACACACACACACACACAGAGAGAGAAACATGTTTAAAACCCCTCGGGTTGTGCACCTGTTCAGTGTGTAACACACTACCTCTCCCTCAGATACTCACAGATGCTCTTCTAGTTTCTTCTGCAGCAGAGACGACTGAAGGGGAAAGAAATAAAATGCATCAAAATCTAATAATGTAACTTAATTTAAGTTCTGAACATGAATGGAGTGTTTGGAAGTTTAACTGTGATGATGTACGAGTACAGTAGGGCTTGCAGGACTAAAATATTTAAAGCAATTCACATCGACAAACCGAACCACTCGCTAGTGCAACGCCTGATGTACACTAACAACTCCTCACAGTAAGACAGGCACAGACGGGTGGTACTTACGATGGCCTAGGAAGCAGATGATTGGTCAGTTGGTGGGAGGGTGGGGTGAGTCGACGAGGAGCGACAGAATCAAGCAGGGATTTAATTGGTAATTCACAGCAACGCCAAGCAAACACACACACACACACACACACACACACACACACACACACACACACACAAGACAGAGCACACTTCAGATCAAACAAGCAAAGATCACTTCAACCACCAAACCCAAGTCTTCACCAGATATTTAACAAGATCATGCATCCATATATAAATATAGATCATAAGAGCAGTGAATCATGGGTAGACTGTTGATTCAATTTTTTTCAATTTTTGTGTTCAGGTTTTCGATTCAATCTGATTCTATAGATTTGTTTCAAGCAGCAATATTTCTTATAGATTTTAAAACTTTTAAAAACTGCTGCAAGTCTCTATGAGTGTTAAACTGCTGTGTAATTTGTGGGGACGGGAAGCACCGGTCGCATCCCGATACAATATTATCATGATACCCAAGTACCGATTTGATCAAACTGCGATTCTCTATACAAGCATCAGATTAAAAAAAAATTCCCAATTCTTCCTGATTTTGTTAAAATTTCAAACCTTAAAAAAAAGTTTAATAGTTTAAAAAAAGTAATTAAATGTCAAGCGTCACTTATAACTTTTCGTTAATCGCAGCGTTTAAACAATGCAAACTAACTTAAAATATAAGAATGTAACAATTAACTTTATATAAAATTTGACAAAAAACTAAAAATTTTTTTTTTACTGTGTCTCTGGTCTCCGCCATAATTATCATTAGTTTTTTTTTTTTTCGAATAAAATAAGTATCAGATAATTCACTCCTAATCACAGGACAAAAATATGTAAATAGTTTAGAGCGCCACCTGTAGGATCGTAAGATGATCCCGTCATGTTTTACAGCCGTTTTAATTGAACTTGTGTGGCTTCTAACGCACGCGTTCTGTGACTAACTTGCGGCCGAGCTGTTTTGAGAGATAAAGGTCGACTGGAAGCAGTTTTTTTTCCTTCCAGTCTTCTGCGCTACCTTCCAGTCCAGTAGGTGGTCATAGTGCAGAAACGCCCTATAAACTTAAAGTAAAAAAAAAAAAAAGAAGCGATACTCTCGAGTGTTCAATCTTCATCACCTTAAGTTTGGCAAACTGGAGCTACAGCGCGAACGTAGCTAACAATCAAGTCTGCATGAGTACATCATCACACACACACTCTTAAATCTCACAACAGTATCTTAAATTATATTATTCCTGACACACTTGCTTCAGGGCCAGACTCGAGTTGCAGTTCAGTTCGAGCTGCACAATTCTACATACTAGTTATACGAGACAAACAAATGAAGGAAAAACAAACATAAAAGAGAGAGAGAGGAAAAAAAAAAAAACCACCGCCTGATTTGCAAGTGATGAACCGAAAAAAAAATGAACAGACATGTGAGCTAACATCAACAGAGAAACATTATGCAAAACAAACACTACTTGTTAAGTAATTTAACTAATGTGTGTGATGATTTATAAACTATGCTAAACGTTTAACTACATTATTGTGCAGTCTGTTACTGTAGCTACCTCGTAGCCTCGTAGCTCCAGTGCAAGTCTAATAAAATAAAATAAAACTTACAGCATGTGAGAGAAAATTTAATGGAACACTGTTTAATCCTGCACACACGTCTGTCAACATCAGCAAAGTGTATGCGTGCGCATGCAAAATAAGAGTGTGTGTGTGTTGATTGAACTTACATCTTCAGATTTGCTGTCCTGCTCCTGTAGAGCTTTCTGCAAGTCCTCAACCTGAGAACGCAGCTCGGCAATCTGCTGCTGACTCAACCTGAGAGACAGACAGAGAGAGAGAAAATATGAAAGAGTGAGAGTGGTTACGACTATAAGAACATTTGTAAAAAGTTCCTCAACACAATGCGAGACAGATAATGTAAAGCTGTCAAGGCAGGAACGCAACATCTGATAGAAGCATGTTACATTTCAATTACATCCGGTCGAATCAAAAGAGTGGAAAAATAGAGAATATACTGAGAGTAAGTATGTAAGTGGAGTCGATTGTGTTCCAAAAGTGAAACCATTCAGGCAGAAATGCACTCAAGTGAACTTTTAGAGGTTAATGTGTGAGATTATAGACTTATTATGAGCATTCTTTCTTTCCTATATTGAAGCTTTAATCTGATCGTATAAAAGAAGAAAAAGACAATCAGGAACAAAAAAAGAAGAAGAAGAAGAAAAAAAAGGACTTTAAGATTTGCAACCAATACTCGGTGTAAAAACGGAAGGAGAAAGAGAGAGAAATTTTCCTTCTTAGAAAAGCAAAAGAAATACGAGTGCCCTCATGTAAGTCAGGTCCGGTTGGTGTGTTTATGAGAGTGTGTGTGTATGTGTGTGTGTGACGGACCGGAACTCAACACCAATGGACAGCTTTTGGGATCGAAAAAAATCCATAAAAACACAAATTCCATTCTACATGCTTCCAGTGGAAAATCTTCATGTAATAATTATAATTCAAAATAATTAAAATGTAATTGAAATAATGTTTTGTTGGGAACTATTAACAGTTTAAATAAAAGACAGTTAATTAGTTTGAAATGTAAAACACAAAGCTAAACGGCTGTTGGTTCAGAGTAAAAAAAACTTTTTTAAAAACTTGGCACACGAGCGTTCGGGCGTACGAGAAGCTGACCCTGCGATAATCTCACTTCTGCAGTACTGCGTCAGTAATAATCCCACTCTGATTAAGCTTGAGTGTGTGTGTGTGTGGGGGGGGGGGGGTGTATGCTCGTTATTCCGTACAAAGCGCTGCCGTATGGCTTTACGCGTACCGTACTGATATCACAACACAATTCTTTTTTTTTTTTTTCTTTTAAATGGAAAGTGCATCAGTAGCCCGTAAATTCTCAGCCCTACCAGGCATGCAGAGTGTAGGCAAAATCTGTGATGCAATCTGTTGCTTTGTCAGCCCACACTGTGCCTTCTGAAGATGGGAAATGATGCGCACAAACACACACACACACACATACATACAAATGAGTGTAGGCATGATCACGCCGTTTTCGGAAACTGACCTAAATGCTGATGTCATCAGTATCCTTCATCAAAGAGCAAAAACAACAACAAAAACAATACTGACATCATGACACGAGAGAGAGAGAGAGAGAGAGAGAGAGAGAGAGAGAGAGAGAGAGACCTGTTCTGGGTCTCGAGTGTGTTCTGGCTGCGCTGTGCCTCCTCGAGTTGGGCCTGCATCTCGCCGAGTCTCTGTCTGTACGTCTCCTCCTGAACACACAGCATCTTATTCTCGTTCTGAAGACGCACCACCGTCTCCCTGTACCAGAGACGGGACAATACAGAGAGAGAGAGAGAGAGAGAGACAGAGAGACAAAAAGAGAAAGAGCGAGAGAGGATCAAGATGAAACCTAAACACCAGCGTACAGAGATAACAGGCTCGGTGGTTATAACCGCTGATGATGAACCACAAAGCAGTGTTTTTTTTTTGTTTCCGCTATCTTGTGCGTTAGATTTTTATCAAACTGAATTGAGGCCCAGACTGACTGTGTTGTTATCTACAGCATCAGGAACAATCAATCCACAGTCCTGCGTCTGAACGAGTTCATCATGAGCTTACAGTAACCGGGTTAAACACAACAGCTACAGACATCACTGACGGAAACAACACACACACCACTGTGAAGTAGGGTGTGTGTGTGTGTGTGTGTGTGTGTGTGTGTGTGTGTGTTTACTTAAACTCTGTCGGCATGATCTCAGACGCTAGGTTGCCCACTGCACCGTCAGAACCCAGAGGACCTGTGAAAGGGCAACACACACACACACACAAACACACACACACATCTTTAATACACACTGTATTAAGACACAGATAGATCTCACTTTATTCAAATTAACTGAATTCAAAAAGTGTTAAAGACGTCTCTTCTGCATAAACAAAAAAAGGTTTCGTCTGTACATTAGGTCAGATCATACCTTGAGGTTTCATACACCAGAAAAAAAACTACATTTTTAAAAACACATGAATAAGACCAAATAAATAAATAAATACTTCTGCTATAGTGCTGTGGAAATGCCTGACTTGCAAGTGCGCCCTCTTGTGGTGTTATAGATAAACTTACTCGATACATGAGCTCCTATCAACAGAGAAATATTACGCAAAACAAACACTACCGGTTAACGGTTTTGAATGTGTGTGATGATGTAGACGTCATGCTCAACGCTTAGCTTTCTGTTGCAGAATTTGTTCAGATTGTGCCTCAGCGTCTCACAAAACTATCTGGACAGAATTTACTGAATCTCCTGCAGCACTTAGATCTCTGCATTAAGTTTAATCTGCACCATAAATTAAGTCTAAATGTTGAGTAAAAGTGATGTTATGAACAGTTATGTGGTGGGATTTAATAATCTACTTTACAATAATCTACTAATGCGCTACTGTCTCAATGTAAACAAACACCTGCACCAATAGATATTAATGAGAAAAGATAAAGTGAATATTTTGACTGGGATTAGTTCAGATTTTCCCTTTGGCTGAAATAACAGCGCTGACGTGGTAGAAGTGAATTTTAACACGCCGGAGTCGTTTTAAGACGAAACTTCATCTTTATCCGATCGACTTTTGCCATTTCTCATCTGTGATTCTCTCTCCGATTACCGAACAGGGAGTGTGTTTGTCTGTGAAATTACCTTCACTACATCTACATCATCTACATGAGCTGAAGGCGAGTCGTGAGATTAAGCCGCACTGACCTGCCTGACTCAGACACTTCTGCTGCACATGAACACAGCGAAGCTCCTCGTTCGTCTCCCTCAGTGTGTCCCGCTCAGATATCAACCTCTACACACACACACACACACACACACACACACACACACACAGTCATGTCTTAAGCATGTTATTGGAATTATATAATACTCACACACACACACAGTGGTGACTTTATTATCCCCCCCCCACACACACACACACCCCTGTACCTCTTTCTCTTTAATCAGAGCCTCGTACTTGTCGTTGAGGTTCTTGTACTCAAACTGCCACCTCTCTGCCTTCACAGCCTCGGACGAGTGTTTGGAGTGAAGCTCGTGTACCTGCGCAGTCAGAGGACACGCCACAGTCATGTGACACAAACCATACCATCATGACACGTCCCGGTCTCACAGAACTCGTCCAAAATGACGTCATATCTCACAGCTGTCCCACTGAGTGTGTGTGTGTGTGTGTTTGTGCATGTGTGTGTGTGTGTGTGTGTGCTGGTCCGGACCTGTCTCTTGTAGGAGTCGAGCTGTGTGCGTCCGGCGTGGGCCCTGCGCAGCTCCTCCTCCAGCTCGCAAGTGCGCTGCATGTACACCGTGTTCTTCTCCTCCAGGAGACGCACCTGTCTCCGCAGGTCCCCCAGATCCTCCAGCTTGCGTTTGTACGTCTCGACCAGCGCCTCCAGCCGGCTCACGCGGTCTGACGAGTGGCTGAACAAAGGCGGGACACAACCAAGTCTTAACCTTTCACATCAGGAGCGCAGTAAACCCTACAGACAAACGCCTTTCACTTTTAAAATAAAAATGAAATAAACTCTGGGTCTGTCATCATCTCCATCACTCATCAGGTCTTTAGTCGAGCCCTTCTTCTGACCTGCTGCAGCAATAATTATGTATAATTTGTGATCTCTGGGATAAACACTGTGTAAAAAAAAAAAAAAAAAAAAATGGATTCCTAAGTTAATGTGTCTGTACCGCAGGATGTCCATCTCGTCTTTGAGAGACTGAGCCTCCTGGGCGAGGCTCGTCAGCTCCTCGTTGCGATGCTGCAGGTCAGACATGTCTCTCTCCAGAGCTTCACCCCGTACACGCAGGTCATCACGGCTGTTCTCCAGTCTACACACACACACACACACACACACACACACACACACACACACACACAATCAGTCTGTGACTGAACATTTCACTCCATCGGTGGGCCTCAGTGTGGAGCTCCGCGTCTCAGTCTGTGGGCCTCAGTGTGGAGCTCTGCGAGGGAGCCTGTACTCTACCTGTAGTTTTCCTCCTGCAGTTGCTCGATCTGACTCTGAAGCAGCAGCAGCTTCTTCCCTGTGATGGTGGTGGACGTGTCCTGGGGTTCACAGCGACTCAGTCTCTCCTTCAACGACTGGAGCTCGGTCTGCAGAGAGGACTTCTCCTCCATCACCACAGACAGCTAGAACACACGCGCACACACACCACACACACACAGATCTCTAACAAAGTGTTTAAGACTTACGTCTCTTACACTGACCGTAACAAAATACCTTTTAAAGATCAACGAGGTTTTATTATATTATTACACACGAGATTAACCTCACAGTAATTATTATACTTCTGGTACAAACACAAGGGCGAGGTTTGTTTTAAATTAGTTATATATATATTAAAGTTTATGAAGTGAAGGCGTCGTGCACTGGATGGCGTTAGTCTTGTTTTGTCCTTCCATGCTGTAGATGTTAGAGAGAGAAAACTCGGCCTGAGACGCATGCGACTCGGAGCAGAACCGAGGCTGGAGTGGAGACACGTGGCGAGTCGTCACTCGGCGATAAAAGGACGCGAGGCTCGTGTCGAGGAGGAGACGTTTACTGCGAGATATGTATACTCACGTACACACGGACATCACGGCTCCGTAACGAACCCCATACGCTTTACAGGGACAAATACAGGGACTCAACTCAGCACCAAGGATTTAACCACTAACATTTCTTTTATATATGTATATGTATATATATATATATATATATATATATATATATATATATATATATATATATATGTGTGTGTGTGTGTGTGTGTGCATTATATATATGAGGGGGTGTGAGTGTCGACCTCTAGGGCAAATCCGACCTTTGATCAGTTTCTGTTTGAAATCAAGAAGTCTAATCTTTTAAATAACAAAAAAAAAACAAAACAAGAATAAAGCAGATATCTTGGCTTCTCTGAAACGCTCACACACACTTCTAACGTTACAGAGTCCCTTTATGAGTGCACAGCAAAAAAAAAAAAAAAAAAAAAAGTGGTAAGACGGGTCAAAATGAGACAAACTGGTGTCTGGGTGGATTTGAAAAACACACTGCACTTCAAACACACACTGCGATTCCCATAAAACAGAGCTTACTTTAAAATACAGACAAATCAGGTTTAATGTTAAAACACATGATAACACACTAGTTAAGAAAGTCACACGCACACACACTTAACACTCACACACCTGCTGCTCGAGCTCTCTGTAGCGCTGAGACGCATCGTCCTTCTCGTCCAGCTCCTCGCTCAGGAAATAATACTTCCTCGACTAGAAAGAGAACGAGAGGGACGGAGTGAGACGGGGTCAGTGAGGTCACGTAAGGAAGGCTCCGTCCCAAATCACACACAAGAACACTGTGTAGCTTTTAGGCCATTCTCTGTATGTGGGAGGGGCGTACGCTACGAAGTGTTACAGGAGTCAGTTTTGAGCGACACACTCACCTGATAGTCAAAGTCCCCGTACGTTTCTGGGCTTCCCGACTCCACGGCCTCTTTGGTAAGCAGCTGGAGGACGAAACACAAGTCTGTTTTAAGTTTTATGATCCCCCTTAAGGAGTGACCCGTATACAGAGTCTACGCAGTGAGAGGTGTGTGTGTGTGTGTGTGTGTGTGTGTGAACACCGAGACACAAGATACAACCATGTCTTGGTGTGAGGGTTCGATGGCTTCTTTCATGTGGGTACGAGTGAGGGGTCGCGTACGGAGCAAAACAAGAAAACCACACACACCCACATGATGAAGTGGAGGGGTAGACCAGGGTTAGTAAAAAGGCAAAACACAAGCAGCCAGGAGGGACGACACACACACACACACACACACACGCACACACACACACACGCACACACACACACACGCACACACACACACACACGCACACACACACACACACACACTGTGAGGACACTGCTGGCAAACAGAGGAGAAAGTAACAAGACAGGCAAAAGGGACAGAGAGAAAGAAAAGGAAAGAGAAGAGGGCATAGAAAGAGAAAAAAAAACAGGGAGACTGGGAGGAGACAGAAATAAGGGAAATAAAGCAAGACTGAAAATAAGAGACAAAGATCAGAAAAAAAATGGAAAAAAGGAGAGAAAAGAAACATGCATACAGAAAAAGGTAAAAAAAAAAAAAAAGCACAAGGAGAAAGAAAAGGAGAGAAAGGAGGGCATGGAAAGCAAGACAGGGGGGACAGGAAAGGAACAGAAAGAAAAATAAAAAAATAGAAATAAGGGAAATGAAGACAGACTGAGAAAGATAAAAAAGAAATGGGAGAAATAAATTAAAATACACAAGGGCATGAAAAAGAAGACAGGAAAAGGGAAAAGGAAATAAATGGGAAGGAACGGAAAGAAAGCAAAATGGAAAAGAAAGTCATAAAGAAAAAAAAAGACAGGTCAAGAAAATAAGAAAGTGGGGCATAAAAAAACAAGAGGACATGAAAGAAGCAGAAAAGAGGGAAAGAAAGATGGTGAGAAAGGAAAAAACAAAAAAATGAGAGGGAGAAGAAGAAGCACAGGGAAAAGGTATAACTAATGATGGGGGGGGGGGAGAGGACAGTGGGACATGAGAGGAAGAC
The DNA here is from genome assembly GCA_013621035.1 of Clarias magur. Lineage (NCBI taxonomy): Eukaryota > Metazoa > Chordata > Actinopteri > Siluriformes > Clariidae > Clarias > Clarias magur. Next base: position 1,922,986 of record QNUK01000038.1, read on the forward strand.
AGAAGAGCATGAGAGAAAGAAAAAGAAGAAAGACAGAAAAAGAGATTAGGACAGGAATAAAGAAAACAAAAAGAGAGAAAAAAAAGGCAGACAGAGAAGTCATTCAGAACTGAATAAAAGACAGAGTGAAGAGATGTACTGGAGGAAAAGAAATGAGAAAAGTTAGAATAATTTTTTTTTTTTTAATGCGAGACAGAAAAAGTAGAAGTGAGACGAGGACGAGTCTGGTGTCCCCTGTAACTGAAGTGGACGTCTGATAAACTGTTTAATAAACACAGTGTCTTTGTACCTCCTGGATGGCGGTCATGACGACGTGCTGCACCGACTCCTCGAGGGTCATGATCTGCTGAATGTGTTCTACAGGAAGAGACACCACACACACACACACACACACACACACACACACACACACACACACACACACACACACACACACACAGCATTAACGCGCTGCAGTCTGAGCGAAGCCGTTACTATAGAAACGGAGCGATGTGATGAGACACGCCCGTGACCGTGATCAGTCCGTGATTAATGATCAGTCTGAAAGGTGAAGGCGGCGTGCGGTTTCCCAGGATACCTTGCTTCTTCTCGCAGCTGACCGCGCAGCCCAGCACCAGCTGCACCAGGCGACCCAACTCCGCCACGTCCCCCATCTCCCCGATCAGAGCGACGTCAGGGACGTGCTGCTCCGCCACCTGCTGCCCCAGCACCTGAGAGAGAGAGGAGATATGAGGAGGAGTAACTCGGATTCAAAACAGTTTATTAAGAAAAAATATTGGCACCCTAGGATACACAAAACATAACTTGTGTTGCATGTTCCCATCCATATTACACATTTTATTAACCTCATCTGAGTGGACGATGGGAATCGATCAACATCTTCTGCACGTACAAGTGTGAAGGATATTACACATTGCTGTGAGAAAGTATTCGCCCCCTTCCTGTTTTGGTTACACTTAAATGATTCGGGTCATCAAACAAAATTTTACATTACACAAAGATATCCCTATGTGGAAAAAGTAATAGCCCCCCCTAAACCCTTGGTTTGCGATACCTAGCGATGAGTCTTTCACATTGCTGTAGATGAATTTTAGCCCAGTCTTCTTTGGAGAATTCTTTTAATTCAGCCACAGGGTTCTCGAGCATAAAGTCCCGATTGAGGTCACGCCACGTCATCTGTACTGGATTTAAGTCCAGACTTTGACTAGGCCACTTCAAAACTTAATAAAAAATTTCCACATAGGGCAAGATCGGTTCGGACAGTTTTAATATACTGCATTAAAAACCTCAATAAATGACAATTTAAAAACTGCAGGTTGTATTTACTCTGGTTATCTTTGTTCAATATTTAAAAAAAAAAGTTTGATGATTTCAAATCAGTGAAGTGCGACAAATATGCAAAAAATTATTTATCACGAAGGGGGCAAATACTTTTTCACACAATTGTAACTGCAACCCCTCAGTAGCAGCACTCACGTCGTGGTAATACTCCAGCATGCTCTGAAGGATCTTCTTGAGGTTGCTGACCTGAAGCGCAAACATTTTACAGTTACATTACATCACCTGTGTGTGTGTGTGTGTGTGTGTGTGTGTGTGTTTATTAGAAACAAATTCACATTCAAATTACTCATTCTAAGTGGGAGTGAATGCAAATACCTTGATCCTCCAGTTGTCCCCGTTGTCCTCCTTAATCCTCCCCAGCCATGTCTCATTAAACCAGGACGGGTCTCTGGAAGCGTAGAGAGAAAGAGAGAGAGAGAGAGAGAGAGAGGGGACAACACATAACGTGAATCAGCTGCTATCAGGGTCTAAAACATTTATCTTCAATTAAAAAAAGAAAACTTTTGGGACACACACACACAGGTTTACATTTTGTGCAGCACGTGAGCGACGGCCACTCCGCTGGTGAGGTCTTGTTTGCTCGTACATGACGGCACCTGGAATATCCTCAGCTGTAGACAACAAGAAAACAGAAATAATACTTTGCGTTAAACATCAAGATGTTACAAATTTCTTCTGTATTCAGTGTTTAAGGTCTAAAAGAAGCTTTTTTTTTTTTTGCCGATGGAGAACATCTGAAGAGTCCCCAGCTTGGTGTGTTTACAACATACAACAGTTAGCTTAAAACCGAGCGATCTGATTGGACGAGAGGTGCTCAATGGGTTGTGATAACACACAAGACTACTTGGTGTGTGGAACAAGGGATTGTACACCCTACATAGCGCACTAGATTTCCAATTAACGGTAATTGGGTTTCATCCCAGGAACCTGAAGATTAACAGAGCTGATATTCTCAAACAGAAATATAAAGAGAATGGTTCGGTAGCTTCTCCAGCCGCAGAAGGATAAAGGATGTAACATAACTGTTTAAATAAAGAAACCGATCATAACCTGCTGATAATAAACAGTGTTTGTGGAACTGTGGTATAAAAACATTGTCACTTTTAAAGTCATGCTGTTGTAATGAATGTCAGCACAGCTGTCTTCATCATAACAGCGCTCCATCTCGTGTTATACTGCTTAAGTGAATGAACGTCACCTCCATTAGTTTAGTTTCCACCATTATTTTGCATTTGGATTCAAACCCGGGAAACCAGAAGGCGACGGTGACCTGAGACCGGTGTGGTGTTTCTGGTGCATCAGGTTGCTGAGACGTGGCCTTTGCTCGATTACACAACAACTTACTTCTGGCCTAACGTGAGACTTTGGACAAGTGTTTTAATCTCCTACGCAGACAGTCAGAGATCTTGGGTTTAATGCAAGATCAACATCAAACCATAAAAATAAACCTGGTTCTGAATCGCGTCCTGTGTTTTCGCCATCTCCACATAAAGTTTATCAGAACACACCAATTGGAAAAGAAATCTAGGAAATGAAAGAAATCATGCATAATCATGGATAAGAATAATTCATCTTAGAATTAAGTCTCTCTCTTACTTTCCTAGATTTACTGGACCATTAATGTTGAACACTTTAATTAGCGTATGCATACACTTTTCTTTTTCAGAATTAAGGTGTTACTTCCACTTGCACTGTTAGTGTTTTTTTTTATTATTATTTACCCACTTTATTCCTTTAATTCTGTTTGAAATGCGCTAGAAATTGCTATAATTTGTCCTATTATCGCTATTAGAACTGTGAACTAGCATAATTACGCGTCGGTGACAGGAAAAGACTTTGGGGAAATACTTAAAGTAATCAGTGATATTATTTCAGCCCATGTACTAAACCCAGTAAAAATATTCACTTTATCTTTTCTAATAAATATCTATTGGGGCAGGTGTTTGTTTACATTGAGACAGTAGCGCATTTGTAGATTATTTTAAAGTAGATTATTAAATCCCACACGTAACTGTTCATAACATCACTTTTACTCAACATTGAGATTTCACTGATGGTGCAGATTAAACTTCATGCAGAGATCCAAGTACTGCAGGAGATTCAGTCAATTCTAACAGGACAGTTTTCTGTTTTGTTTATGCTGTGACAAAATCTGGAACAGACAAAAACATTTCCGAGACTGGTTTCACTGAGGTCCTCCAGTGTATGAAACGTACAGACAAAACCCTTTAAAAAAAAAAAAAAACTTGCTTTTATTTCTATAGCTGTATTGTGAGAAGTGACGTAATCGTTAAAACCGGAAGTTGCACCTGTTCCACGCTGGAATGTTTACTAAAACTTGTACTTGGTCTGAAACCCTTATAAAAGTGCTTTAATTCCCTCCACCACACTATGGACTCTGTATCAGAGCGTACGCGGCGTTTAAACCGGTGTAGACGCGTTATAAACACTCTATGCTAGCTGGGTTAACTTGTGCTAGCAGGCTAGTGCGGCCCGGCTAGCAGCAGGTAGGCCGGGTTAGCTCACCAGCAGGTGGGATTGAAGGTGTAACCGGTCGGTAACTCACCCAGCTGAGTAACGAGTCACACAGCTCGGCTTTATCCACGCTCATACCGGCGGAGAGAAAAACACTCACTCACTCACTCACTCTCTCTCTCTCTCTCTCTCTCTCTCTCACAGAGCTAGCGGCTAACGGAGACAGCGCGCGGGACACACACGCGCACACGCGCGCGGAGAGAGTTTTAAAACGGCTGTTGCTGAGTGACACTCTCGCGCGGCAGGGCGCAGCGGGACGATGACCTCATCAGCGTTCCGGCGCAAGCGCACGCGGGCTTCCGCGCCTCGCGCGTTGCCATAGCGACGTGCTCGCTGCCGTTATTGTCGTTGCATATACTTTTCGGGGAAATACTCGTACAGTACGGCAGATAAATAAAAAACAAACTGTTTTCATGTTCAAAAGATATAATTGTTATTTAAAAAGAAGCAATATCTACAGGATAACGCAAAATAACTTTTGACATCATTTCCCCCCTCATATTGTATGTCATAGTTTATCTATGTTTTGTTAAAAATAGGTCTTTTTTTTATCACATTAAAACACTTTAAAAGGAATTTTTTAATTATATTTTTTATATTGAAAAAAAAATATATTGAAAGTGTGTATTTTTTATATTTGTTTGAACATGTCATCATGATGATGGTTGTCTTTATGGTCTTCACTGCCATCTTCTCATCATCACCTTCATCATCATTGCTGCCTGTTTCATCATTGTTGTTATCAAATTTTTTTTTTGCCGCTTTTATTATCATCACCATCATCTCATCTAGGGGTCGCCACAGTGGACCATCCGACCCGACACACAACTCCGGCACAGATGTTACCGGACACAACCCTCCCATTTTATCCAGCAATTGAGACCATGTTGTTGGGCATTGGTGGCTCAGTGGAAGCCCAAACCTCAGCCACTGGTCCCAAGTGCTGGATAAAATGGGAGGGTTGTGTCAGGTAACATCTGTGCCAGAGTTGTGTGTCGGATCGGATGGTCCGCTGTGGCGACTCCTAGATGGGAGCGGCTGAAAGACTAACAACAACAACACCATCATCATTGTTATTATAAATGTCTCTGATGTTGTCATCATGGTCATGGCACCTATTGGCATTTATGCTGCCCTTATCACCATCATTATCATCACTGTTATCATTATCACCACTGTGATCATCAACATGGTCGTTTATCAACATGGTTGTTGTAACTCCATAATCGTCATGTTATGAGTATCATTCTCATTGTCATTGTTGTCACCACTGTCATCATTATCACATTATAATTTTCTAAACTGTTGTCATTCTTGTCATCCTCATTACTGAGGATGTGATTGTCATCATATTCGCTTTCCTTGTCATCATCATCAATGTTGCCATGTCATCGTCATCTTAATCATTTTTATTAGAAATGTTGTCAATGATGTCATTATCATTACTGTCATTATAGTCATCATTGTCATTGTATTTCTTGGTGTCTTTGCTGTTCATCATCATCATCATCATCATCATATCTGCTTTTATCATCCATCCACGCCATCATCATCACCGTCATTGTCATCATCGTTTATGTTGTATCTGTCATCAGAATCATCATTATGGTTGTCAACACCAATGTCATTATTGTCATCTTGGGTATCACCATTGTTGTTATCTCCATCATCTTCAGTATTGTCATTGTCATTATCTTCATTGTCATTACATTTTCCATTGTAATTCTTGGTGTCTTTGCTGTTCTTGTTCGACATTATACTCATCATAATAATAACTGTTATTTTCATCACCACTGCATACTCACAATGGTCATTTATCAACATGTTTGTTGTGCTTATCATCATCATTTTTGTTTCATGGTCCATGCCAATGTTGTCATCACTGTCATCATCATCACCATCATCTTTTCATCATCATCATCATCATCATATTTATCAAGTTCAACTTCACTGTTGTCACTGTTATTATTGCAGTTGTGATCGTTGTGATATTTGCTGACCTTGTCATCATCGCCATTGTTGCCACTGACATTGTCATCGCCATCATAGTTAGTTACATAATTTGACATGAAAATGGTAATTGTTGTCAGTCTTGTCACCACTCTCCTCATTTTCATGATCATTGTTGTTGTAATTGATGTCAGTGTGATCCTTCTCATTACTGTCAATGTCATTGTTTTTGCCACTGTCACAGGGGCGGATCTACCGGGGTGGCACGGGGTGGCAATTTCCCCATTTGCCACCCCAGCACTAGTGTACTAGTGTTCTAAAAATAAAAGAGTTTTTATTTATTTATCTGACGTTCCGATCCAGATATCAGGTTCAAGTCAATCACACATCAGCCTTTATTTCATTTTTATAGGACAATGTAAAAATGTGCACCATAGTGTGTACACCGAATAAGTTCCTTGAATCCACAAAAACCATGCAAGGATGCTTGCTTCAGTGTCGCCACCCCTCATCATTTTAATGCCACTCCCTTGCCACCCCATGAATAACTTTCTAGATCTGCCCCTGCACTGTCATAATCATCATCATCCTTGTCATTCCTCATCATCATGAACTATCATTCACAATTTACATTTAATCAAGATTAATAATAATAATAATAATAATAATAACAATAAATTATTATTATTAGTAGTAGTAGTAGTATTATATTGTTGTTTGTTTTTATTTGGTGGCTCTTTTGTTTGTATTCAATAACCACACATTCACTGGAGTTATTTTATTTCTCTGGTAACCCAAACATGTCTGTACATAAACAGACTTACCATGTATGACCGCTAGGTGCCACTGTTTCACAAAATATTCAGTTTCCTTCACTGTCAGATAAGTTTTATAAAGCGTCCAAACGTCCAACCAGTATGTGGGTGAGTCTCTCTCTCTGTGTGTGTGTGTGTGTGTGTGTGTGTGTGTGTGTGTGTGTGTGTGTGTGTGTGTGTGTGTGTGTGTGTGATAACATCAGTATAACACAGTCTGGTGTTCTTGATGTGGAGTGACATACAGTAATTAAATTCACAGTGAAACAGTCCATTGTGTTTTAAATACAAGAAAAGAGAGTGCGTAATTACACGTTGTGCATGGTGAAGGTAATCTCACATTTCCATTATGAGAGCTTGTCACTCATCTCTTTCTCTCAATACCTTTCCATCACTTCAAGGGTTTTGGTCTGTCATGTAGGAACATCTTCATCTTCAAACACGTTTAAACACTCAGCCAAGCTCCACAGTTATCGTAAGCTGAAAATCACACTAATGAGTTCTAATGTAGTTCCTTGAACAGCACACTTCACTTGAAAGATACTTCAAGTTAAACGTAAGCACAGAAATTCACCTCGAGGTGTCTTCGTTCAAATGGCTTTGAGATCCGGAGTGTTCAGTAGGACGTGTTGGACAGCTTTAGAGCAGTGTGTCCTGTAATGAGATCACAGATCGCCTCAGAACAGATTTCATTTCCCGGGTTAAGTATTTAAAACATTAGGAAAGTTCTTGGACTTAAATGTGTGCTTATTGAAACTATTGAAAGAATGGGTTTCATCTCGAAACGTCCCTCACACAAAACCCATTTTCATTAAAATAATAATAATAAGAAGAGAAGAAGAAAATGAAAAAAAAAAAAAAACAGTCATTACATTCCTGACTAACATTTTTATAGGAGGAAAAACTTAATAAGTTTGTACCATAATCAGAGAAAGAACCAGGGCTTTGGCGCACACACACACACACACGCACACACACACACACACACACACACACACACAGTGAATGATTATTAATAATCATAATGATAATCATTATAATATATCAAGGGAAAATAATAATAATAATAATAATAATAATAATAAATAATAATAATAGTTCCTGGTCCTGTTCATCCAGTTTACATTTCTATAAACAGCTTTCAACACCAAACTGTAAGGAACTGACAAAGATGACAAATCTCAACACTGTGTGTGAAGGACTTCCTCAGAATACCACACACGTCTCTCTCTCTCTCTCTACCTCTTCCTCATAGGTCACACAGATAAACCAGAGTGTTCTAGTTTACCTACAAAACCCCACCCACTAGCTGCGTCTCTCCAACCTACCTGGTCGGGCACACAGCGTCAGTGTGACTTCCTGTCCCTCCCATCCGGCGGCAGTCGTACCTGAACTTATTGCCATATTTGTCCATGAGCTTTGCTCTTGATTTGTCTTGCTTCCCCTCTCTCCTTCTCTCTGTATGGATTTGTCTTTTCTTTGTAGATAGACAGACAGACAGACAGACAGACAGACAGATTCTCTTTTTATAAATATCCAATAAACCACCACTCCAATACTTCCACCTCCACCAGCCATAACAGCAATCAGCCCTACCAGCTTAATAACAAACACAACAAATCTATACTTAAGCATAGCGCCTAGGATCACATCTTTCTTTCATCTCATTCGTCTTTCAAGACAGTTACGCAATACATATTTAACCCTCAACGCGGAAACAGAACCTTCCTCATTTGCACCAAATTACCAAAATTACTTGTGGCCTGTATTATGAAACAAATCTACAAACTTCTTCAATATTATCCGAGCATATGTTATTCTGATGTAAACGTTTATACTCATACTTACTTCATAAGCATCTAAAAAGCACAATCTGGATTTCAAATTCATTAAAATACTTATTAGTATTATTATTATATATATATATATATTTTTTTTTTACAAAATGAGATAAAAACCACTGCCTATATATTCTCTACTGCTCACAAAGACAAAGTTCCTGCACTGCTGTGAGAGGTCAGAAGAAGTCATGAAGTCCGTCAAGTTAATTTAATTTAACTTAATTTCCCCATGAACTCCTTCTACGCCTCAGCTTGACGTTTATAGTTTCTATAGTAACAGTTCGTTTACAGTTCATTTCTATGCCAGATGTATAATAAACAGGTTTTAATATGGTGAGCGCCATCGCTGGTTATTTTACCATAACAGCAACCGCTAGCGTTTTTAATTCCTCTTTTATATAATGTCCCATTTACCCCTGAGAAGGAGATTTACAGTGGTTAATACACCCATTCAAGTCCAAAGTTTGCACCCCAATTACCCATCGACCAGAGGTCACAGTATAATACTCCATTAAATCCATTATCCATTATCTCCGACCCTCCCCGTGACTCATGCACTTCTCAGCAAGAATGAATAAAACTCCATCAACGCATGACGACAGGTTCTTCAGCCCACTCTGCACCCCAGCAGATAGCACCATCAGCTCCCCGGCGAGGATTTATAACGCCCCATTAACCGTCACTAGCGCTTTATGATGCTCCCGCACCTCTCGAGCAGGGGATTTTACCGCTTCGCCTACTATAGTCACCCTGCCACCGCTCAGTGGGGGGTCATAACGTTCCATCCATCCATCCTCCTTTCACAGTAGCATGCCTGTGGGGCCACTTGCTGGGGTGGCTGGAGATGGAAGACTTACTCACCCGCTGAGGATCTGTGACTAATACATTTCAGAGGAAGGGGGGACGGGGATTTTGGTTGAGAGAGAAGAAACAGCTCGCTTATTTCTGGCACTGCATCTTCTACTCCTCTTTAGTTCCTTTTTTTTTGGTTGTCCACCCCTTCCTCATTTCACCTTCTGTCTTGCCAAATTTTACACACACACTTGTTAAAAAAAAGAAAAAAAAGTAAATATATATATATATATAATCTACTGCTACTAATATTATTGCTACTGGTACTACTTCTACTATATACTATATTATATATAGTAGAGTATTATATAGTAGAAGTAGTAGCAGTAACAATAGTAGTAGCATTAGTAGTGTATCGTACGAGTTTGTAACAGGGACTGAATGTTGTGCTAGCTGTGATGTTTTTCTTAAGAAGCTCAGCTGCTTAGCTTGTAACCTGTGCATGTTGGATGTCAAACTCAGATGCTGCTCAGGCCCTGCACAGAGAGAAGAAGCCACTTTATGGCCTGCATTGCATCAATTTCTGCACCGCCCTAAACTGCCACCCCAATTAACTCTCTGGTTCTAACCTGGCCACCCCATTGAACACTCCCCTGATGACTAAACTGCTATGTTACCTCATTACCACACTCAGCACAGTTGCTACAATCCCTCAGTACGTTTCCATGCTAATGGAACAGTGGAACATTTTACCAGCTGCCCCTGTCACACTTAATCCTTAACACCAGCGTTTAAGAGCGGACGTGTCTCATTTGCAGGCAAAGCGCTTTGATTGTCTCTCCGTGCCTATTCATGAATGGATGTTTGTGGTTTTTGGAAAGAAGGCTACGTTCCGTTCTGGAATGTAGAATGCGCGCTATGGGGTGTGCGACCGCGCCTGAGAGCGGGGCATAGGAATTTGGCGTCTGTGTATGTGTGTCCGCATGCATGCGTGTGTGCGTGTGTGTGTGTGTGTGTGCCTTGCAGCTGGAGGACAGCATTTAGGGAAAAAAAGGACTAGGAGTACAAATGAAGTGACAAGCGAGACAGTGGCGGGGAAAATCCCTGGGCAAAAGCGATAAGCTCCAGACATGAGCTCATGCAGGTCACAGGTGTGTGCACAAAGAGTAAACATGAGGTGCGGCCGCAGGGAAAGATTGACGGCTACACTGACATCCGACACACACGTCCTCTTGGTTCACACCCGCAGTCGCTTGCTTAATCATAAAACGCATAAACTGCGTCCCTTGCAAACTGATTCTGTGGCAGAGGCAACACTAAATAGGAAGCACATGTTATCATGTGACGTGTTAATATAATGATGCGTTTCTCTACAGATTTGGGGAAGGATCCTCTCGTGCAAGTGTACTGTAGCAGTCAATGATTCTGGCAGGATTTGGATTAACAGTTAAACCTCTGGGTTACTGATCCGAACGTCAGACGACGGCGCTGACCCTGTGCGTTTATCCCAAGCTGGAGTAATAGAAGAAAAGTATGAGAGAAGTGATTTTTTCCGTATATCCCGGTTAGGAAGCTGGGGTCCGAGTGCAGGGTCAGCCCGGGTATGGCACCCCTGGAGCAGATAGGGTTGAGGGCCTTGCTCGAGAGGCACCGTATCATGGCTGACCCTTCACTCGGACCCCAGCTTGCTAGCTAGGAAACGTGGAAATAATCAGGTTAAGGGCCTCAGTGACTCATCAGTGGCAGCCAGCAGTGCCCATTACCAGATTCTATAAAGCACAAGCTGCAGTGGCGTACTGGTTAGCACCCTGGCCTTGCACCTTCGAGGGTTCGATTCCTGCCTGGGGTTTGTGCGTGTTGACTTTCCACGTTCTCCCATGGTTGGTTGGATTCCTCCGACAGCCAAAGACACGCCTTCCATTTTGTGTGCGTGCCCTGTAATGGATTAGCACCCTGTCCAGGTAGCTACCCACCGCACGCCCAAAGTCTCCTAAGATGCCCTCACAACCCTGTACATGGCAAGCGGTATAAAAGATGAATGAATAATAAGCTACTTATGTCAAGGTTTAGTTACTATGCCTCGAGCTAATAATGCTTGATCCTCAACGGTTGCATCTTAAATGTCCATTGCGGTTTGGCAGAATCCGACCTGGATAGAGAAACCGATCATTTTATCCAGATTTGCGATGGGGTATAAATGCCGGCAGGGCACTTCAAAAGATTAAGATCATTAGCAATCAAAGTAATGCAGAGGTGTCCAGGAGTTCAGAAGGAGAGGACAGGCAGACAGGACACAGGACCCAGTCATTAAAATCTTTACTGCTGCATGTGTGCCTGACACGAACATGGCAGGTGCCCTGTCCCAGAGGAATGGGGTAAGAAGGGCTCCTCCTGTAAGAAAAACAAACAAGGGGTTGTTAGTTGTGTAGTTTATCTAACATAACGGAAGGCTCAGCGTGAGTAACACGGGCCTGTACGCCACACAGCCCTGACCGCAGAGATGAAAGTAAACACGCTGCATGCAATCAAAGCCTTAGCATACCGCAGGACGTTATGTGGGCTTTGATACACTAATGGCTGCGGCGAGATGAAAACAAAGTAAGCCGTGAGAATTCGCGCGCACACACACACACACACACAGACACACACACACACACACACACACACACACACACACACACACACACATATTCGAGCACACGGCATCACCGGCGCTCCAGAAAGCAAACGCTCCACTTAAACACACGCAACCCGAGCTGTGCACCTTGGGAGACGAAATTAGCCGGCATGACTCAGCTAGCAAGGATATGAGGCTAGTCATTACGTACACACACATTTATATATACGGCATAACTAACACACACACTGTTATGAAGGCCATGTGTCAGGTGTGTGTGAGGGAAAGCACGCGAACCTCATTACTTTTATTGCCTTTGGCTTTGTGTCTGGTGGCAGCAGTGAAACTGCAACTGAACAGCCCGCTCACACACACACACACACACACACACACACACACACACACACACACACAAACATCCACCCACGCTGTGGCAGCACATGGCCAGCAGGAGGTGACTCACTTTGGCCCACTTGCTCCTGTGTGCGTGTGCGCGCGCGCGCGTGTGTGTGCGTGTGTGTGTGTGAGTGTGATTGGCTCTTCTCCGACCATCTCACCATTTGTCCCTATCGTTATGGCCTCGCCTCCCCGCCTCGAGCCACCAGGTGGGCACAGGCACTCGGGCAACGTGATACACCGCCATTGTCAAAAACCACAACACACACACAGAGGACTTGAGGCCTCATTTCATCAATCTCCTGCTCACCAGCTGCTTTGTACTGTGTTCGTTCGATCTATCTATCTATCTATCTATCTATCTATCTATCTATCTATCTATCTATCTATCTATCTATCTACCTACCTACCTACCTATCCATCCATCCATCCATCCATCCATCCATCTATCTATCTATCTTAAATTACATGGCTCAGTTTTGGCTCTGTGAATAAATGTGTGTGTGTGTGTGTGTGTGTGTGTGCGTGTGTGTGCTCACCAGATACACATGAGCAGCCTAGCAGTACTAACGGATTCACAAAATCAAAAGCTGCAATATTGTGTAACGTCTTGCTCAATGTTGCTGTTTCTCAATAGAAGCTACAGCAGGTCAGTTAGTGGTCAGTGCTAACTGTAATTACAGTCCGAGTTTTGTGGAACTGAGTGTTTTTTTTTGTTTTGTTTTGTTTGTTTGTCGTTTTTTTTACTGACATATCCGAGGGAAACTTTGAGGCCCTGGATAGTTTTGTCTTTGTTTTTCTCTTCAGCGTCTGTTTAAAAGCTAAAGCCCCCACCTCTGGGTGTTTTCCCCGAAGCTAAGCTAATTAGCCTAGCTTACACGCTGTGTCACTGTCACAATTATTTATCCCCTTTGAGTGATGTGTCGTGTAATATAACTGTAGTGTTAGTTGGGCCTGTGTACACGTTAACTAGCTAATTTTCTAGACAAACATTAGCTTCCTAGCTCATGCTACTATTTCTTTCCTAAAGTTCAGTGAAGTTTAAGAATGTGAATGCGGTTATTTCTTACTTTCTAGGCTTTAAGAAAGTTCACTTAGCAGTAAAAGCTCGGCATAATTATGAGGTAATTTCATTTTTTAAAAAGTACCAAAAAATGTGTGGTAAATGTTAACATTCAAGATTTTTTTCTCTGTCATTTTTAGGGTAACGGCCCCTTTATTATGTCAGTATGAAGACTCATACAGACTTACCTGTATGACTAATCTATGATGTCCATGTCTCCTACGCGTCGAACAGGACTGTTCTTGTCACGTTAATTACGCAATATGGCATGAGAGCGAGTGCTGCTGTGCTGGTTACGTGCACTGCTGTGATGCAGGCGTAAGCACAAGAGTGCTGCCCGAGGAATGAAGACATCACAGCCATGATGATAAACAGCACAACAGCACGACCACTTGTGTGATGTTGCTTTTATACACACATACATACACAGTACGGGCAATTTGGCTGGAAATCGAACCCAGACCCCAGAGGTTCAAGGCGACGGTGCTAACCACTACACAAGTGTTGTATAATTTCCATTAGACTATAATAGGTTTGATGAAATGCAGTTAACCTGGTAAGCTGGCATTCAGACCAGCCATAATGCTCAGTTCTCATGTTCCGTAGGATATTAGTTATGGTTTCAGGATAGTGGATTGCTGTGGCTCTGATGTCTTTATCATCAGGAAATATATGGGGGCCACTATGGTAAAGCATAGAAAAGCTGTCGCCATAGATTCTTATAGCGAAAAGTAGTTTGTTGTGCTGTAGCTGCTGGCATAGCTTACCATAAGCACCCATAGGCCCTACTGGAATAGGTCTCCATGGGTTTCTGTAGGCCATGGCTGACGTTGACTGTGTATGACTGACTACGGAAGGTCACGTGTGACCATGCACAGGCCACATACAGCACAGAGACATAAAAAGTCATTTCTCTCCAAGGGCCACCCTGCACGTAAATAGTTTTCTGCATGCGCTTACAGTTGCTTGGTCTTCTCTGAGAGATTAAACTAAAGCCTCTAAAACATCTTTAACTGAAGTACAAGCTGGTAATTTGGTAATGACACACAACCACACACACACACACACACACACACACTTTTGGTTTGCCCTCTAAACTCAGGTTCAGACACTCTAAGTCCTGTAATAACCATTATTAGGTGTGTGTGTGTGTGTGTGTGTGTGTGTGTGTGTGTGTGTGTGTGTGTGTGTGTGTTTGTGTTTGTGAGTGTGTGTGTGTGTGTGGGTAGAGAGTGAAACCTAGATTATCACTAATCACTGACTGAGCACTTCATTATTGTTTACTCTCTGTCTCACCTGCTGACCTGAGGTCAGCGTCTGAGAGAGACTAATACTGATCTCGGATCAGCACAAGTGGCAGCTAATTGTAGTATATGTTGTGTGTGTGTGTGTGTGTGTGTGTGTGTGTGTGTGTGTGTGTGTGTGTGTGTGTGTGTGTGTGTGAGAGAGAGAGAGAGAGAGAGAGAGACTATTAGAGACTTGTCAGCGTGTTAATTAAAATAATTGGTGTGTGTGTGTGTGTGTGTGTGTGTGTTTTTTACGAGCTTGTTCCCTCTTTACTGTGCCTTGTTGACAGTCTCAATTTCACCACCGAGATCTCGGTCTCACCTGAAACTACCACCACTTCCTCAACCCCTCTCATTCACTAGTTCATTAACTTCTGTATATATTCACTCCTTTCTTTATTAAATCTTGTTGGTGGTTTCTGCCTGTATTTCATCCTGACAGACATCAGTACCCTGTACAACTATCATTAAACAGAAATCATCTTCTGCCCAAAGCGTGTGTAATTGTGCGTGTGTATGGAAATGCTCTTACTTTCACTATTAAACGTAGCTCTGTTTTTCACCGTTGATTTTTTTTACCATGCAACTTCACCAAGCGAAGTAATCTCCTCCGTTCATGATGTTCTTTCTTTCAAAAAAGACAAATTTGAAAGAGAAGATGGTACAAGGATATATTTATAGTCATTATACTGGGTACAGTTTAAAAAAAAAAAGATAAAAACTGTAAATATCAGACAAAAAAAAAAAAAAGAAAAGAAAAAGTGCAAAAATACAGTACGTACAATAAAAAGTAGATAACGAGCAAATATGATTTAGTGATGTGCAAATATTATTACAAACATAGTTTTTTTTATGTCTTATAATAATAACAACAACAACGTACATTTCACTCCATGTGATTGTTTGTGTGTTGAAGTCATGTGACCATGTGAGTGATATATGATGTCACAGTGCCACCATGTTATCATCGTATCTAAAAATACCTGCAAAAAATGAACACGAATGAATGAATGCATGGGTTTAACACTGATGTGCCATATGATTAAATCTTATCCTAACCATGTGTGACGGTTCTGTAAGCAGTAATTCCCTCTTCCTTGGAGACTCCCAACATATTTGAAATCCTTATTCAGGACCCCGTACTCAAACAAACCTTTAGATACACCCCTATCCACACTTCCTGCTTTAGGAAAGAAACGCCTGCTTCCCATTATCAGAGTAACACATTGCCTGGACGTCTTCTCCTCATTTTCTTCCTTCTCATTCGTTCCTCCAGCTCACCCATCTCATTCAGTTCCTCCATTTCCTCCATTCTTCTTTCTCATTTATCTCTGCCATTCTTCCTCCTCCATCTCCTCCATTCTTCCTTCTCCTTCCTCTCCTCCATTACTCCACCTCCTTCTTCTCCTTCTTCTTCTTCCTCTCCTTGATCTCTTACAGCTTGTTTATCTCCTCCATCTCCTTCTTCTCCTTCTTCTCCTTCATCTCCTTGATCTCTTCCAGCTTGTTTATCTCCTCCATCTCCTTCTTCTCCTTCTTCTCCTTCATCTCCTTGATCTCTTCCAGCTTGTTTATCTCCTCCATCTCCTTCTTCTCCTTCTTCTCCTTCATCTCCTTGATCTCTTCCAGCTTGTTTATCTCCTCCATCTCCTTCTTCTCCTTCTTCTCCTTCATCTCCTTGATCTCTTCCAGCTTGTTTATCTCCTCCATCTCCTTCTTCTCCTTCTTCTCCTTCATCTCCTTGATCTCTTCCAGCTTGTTTATCTCCTCCATCTCCTTCTTCTCCTTCTTCTCCTTCATCTCCTTGATCTCTTCCAGCTTGTTTATCTCCTCCATCTCCTTCTTCTCCTTCTTCTTCTTCATCTCCTTGATCTCTTCCAGCTTGTTTATCTCCTCCATCTCCTTCTTCTCCTTCTTCATCTCCTTGATCTCTTCCAGCTTCTTTATCTCCTCCATCTCCTTCTTCTCCTCCTTCTTCATCTCCTTGATCTCTTCCAGCTTCTTTATCTCCTCAATCTCCTTCTTCTCCTTCTTCTTCTTCATCTCCTTGATCTCTTCCAGCTTGTTTATCTCCTCCATCTCCTTCAGCTCCTCCATTTCCTACTTCTTCTCTATTCCACCATCTCGTTCAGCTCCCTCTTGTTTTGCAGCTTCAGCACACATGCACTAACTCTCACCTACACCAATACAGAGTTCCTGATGGCACATAATACCACTTTATTTGGAAAGAGGAGTGAAATAAAGGGAGTTTAAAACATACGCTTCGCTGGACTTCTCTTTGACCTCCTTAACGAAATGAAAAGATTGGCCTCAACTTTACCTTTTTTTTTACCAAACACTTTTTCTGGTATTTTTTCTTAGGATCATCTTCATGATTAGAGTGGCATCAGCAGCTCTTGCGTATAAATCTAGCATATCCAGAAACATTTTTCTAAACTAGTCTCTACTTAGGTGGTAACATAAACACAAGTTGAATTTTAGGTGAGGTGAGAGACCCTGAATGGGATGTCAACCAATGATAGGTCACCAAGCATGCACACACACATTCACACATTTATTAATACCTAGGGGTTATTTAGACACAGGCACTTGGTGTGTTGTTGGGACGTGGAAGGAAACTGGAGAAGAAGGAAAAAAAAAATCACCAAAATCTGCTATTTATCAAGGGGTGCCTAAACTTTTGCATAAGTCGGTATAGTGGAGTGGTTTCACTTTTGGTTGTGACCTTGTCCCTCTTGCTCTGTTTCCCGGAGTGAGCTTCTGATATCATAGGTTAAATTTTAAACAGATCTGTGACCTGAATAAAAGTCTGCCCAATTTTTAACTAAAACACACACACACACACACACACACACACACACACACACACACACACACACACACACACACACACACACACACACACACAAATACACAAACACAAACTTGTGCGTGACTTCTTCTCTTTACTGGTTTCTCATACTGAAAATGAGGACATCTTCTTTTTTTCCCAGAAACGATTTCTTTATTTTTTTTCTCTCTCTGTCCTGTGTTACATCTGTGTTCAGTTTCTGTCCTGCAGAGATTTTTGCCCACAGCCGCATCCCTCCGTACCGGCTGCTCCAGGTCTTTGATAATGTTATGATCTGCCAGCTGTGTCGAAACTCAGTGTCTGTTAAACAGCTGTTACCGAGAACCAACTGCGGGAAAGAGAGAGAGAGAGAGAGAGAGAGAGAGAGAACTTTAAAGACAAATTCAAGAACTTGTCATGATGAAATGTGAAAAGTTTGGTTGTTGTAAAATGTTTATATAAAAACGTATGGAATGCCTATCAAGGCCAAGATTAAAGATGCATTTACGGCACAATTAAATCCATAACGACATCATCCCTTTAAAGTCAGTGGAAAGTACATTTTCACACACAATGAAACACGGTAATTGAAAACATTGCATTTTATGGGTAAAATCATGAGAACGAAGTTAAACTGATTTGTACGAGTTTATCCTTCAATCCATGGGAATGTTTTCTTTTTTACGACAGCACACTGAATGAATAAAAAAAAAAAAAACTGGGCACAATTAAACTGCCTACATCCTGTTGCAGGAATTGACATTTCACCCTCGATAGGGTCGCCTTATGAAAATACACAAAATAACAAATTGCACTTGTATTACAAAGTGCTGGATCAAGTGCTATTCTGTAGCATGTTGAAAAATCAGTCAGTTCGGGGCCTGCGAGTGGCGCAGTGGTTAAAGCGCTCGCCCGATCAGCCGGAGATCACTAGTTCGAATCCCGGGTGGTGCTGTAACCTCTCGCAGCCGGAGGTCTAGAGAGAGCTGATTGGCTGAGCTCTCTCAGAGGGGAGGGATGAGAGGTACATAGTGCTCCGACATTAATCACGGCTCTACAGCCAGTCAGCGTCTGTGAGCTCGCACAGCGGAGGAGCGGATAGCGCTGTCCTCCGAGTGTGACTCCGCCCCCAACGGTGCGCGAGCGAGCAGTTCGAAAAGATGCGGTCGGCTGGCGTCACGTGGTTCGGAGGAAACACGTGATAGTCTTCGGCCCTCCCGGCTGAGTGGTAGTAGTAGCCTTAATGTGGGAGCGCCCCCTAGTGACGGGGAGGAATTGGACACGACTAAATTAGGGGAGAAAATCGGGGAAAAATCCAAAAACAAACAAAAAAAATCTGTCAGTTCTTAAACAGGACAACAAAATGTGTTAGTTCGACTGAAACCGGACTAAATGCGATCATGTGAGTCTGAGCTGAAACTGTATTATGTTTATACCTACAGCATTTGGCAGATGCCCTTATCCGAACCACGTGACGCCAGCCGACCGCATCTTTTCGAACTGCTCGCTCGCGCACCGTTGGGGGCGGCGTAACACACTCGGAGGACAGCGCTATCCGCTCCCTCCGCTGCGCGAGCTCACAGACGCCCCTGACTGGCTGTAGAGCCGTGATTAATGTCGGAGCACAATGTACCTCTCATCCCTCCCCTCTGAGAGAGCTCAGCCAATCAGCTCTCTCTAGAGAGCTGATTGGCTCCGGTTGCGAGAGGTTACAGCACCACCCGGGATTCGAACTAGCGATCTCCGGATGATAGGGCGAGCGCTTTAACCACTGCGCCACTCGGAGGCCCCGAACTGACTGATTTTCAACATACTACAGAATAGCACTTGATCCAGAGTGACTTACATTTTACCTCATTAAAGAGTTGAAGGGTGGTGAGGTCTGAACCTGAGACCTTCTGAGACGTCCAATGCCTTAACCTCGGAAGCAGCCTGTACTAACCTGAGCTCCTCAAAATCCCAAAGAATACCACATGCAGACAATGCAGACAATTTTGGGAGTCGAGCTACTCCTGCATGTACTTGTACACCTCGAGCAGACACACAAATTGGCCGCGATGCTCCCCACAGTCTCTTTGACCCAGCAATCGAACAAAATGTTAGACTCCTGTAGGGTTTAGTCTTCATCTTCTTACGTGTACATCAACGTAATATAAGACATATTTAAATTGTTTCACATTCATGTTACTTTACAGATTACTTGTGCTGCCTTGCACCTCCGGGATCTGGGGTCGATTCCCTCCTCTGAGTCTGTGCGTGTGGAGTTTGCATGCTCTCCCCGTGCTTGCTGGGTTTCCTCTGGGTACTGGGTCAGTTTCCTCCCACCGTACAAAGCCATGCAGATTAGGCTAATTGGCGTTTGAGTGCGTGGTATATGTGTGTGGTGGATTAGCACCCTGTCCAGGTTGGACCCCGCCGTGTCCTGGGATAGGGCCCCCGCGTCCCTGTACACAGGATAAAGCAGTATCGATGGAGAGTGAGTAAGTGTTTGCATCTTTATCCATGGCTTTGAGGTTCCTCAGTCTTAATAGAAAACGAAAAGAATGAATCACGTGTTAGCGTTCCCCGTCTCTGGACGCACAGAACTTTTCCAGTGTAAATATTGACTCAACCTCCGGCCTTAAGTCTGGAGCACTGGAATACTAGTACTGAAGGGAACCAACATCAACAACAACAACAAAAACAACAAAAACATCCTTAATATGTCCAAATCAGTACTTACGGATTAAACAAATCATGTTTTAGGAGTAAACAGTGTTATTTTCTTTTCTAATGGACTGAATAATCTCACAATGTGTGTGTGTGTGTGTGTGTGTGTGTGTCTAAGTGCTTGTGTGGGTGTGTTCGAGAGAGAGCAGGAGGGAGGATAATTACGGCGGAGCCAGGTGAGCTGTTCGGCCAACACCTGTGTTTGAGAGGCGCAGACGGGGCGTCGTGCCTGAGTGTTGACTCGACCGCCATCCCGTCATGACCGATGACCTCTCGACTCGTCGTCGAGGGGTCGAACTGAGGTCGACGCCATGCCTCTTCCCCGTCTCTTTCTCTTCATTTCTCTCTCCCTCTCTCTCACTGCCTCCTCATGCACAGTGTGACAGAGTTATGTAATCGCTCTAGCTGTGATCTTTATGCGCTTGTTAAACACCCACATGCTAAAAGCACTTCTCTTTATACACGCACTCTGCTTTTACATGTGACACGGCTCACCTACAGCACACGCGCCATGGATTATAACTTTATAAGCCTTCAAAAGGAATGAAAATAATTTTTTTATTTTTATTATTGAATTAATAATTAGTTGAATTTTAGACTCTGATTGGTCAGAAGGTGTTGATTAGGTCTCCGTTCTGTTGTTAGCGTTTCCCCGGTAACGGCTCACACGCAGGGACTTGAACGTTCACACGAACCGATTTTAAACCAATTTCTATTAGGAGCAGTTTACACACATGATGAATGATAGAAGGAGTCTCCAGTGTCAGACGAAGAGCTAAAACTCCTTTATGACAGAAGAGTTTACACTTTTGCACAGTTTCATGACAATTTTTTTTTTAACTTTACAAGAGAGAGAAAGAATAAAGAGGAGCTGGTGAGGAATCGAGTGTTTATAGATCCTTATAGAGACCCCCAGAACTCGTTTCGATATGAAATACAGCTCTAAACATACAACTATAACAATGATAACAACTATACAGCTCATTAGAGAAGAACTAAACCAGTTCAAGCTGCTCTGTTGGAGAAACACAATCACTCCAGCAATACTGTAGGTTGTTGGTTATTTTCCTGTAACTGCATGTGTGTTTATCATTAATCAAGATTCATAAAACTCAAACGGCATATTCGGAATATAAAGCAAAATATGTTTCATTTTCACATCCTCCCCGCACTTGAGGATGATTTCAATTGCAGTTGAATTTTTTTCTTCTTCCTTGTTCTTGTTCTTCTTCTACTGTATATGTTTTTGTTGTCCTTCTTTGTCCTTCTGATTTACTTTCTCTTTCTTTTCTACTGATTCTTCCCATTCTTCCTTTATTCCTCTTGTTCTTCTAGTTTTCATTGTTATTCTTGTTCTTTTTGGTCTACTTTCTTCTACTTCATGTTGTTCTTCTTCTACTTGGTCTTAATTGTTTACATATTATTCTAATATTTGTTGTTGCTGCGGTTCTTCTAATTCTTCTAATTCTTCTTCTTCTAATTCTTCTTCTTCTAATTCTTCTTCTTCTAATGCTACTTGTTGCTGTTCTTCTTGTTCTTGTTTGTCTTCTTCAATGTCAGTTTGTAGGTGTTTCTCTCCTTTTTCCTTTAATTATTATTCCTTTACTTGTTGTTGTTGTTGTTCTTTTCATTCTTCCTTTATTTTTTGCTTCTACTTTTTATTCTTCTTCTACTTCTTCTTCAAATACTTTTCTTCTACTTCTTCTTTTATTCCCTTGTTCTACTTTTCATTGTTTTGCTTCTTGGTCTTAATTCTTCACTTATGCTTCTTCTATTTGTTGTTGCTGTTTCTTGTTCTTCTTACTTGTTGCTGTTCTTCTTGTTCTTGTTTATTTTCTTCTACTCTTCATGTTGTTGTTCTTCTTCTATTCATTATTTCCCTTCTCTTTAATTTCTAGTTTATGTTCTTCTACGTCATCCTTTTCTTTTCATTTTCCTTCTACTTCTTCTGCTTTGTGTTCTTCTTCTTTTTCTTCTTCTTCTTCTTGGTATTATGAGCACATAAACATAGACGTGACACTGTAGAAGTGTTTAGATCTTGATCGTAGCTGATATGTTAAACAGATTTGGTGTTGTTGTTGTTGTTTGCTCAGGCAGTGTGTGTTTCTCAGGCAAGTCTGGGACTCATCCTCCACTGTGTGTGTGTGTGTGTGTGTGTGTGTGTGTGTGTGTGTGTGTGTGTGTGTGTGTGTGTGTGTGTGCAGCGTAACGCTATGCTGGGTAAGGAGACAGGAGTGAGTCGTGAGCAGGTCTGGAGCGCATATGATGTGTAAAGTGCTGACTCACATTCAGATATCACGTATGAAATAAATCAGCGGTGGGAACGCGCCGTGTCTCTCCATCCGCCGTGTCAGGGCCTCGGCCCCAGCGTGTGTGTGTGTGTGTGTGTGTGTGTGTGTGTGTGTGTTTGCTGCTCTGGAGCTGCTCCAGGAATCCAAGCCAGAGCAAGGGGAAACTCCCCAGATTTCCAGCACGTCAGCATTGGAGGACGGCAGCTCCTGAGGGACAAAACACTCCCGGGGCAGAAAATGGAGCGGAGAGGAGCTCATTACTGTCTCACTGTCTTTACCTGTCTAGACCTGTCTGTCTTTATCTGTCTGTCTGTCTCTACCTGTCTCTCTATACATGATGTCTGTCTTTATCTGGCTGTCTGTCTCTACCTGTCTGTCTATACATGATGTCTGTCTTTATCTGTCTGTCTATACATGATGTCTGTCTTTATCTGTCTGTCTATACATCATGTCTGTCTTTATCTGTCTCTCTATACATCATGTCTGTCTTTATCTGTCTCTCTATACATGATGTCTGTCTCTACCTGTCTGTCTATACATGATGTCTGTCTTTATCTGTCTGTCTATACATGATGTCTGTCTTTATCTGTTTCTCTATACATCATGTCTGTCTTTATCTGTCTGTCTATACATCATGTCT
>QNUK01000038.1:1953588-2003588 GCA_013621035.1 Clarias magur
ATGGGTCAGTGTTTACTGGGTCAGTGTTTGATTGATGGGTCAGTGTTTACTGGGTCAGTGTTTGATTGATGGGTCAGTGTTTACTGGGTCAGTGTTTGATTGATCGGTCAGTGTTTACTGGGTCAGTGTTTGATCGATGGGTCAGTGTTTACTGGGTCAGTGTTTGATCGATGGGTCAGTGTTTACTGGGTCAGTGTTTGATTGATGGGTCAGTGTTTATTGGGTCAGTGTTTGATTGATGGGTCAGTCTTTACTGGGTCAGTGTTTGATTGATGGGTCAGTGTTTGATTGATGGGTCAGTGTTTATTGGGTCAGTGTTTGATTGATGGGTCAGTGTTTGATTGATGGGTCAGTGTTTATTGGGTCAGTGTTTGATTGATGGGTCAGTGTTTACTGGGTCAGTGTTTGATTGATGGGTCAGTCTTTACTGGGTCAGTATTTGATTGATGGGTCAGTGTTTATTGGGTCAGTGTTTGATTGATGGGTCAGTGTTTACTGGGTCAGTGTTTGATTGATGGGTCAGTGTTTACTGGGTCAGTGTTTGATCGATGGGTCAGTTTTTACTGGGTCAGTGTTTGATTGATGGGTCAGTATTTGTTGGATTAGTGTTTATTCAGTGTTTGATTGATAGGTGAGTGCTTGATGGGTTTATTGGGTCAGTATTTGTTTGATGGGTCAGTGTTTGATTAATGGGTTAGTGTTAATAACAGTGTTTGATTGTTTAGTAGTTGCTTGATGGGTCACTGTTTGATGGGTCAGTCTTTAATTCTTGGTTCAGTGCTTGATGGGTCATTTACACTCGGCTTAGTGTAAATGACCCATCAAGGACTAAACCAAACACAACCAGGTTAGTGTTTAATTGATGGGTCAGTATTTGACTGATGGGATAGCATTTGATGGGTCACTGTTTACTGGGTCAGTGTTTGATTGATGGGTCAGTGTTTACTGGGTCAGTGTTTGATTGATGGGTCAGTGTTTACTGGGTCAGTGTTTGATTGATGGGTCAGTGTTTACTGGGTTATTGTTTGATTGATGGGTCAGTGTTTAATAGGTTAGTGTTTAATTGATGGGTCAGTATTTGACTGATGGGATAGCATTTGATGGGTCACTGTTTACTGGGTCAGTGTTTGATTGATGGGTCAGTGTTTACTGGGTCAGTGTTTGATTGATGGGTCAGTGTTTACTGGGTCAGTGTTTGATTGATGGGTCAGTGTTTACTGGGTTATTGTTTGATTGATGGGTCAGTGTTTAATAGGTTAGTGTTTAATTGATGGGTCAGTATTTGACTGATGGGATAGCATTTGATGGGTCAGTGTTTACTGGGTCAGTGTTTGATTGATGGGTCAGTATTTGTTGGATTAGTGTTTGTTCAGTGTTTGATTGATAGGTGAGTGCTTGATGGGTTTATTAGGTCAGTATTTGTTTCATGGGTCAGTGTTTGATTAATGGGTTAGTGTTAATAACGGGTCCCTGTTTGATGGATAAGTGTTTGATTGATGGTTCAGAGTGTAAATGTTGGGTCAGTGTTTGATGGGTCAGTGTCCGATTGATGGGTCAGTGTTTGATTAAAGGGCCTTTGTATGATTGATGGCTTAGTGTTTTGTGGGCTAATATGTGACTGCTGGGTCAGCGTTTGATGGCTTTGTGTCTAATTGACCAGTCTAGCTTTGACTGACAGGTCTACTGTATGTTTGATTAAAAAAAATGATTGATGGCTGTGTAAAGGGAACAGTGTTCCATAGACTGAACTGCGTGGTGAATTTTAAAGTGTGGTTACATCACATACACCATCTGTCCATCAAACACACACACACACAAACACACATGCGCATTTGCATGCTCTAAATGTCAACAACATCACTGCACATGCTTGTGCTGCAGTGTGTGTGTGTGTGTGTGTGTGTGTGTGTGTGTGTCTTGATGTTGTCTCCTTCCTAAGAATTTCATTTTTCTTATTTGTGACTGCTCCTGTTTATTGCAACAGTCTGTGTGGTTATTGCCCTCCCTGCCTTATATACGTGTGTGTGTGTGTGTGTGCGTGTTTGACAGTAAAATGGAGCAGTGGTAGTGATTAACGTCCTGTGCTAATGAAAACGTGTAAATCAAAAACACAATGGCCAACATGTTTTGTGCCTTGGTGGTCCCACATCAAGCACATACACACCTCTGTGGTGGTCTGACTGTGTGTGTGTGTGTGTGTGTGTGTGTGTGTGTGTGTGTGGGGCCATCCGCTGTCAGGCTTAATACACTGAGACAGGCCAAGCAGTGATGAGTAAGTTGCTCTCAAACGGTCGTGCGTTAGGGAAACCCCCTGTGGGGCCTCACCGTTGGCACAAAGTTGCACTTTACATCCGCTGTTGTAGACCACAGCACTCTCAAACGTTGTGCATTTAGAGACAAGAATTTTGAGGAAGAACATGGCAAATAAGTAAAATCAAATCTATTTATCCGATCCATGGATTAGATGGTTTTATGCCTGAGGTGTCGACTCATCATTAACCAAACTCACGACACTGGTAGTTGCCATTCTTCTTCTTATCACTCTAGCTTTCTCTCTCTTCACCTCTCCAGATCACCCTACCTAGCCCTTCTCTTCAGATCACCAGATCACCCCACCTCATCCTGCTATTCACCCATCCAAGCCACACCACCTGTCCCCTCCGGTCGACTCCAGATCACCCCACCTTGGTCCTCTTTCTTCACCTTTGCAGAGCGTGCCACCTGGCCCCTCTCTGCACCTCTCCAGATCAACCACCTGCTCCCTCTCGTTTCCGTTCCAGATCCTTTCACCTTTCTAGATCACTCCATTGTTTCAGAGATGTAGCTTGATGGCTGGCTGCTTTCTCTGTAGGCTTACACGTCACACTTCTGAAATATGGGTTAAAACCAAGTGTCAAGTGTAAGTAGAAAACATGGCATTTCTTTGATGTTTTGAAGAATAAATATGAAACTGAAATGCTTTTTTGTTCATCATCAAAGGGCACCGGATTCAAATCTATGGCCAAGATTATAGGTGGTAATTGGTTAAATTTTTGAATAATAATAATAATAATAATAATAATAATAATAATAATAATAATAATAATAATAATAAGCTTTTATAATAATTAAAATTTATAACAATTGGAAGATTTTGTTTATGGTCAAGTTGTCCGGTTTTTGCCTAAATATGGATGGGTTCCTATTTGAGTCATTTGAGTTTCCCCTAAAGGTTTTTTCCTAAACTCGCCTCACCAAGTTTTCCCTTACCAGTGTTTCCTCCTGCTCACTCATCGGTGAGAAATTGATAAAGTTAAAAACCTATTAATTTATATCCAAATTTTTTGCTATTTGAAAGCTCCATCAATGTCCATCGTTAAAAAGCACTGTTGAATTGAATTGAATCGAACTGAGTAGGGTAGAAACCAATAGAAATAATCTATGGATAAGTTTGATCAACTGCGGATGCCAGTCTGCTACGGTAGCCTGAGGGCTTCCGTGGAAACCCTATCATAATGATTTGTAAACCACCCTCAAGGTTGTAAATTGCGGGGTTTTTCACAGTCGACAGATTAACAAATCAGATGCTATGAACTGACTATCAGAGTAACAAAATTACACACTGAATAAACCCAAATGAAATGAACATTAGATCTCTAAAAAAATGATAATTTATGCATCCTCGACAACTATGAGGTTTGTGTGAAACCAAAATGAGACATATTTCTCGCCACTCACTGTTTTCTGTAGAACAAAAACATGAATAAAATCTCAAATTAAATCTGCTTTTCAAGCTCTAAAATCATTCAAAATGTTTGCCCTACCATTGCACAGTGCTTAGTACTGTGGCTTTGCACCTTCGGAGTTTGATTCCTGCCTATGTGCATGGAGTTTGCATTTTCTCCCGGTGCTTGGTGGGATTCCTCTTACAGTCCAAAGATATGCAGGTTAGTCTAATTGGTGTTTGTCCAAATTGCCTGTAGTGTGTGTGTGTGTGTGTGTGTGTGTGTGTGTGTGTGCCCTACGAAGGTTTGGCACCCATTATTCAGGGTCATGGGGGCCTGGAGCCTATTCCACCAGACCTAGGTGAGGTCCACCCTGGACAGGGTGCCAAGTCATCGCAGGGCAATTTGGGAATGCCAATTAGCCTAATCTGCATGTCTTTGGACTGTGGGAGGAAACTGAGGAAACTCACCAAGCACGGGGAGAACTCCATACACAGAGACTCGAGGTGGGAATCGAATGCTTGACCCTGGAGCTGCGTGGATGCAGAGCTCATCATTACGCCATCGTGCCACCTACCTTTTCTCATATACCATTTTTCCAGGCAAGCGGTCAAGAATTGATCTCTGCAAAAAACTCCTTCCAGTCGTCATCTTAAACTTTCACATGTAACAGGTATATTATGCAATTGCTAATAACAATAAGGAGATATTTTTAATTTTCAAATTGCATAGATTTTTCTGAGCCTCATGGGTAATTAGAACTTCAATGCCCTGAATGCCCCCAAAATGAACCAGGTCTCCATGCTCGAGCAAGGTCCTTCACTCTCCGCTGTCTCAACTGGCCAAGGTAATATTGAGTTGCCCCCTCCTTTGCAACTTTAACAGCTTTGGCTTTTCTTAGAAGGCTGTCCACAAGATTCTGGAGTGTTTCTGTGGGGGTTTGTGCCCAATCATTCTGTACAGCATTTATGAGGTCAGGCGAGAAGGCCAGGACAAGAAGGTCTGGCTTACGATCTCCACTCTAGTTCATCCCAAAGGTGGATGCGGTTGAGGTCTGGACTCTGTGAGGGCCAGTCAAGTTCTTCCGCACCAAACTCATCAAACCATGTTGCCACAAAGTTGGTAGCTTGCACGATGTCTTATGCTGTGCTGAAGCAATGAGAATGCCCTTCACTGAGGATAAGGGGCCTGATTGATTGAAACACCTGAATTCAATAATTAACAGGTTTGGCCAGATACTTGTTCATCCATATAGTGTATCAGACAAAATACAAACTAAGTTGACCAGTAATTTGTTTCTTTTTCTTTGGGGAACTATTACTGGCTAGTGATGCGACATGATGTGTGAGGCGTCTTTGTTCATGCTATCATTCCAAATGATACATTTGTTGTAACGTTGCTTTCCACTGTGGACAGGTCACATGGTTCATTCCAAAATACTCACTATGAGCTTGCTTAAAAGTGAGGTCATTCATAAAAATCGCTTGTGTGTGTGTGTGTGTGTGTGTGTGTGTGTGTGTGTGTGTGTGTGTGTGTGTGTGAGCGTGTGTGTGGTATATGGTACGACAGAGGAAGTGAAGAGATAAACCTCCAGAAAAAGATTCAATCCAAACACATTAATGACTATCTGCAGTCGGAATGATAAACGATCACATGACTAAACGCACTAAACTAGACTCTTCCTTCCTCTCACACCCTCAGTGTGGAAACTCTGTGTGTGTGTGTGTGTGTGTGTATGTGTGTGTGTTCGTGTATTTGTGTATGAGTGTTATCATTATTTTTCCATTTTGTTCTTGTCATGTGTGTCTTAAAAAACAGTGTTTTTATTTCTTCCTCATTTTAATCAGCCAATCAGGCGGCTGTAAGAAGCGATGAGGTCACCGGCTCCCATGGCTGCGGTTAGGGAGGCTTCATTGACGTACAATTTGAACTGTGTGACTGGTGTTTCTCAAAAACTGCAGTGTGTGTGTACGTGCCTGATTCTATGTATGTGTTTTTTTTTTTTGGGGGGGGGGGGAGAGTTCATTGCTCTTGTGCAACATGTCTGTAGAGATTGTGCATATGTGTGTGTGTGTGTGTGTGTGTGTGTGTGTGTGTGTGATGCACAGTACTATTTACATTTCTAGCTAATTTACACAGGTTCAGTCTAAGGTTTTTATGTTTGGTGTTCTCTCTCTCTCTCTCTCTACGTTAAATATTGTAAAGGTATTTAAAGAACGCACATAAAGTTTCAAGAGAAAAAAAGAAGACGACATTTTGGTTCATCAGCTGTGAGCGAAGTGCTTCAGCTTTGCTCAACAAAGAATTTGAACTTCCATTAAATCTAGAAAAATTTACCTGCGGCTTTGTTGAACGAAGTCGAAGCACTTTGCTCGCAGCTTTGAATACCTTTACAATATTTAACTTAGAGCGAGAGAGAGAGAGAGAGAGAAAGAGAGAGAGAAGTTTATGATTAAGTTATCGTTAAATGTGTAATTTCTACAGGCAGCTAGACTGAAGTAATAAGGAACACCAACCATAAAGGGACACGCCATCAAACCTATCATTGTGATTAATTGCTCTACTGCAATTCTGTAATTCAGATAAGCAGGTGTTCCTAATAAAATGGCCAGTGTACATATGGTCAAAGAAGTCCTGGCATAGGAAGATCAAATACATACTGTATATTGGACATATAAACTCATGGTGCTCCAAAACCACTGGACCAACACAAAGCTCTAATCATGAAAAGCACATTTTTAGATATTTTCCCGAAATTCTACTGAACGCGTATTAATAAGTGCAAGACAGGAAATTAACACGCTGCCATCGGTGTCATCTTCCCACCCGCCTTTACTGTGAACCTGACTAACCTCTCTCACATGCTGGTGCTGTTTTTAAACGCACGCTGGTCGAGTTCCCCCTCCACGTTTCCACTCAGCGTAAATCTCCACCTGAAAGTTCCAGGGAACAAAAACAACACAACCGCTTTTCTATTCAGACCTGTTCCAGTGGGCGTGGCCTATTATTTTGAACGGATATTCTCGCTATGTCACGATGTAAGCATCAATAATCGTAACTGTACGTAATCTGCGCTGTTATAGCTTTATTTATGCGTTAGCTTAAAAAAAAACCCGATACGTTCGGTTTGTCTTCCCAATCTGCCCTTGCAGATCATTTACTGACCCGGTTGTCCAATTCTAGATTCATCAGTTCTGTACTTTGGATAGCATGGTGGTGGTAGTGGTTAGCACTCTGGCCTTAAACCTCCAGGGCTGAGCGAGGGTTTGATTCCTCCCCTGGCTAGGTGGGTTTCCTTTGGTTACACCAGTTTCCTCGCACAGTCCAAAGACATGCAGATTAAGCTATTTGGTGTTCCCAAATTGTCCATAGTTAAAATGTCAGTATGTCACGTCAGAACTGATGTCACTGAGAAGAAATTAAAGAAAGATAAATATAAGCCTAACTGAATAATTGTGCATATTTGATCTTTTATCATTTCTATGTAAAAATGCAGTCCCAAGCCCGGATACAGGAAGGGCTTCCGGCGTAAAGTTATTGTGCAAGGAAGGCACGCATCTGGACTGTTTTTTTTGTTTTGTTCTGGCACCTAGGTGGTGGAATGAACTTCCTCTAGATGATTAACTCAAACAAACAAATAGCAAGAAATGTAAACGCAAGAAATGTCAGTGCTTTTTTCCTACTCCGCAAACAAGAAATCGTAGCAATCACGCTAATTCCCTCTGCTTTTCTTGTAGTTAGCAAACAAGATGGGTAGCGAATGAGATATTTATCAAGCGGAACAGCTAGCAGGCTGACCTTATGCCGCACACGCGCACTTGATTGACGCACTTCTGCGTCGTTTAGAGGAAGTCGACTAGCATGGCAACCCACAGGCAGGCCTGCACACGACTTGTTTTAACCTGCTTTTGAGCAACTTTGGATTTCTGTTCTTTTCTCACTGTGAGTCGAGTAAAGTGATCAGAACGTCTACTGTAATCCACTACTGTGTTTATATATATATATATATATATATATATATATATATATATATATATATATATCGATATTTCCTGTTTAAACATAAGAATAGATGAAGATTACCAAGTGTTAAGCAGTTTAAAGATTTTACCGCTCTTACAACATCTTCACCTTTTTTGTTATTTTCCTTAGCATTGATAGGAAAGTACGATATTCATTTTGCTGAAATTTTCCTTTCTTCTTTTTCTTGTTTTTTTTTTTTCTTCTTCTTCTTTATGACTCACTGATGTTTATCAGTCAATGGATCTATCAGCTATTTCTAAAGAAGCTCTTCAGAAAACCTTGGCCCTGGAGTAGGGCCTCCGAAAACAGCACCAACCAGCAGTCTGTGACTTCCGTCACACGTCCCCGTCGCTTGTGCCACTTTCTTCAGCGCGCGTGTTCCGCGGCTCCGGTGCCAGGCGCTGCTCTGATAAGGTAATGTGGAAAAACGAGAACGCGCACCTCAGCAGGGGAGTCTCCAAACACGCAGCGTTCCAGGAAAGCTGATGCTCACAAGGCTGTCCTACATTCTCCTCTTCCTATTAGTACAGCTTTGAGTCAGCACCATGACTCCGGAGTGAGACAATACGGCGTCAAGGCAATTATCAATATATAACAGAATATTCATGTATTCATCAAAACATATGAGGGCTAGTCGAAAACTGTCTGCACTCTGGCTGTAAAAAGCCTTTTAGAAAAGATAAAGACATCATTATACAGTACACGTCGCTCACCGAGCTTTCATTAAGAAATGTTTCAAGATTTGAATTATTTGTCACATGTACACACGTGGACAAAATTGTTGGTACCCTTCGGTCAATGAAAGAAAAACTCACAATGGTCACAGAAATCACTTTAATCTGACAAAAGTAATCATTAAAAAAATTCTATGAATGTTAACCAATGAAAGTCAGACATTGCTTTTCAACCATGCTTCAACAGAATTATAAAAAAAAAAATTTACTCATGGAACAGGCCTGGACAAAAATGATGGTACCCCTAACCTAATAGTTTGTTGCACAACCTTTTGAGGCAATCACTGCAATCAAACGATTCCTGTAACTGTCACTGAGACTTCTGCACCTCTCTGCAGGTATTTTGGCCCACTCCTCATGAGCAAGCTGCTCCAGTTGTTTCCGGTTTGAAGGGTGCCTTTTCCAGACAGCATGTTTCAGCTCCTTCCAAAGATGCTCAATAGGATTGAGGTCAGGGCTCATAGAAGGCCACTTTAGAATAGTCCAATGTTTTCCTCTTAGCCATTCTTGGGTGTGTTTAGCTGTGTGTTTTGGGTCATTGTCCTGTTGCAAGACCTGCGACTGAGACCCAGCTTTCTGACACTGGCCAGCACATTTCTCTCTAGAATCCCTTGATAGTCTTGAGATTTCATTGTACCCTGCACAGATTCAAGACACCCTGTGCCAGATGCAGCAAAGCAGCCCCAGAACATAACAGAGCCTCCTCCTTGTTTAACAGTAGGGACAGTGTTCTTTTCTTCATATGCTTCATTTTTCCCTCTGTGAACATAGAGCTGATGTGCCTTGGCAAAAAGTTAAATTTTTGACTCATCTGTCCATAGGACATTCTCCCAGAAGCTTTGTGGCTTGTCAACATGTAGTTTGGCATATTCCAGTCTGGCTTTTTTATGATTTGTTTTCAACAATGGTGTCCTCCTTGGTCGTCTCCCATGTAGTCCACTTTGGCTCAAACAACGACGGATGGTGCGATCTGACACTGATGTTCCTTGAGCATGAAGTTCACCTTGGATCTCTTTAGAAGTCTTTCTGGGCTCTTTTGTTACCATTGGGATTATCTGTCTCTTTGATTTGTCATGAATTTTCCTCGTGCGGCCACGTCCAGGGAGGTTGGCTACAGTCCCATGGATCTTAAATTTCTGAATAATATGTGCAGCTGTAGTCACAGGAACATCTAGCTGCTTGGAAATGGTCTTATAGCCTTTACCTTTAACATGCTTGTCTATAATTTTCTTTCGAATCTCCTGAGACAACTCTTTCCTTCGCTTCCTCTGGTCCATGTTGAGTGTGGTACATACCATGTCACCAAACAACACAGTGACGACCTGGAGCCCTATATATAGGCCCACTGACTGATTACAAGATTGTAGACACCTGTGATGCTAATTAGTGGACACACCTTGAATTAACATGTCCCTTTGGTCACATTATTTTCAGTATTTTCTAGGGGTACCATCATTTCTGTCCAGGCCTGTTCCATGAGTTTATTTTTTTAAATAATTCCGTTGAAGCATGGTTGAAAAGCAATGTCTGACTTTCATTGGTTAACATTCATAGAATTTCTTTTAATTATTACTTTTGTCAGATTAAAGTTATTTATGTGACCATTGTGAGGTTTTCTTTCATTGACCGAAGGGTACCAACAATTTTGTCCACGTGTGTACCATACAGCACAGTGAAATAATTTTTTTTTTACATATTCCAGTTGGAAAACTGGGGTCAGAGTGCAGGGTCAGCCAGGATACAGCATCCCCTGAAGCAGATCAGGTTAAGGGCCTTGCTCATGGGCTCAGCTGTGGCAGCACCGGCGCTGAAGGATGTTGAACCCCTTCACTTCTGACCAGTAACCCGGGACCATAACCATTTTAGATGCAAGCAAAAAGCTGTCTTCACTTCTTCATCAGAAGTGACTATTCATGCTTGTAGGGCTGCTTTTAGGTGACCAAACATGTGAAAGTTTGATGAAGTGAGATCAGGACTATATGGAGGATGCTTTAACACCTCAGAGTGTTGACAGTGTGGACAGAAGTTGACGGGTGTCTGGCTCCTTCTTGATGGCTAACACTTCTTTGAACTTCGAAATCCATTCATACCCTCTTATTCGTGACAAAACACTTCCTCCATCTTCAGTGAATATTGGCACCAGGTACTCCTACAGATCATAAAAAAGCAATCTCTATGCGTTGCACTTCTTTCGTGCAAATGAAAAAAAACAGGGCATCCACTTTTGATGCAACGCGTTCACATCTGCACAGCAGTGACTGATGAGGCAGCAGCCTTGAATGGAAAGCACTTATAAGACGGTGCACTCGGGAGAAGTTTTAACATGAATATAGTGCGGATAATTTTTGACCCACCCTTGTATATAAGGAGTGTTGGAATGTTCTCTGGTTTATTAACAGAATAGAGAGGTATACCAATCCTAAGCCAAGCACCCAGAGGAAACACAAAGTATGTAAATGCCACATACATCCTCCACTACAATAATGAGCAGGATCCATTCGCAGGATCTGTAGAAACCCATGGAAGCAAAGAGCCGGATGGCCAGTGGTCAAAAACAGGAAGTATTACCATATAAAGAGTGAAGATAAACTCAAGCAATCGAAGAGAATGGGAGCATGAGAACGGAAAATATTATAACAACACTGACACCCATGATAGGTTGAGCTGTGCGTTCACACACCGTAGGCGGTTGATGAAATGATTGTCATATGACAAAAAAAAGGGGGTCATGCAAAGTGCAGGTCCAGGTTTTTGCCGAATTATGCTGTGCTCATGTATTCGGGTGAGGCTACGTGTTATAGAAGTGACAATTCTAGGTATCCTGAGAATGTTCAGACTGTTGTACAGAATATTCTGTGGTTGCCGGGACAATTAACGATATTAACTTTCTTCAGTGTTGCACGGACACAGCAAAGCATTCCTTTAAAAACACTGTATAGTCAAACGTTTGGACACACCTTCTATTTCCATGATCCTTCCTGATTTGCATCTCTTTCTAAACTATAAAACAATCTCCTTCAAACGTATTGAGATATATCTGCTGCTGATTCTCAAAGCCTTCATAGCGGCGCTAATCTCTGTGAGTTCTGAAGGTGAAATTTCGTATTGCAAATCGCATCGTCCCAAAGGAAATAATGTAAAAGTAGATCATCTGTTTCAGCCACCCCAAAATATGACCAATGTTACCAATTTCCAACACAATAATCACGTTTTTGCATATAAAAACAATTAAAACATTTAGAAAAGACATGTAAATTAAGTAAAACATCAAATAAATAGACATGAAACCACACTTAACCTTACTTTATGATTCCTCTTGGCCAAACTGAAAGCAACTCCCTTTTCCCTTTTCTTCTGGCCCCCGACCTTGTGAACATTCTCAGGACTTCACTAAGTCTTGCAGCAAATGCAAATGCAAAAAAAAAAAAAAGAAAGAGAAATCACAGAAAAATATGTAAACTCTTAGCTGGCGTTCCATTTATCTCATATACTGAGGCGCTCCTAATTCGAGGTATAGAATAAAACGGTCAACTTTTTTTTAGGAAGAAAACATTTTTTTGATGTATATTTTAAGTTTTTTTTTTTTTTTCATTTAAATCTTCAAGGTGAGATTCCACCCTACAAATCCCCAAATGCGAGATTTGTATTCTTGTTTTCATGCCATTCCACTAGTTTATGTTGCGAGAGTGCAAATACTGCTTTAAAAAAAAAAAAAAAAGATTTAAAACTTTCTAGCCTTATTAATCTAAATACATTTTTGATCGGAGTGTGTACCCAGGTTTTTGAGAAAAGACTTGATGAACAGGATGAACAACCTTTATGTCTTTAGGATTACAGCTAAGAATATGTGTGTGTGTGTGTGTGTGTGTGTGTGTGTGTGTGTGTGTGTGCGTGTGTGTGTGTGTGTGTGTGTGTGATTGGCTTTGCAGAAGATAAAATTAAAAGAATAATGTGGAAATATAACATGGTCACGAATAGACATGGACACAGATCCGTGATTGGGATTAACTATTATTTTAGAAAAAAGTTACATAAATGATGTAATAAGAGTGTGTGCATGAGTGTGAGAGAGTGTGAGCGAGAGATCTGATTTAGTAATAATAGCTCGGTTGCCAGGGCTTCAGATCCAGCCTGTCATTTTGTGCGTCAGTTATGCTATTCCCAGCCATGGACGCAGGTATACACACACACACACACACACACACACACACACTGAACTCACATTCGCTTCCCTTTTCTCTTCCCCTTCTGAGCGTTATTCAATCTGATCGGCACAGCCTCGCTCCTTGGCTCCCTCCTTCTTCTTCTTTTTTTTTTCCCCCTTCGTTTGTTCTCTTTTTTCCTCCTCTTGTCTTACCTCACAATCTCGCCCACACTCTGCCTGTTTCCCTGGCAACAGCTGCTTCCTGTTTGTCCGTCTGGTCTATTTTTTATTTTTTTTTCCAGGAGGTGCTGCGGCTTTCATTATGTTGATCGTCGCTGCGGACGTTGTGTTTGAGTGCATGCGTGTGTATATGTCTGGCCTACTTAGAGTCTAAAAGCACAGTCCAAATCAATGCGTTCATGATCTTCACACACCTCACCTGCTCCAAGCAGCTCCACTGTATGTCTGGAGTTGGGTAGAAGGTCACAGCCGTGGTGCCTTCCTGAGGACGGTTATCACAGTTTTCCGCAGTCGGTGGGCAGCCCTTTGCATAGGCATTGTTTTTTAGACGACCTGGGATGAAATGTATCCTATTTAAAAGCCTTCTGCCTTCAGCATCAGCACCGAAAGTCCGAAATTCGATGTCTGATGATCCTGTTCGTCGTGAGAAATCTGTGGTGGACAAGAATGTTCCTCTGACCCAGGAGTGTGTCTTGGGATGAAAGGCGTGTTTCGTGGCCATAGACCTTGGAGGATTTCTTCTCCAAACATGGCGAATGGGAGTTCAGCATGGTGTAACACTTCATGTTTATTGCGAATGTCAGAGGGATCGACAGCATAAGCAGCTTTAACTTGATAATAAAGAATGAAAGAAACCCCAGGTATCATGCTTTTATCAGAAAATAATCAGTGACATAGCGGTGTAATGATGTGCCGTTAGCCTTCTGATGATGCACCACACTTTCACAAACCGTCACTGGCAGAAACTCCTCCCTATACCCTTGCATCCATCTCCCTGTGAACAAGTTGTTGCCATAGAAACGACTGAGCTCATTATGGAGACTCAATCAACGCCTTCCGACCAATCAAAATGCAGCAATGTTGTATGCAAGTATTAATATTTTATTAGATTCTCCTTTATCTCCCATTAGGGATCGCCACAGTGGACCGTTTGTCTCCATCCACCACATCTTTCTTTGTCACTCCTACCTCCTGCATGTCCTCCCTCACCACATCCATAAACCTCCTCTTAGGCCTTCCTCCTCTCCTCCTGCCTGTCAGCTCCATCTCCTGATTTACCCCTCACCTCTCCTCCACACATGTCCAAACCATCTTAATCTCCATCCATTCCACTCTTCCTGCTTCTACTGATCTTCATGGTTCTTCTCTCCAGTGCCTCCCTCCACGTCTTATTGGCTCAGTGGTTAGTATCATCACCATGCACTTCTAGATTCTGCTTTTGATTCCTGTGTGTGGACGTTGCATGTTCTCCCCGTGCTTGGTGGGTTTCCTCCACGCATTCCGGTTTCCTCCCATGCAGATTAGGCTGATTGGCATTCAGAAATGGCCTGCAGTGTATGACCGAGCATGTGTGTGCACTGCAGTGGATTTGTACTCCGGCCAGAGTGTACCCATCCAGAGTACATTTGGGATCTCCGTTATCAAGGCCTTTGATCTTGATCTTCACCACGTTTGAGCTGAAATCACTCCTGCTGCTGGTCAGGGTGTGTTCTGTGGAGTGGAGATGCATCAGGAGATCGTCGCATGCCAGAAGTATGGATGTTCCTGAGAACTGGAAGTGGTGAGGTCAAATCCTTCCCTGGTGTTTCCAGCAATTTTGGACTTTATTGGAATTATTGAAAAAAAAAAAAACATTCTTGAATTTGGATGACTGACCACTAAATGAGGAGTAAACGGATGTGTCGTCACTTTGGGTTAGTTCTAGAGAAATCAACTCTATTATTTCTTCACTTAAACTGAAAGTGTGTGTGTGTGTGTGTGTGTGTGTGTGTGTGTGTGTGTGTGTGTGTGTGTGTGTGTGTGTGTGTGTGTGTTTAAACATTTCTGGCATAGCTGAACTGCGTCAGAGTCATTTCACACGCCTCTTCCCATGCTTTGGTCTTCAGAAGGAACTTTTTAATGTCAGTCAGAGGGTGAGGAAAGGGGAGTAGAGGGTGTAAGTGGTTGTGTGTGTGTGAGAGAGAGAAAGCGAGAGAGAGAGAGAGAGAGAGAGAGAGAGAGAGAGAGAGAGAGCATGTGAAGGTCACATCACACTGATTTGAGTGTGTCGTTTGATAAACTACTGATGTTGGCTGGCCGAGGTGAGAGAGTGTGTAGGCGTATCTTGTTGCATTCCAAACTCTTTTTTTTGTTGTTGTCTTTTCTTCCCGCTCCAACACTGAAAGCCACAGAGGATAAAAAAGAGCGCGGAGAGAACTTCAAAGAAAAGTAAAGAATTTCTCAAAAGTAGGGATCTCTAAAGACCACATCAAACATACGGAGCTGAGAAGGAGGAGGGCAATGGGAATAGCGTGTGTGTGTGTGTGTGTGTGTGTGTGTGTGTGTGTGTGTGTGTGTGTGTGTGTGTGTGGCATAAAAACATTGCCTCTCAGAGCCACCTGTAGGTTACTAATCCCTACAGAGCCAGCTGGGGAAAAAGCCTGTCAACTCAAATATAGAACTGTGTGTGTGTGTGTGTGTGTGTGTGTTTGTGTGTGTGTGGAACCCGAACACCCAGAGTGTACTTGAACTTACCAGCTGAGCAAGCCAGACTCAGAAGGAGGGCTCACAGCCCACACACATCTTCCCTGCCAGTGAGTCTAATGGCACACACACACACACACACACACACACACACACACACACACACACACACACACACACACACACACACACACACACACACATCAGAAGGCTTTTTTGCATTGTGCAGAGGTATTGATCGTCAAGGTTTAAAATATCTCAACACCTTTACTTTCTGTATTTCACACACACACACACACACGCACACACACACACACGCACACACACACGCACACACACACGCACACGTCTCCTTTTGTAACATGTTCTTGATTTCTGAGATAAACCTTCCCATCCATCTCTAACCACATCCACCTGCTCACTATCACTCCATCTATCATCCATCCTCTCCCATCCTGTTCACTATCCCTCCTTCTGTCCTGGTCTCCATCTCATAAAGTTCTCTCTATTATTAAATGTCATCATGTTATAAAATCTTTTTTTTTTGTTTTTAATCGGCCAATCACATTGCAGGATGCCACAGCCATTTCCAGTAATCCCACCCACCGGTTAAGTGACCGGCTGAAAACTTTTGACCCATGTGACCTCACTCCAATGTAGCTGGAAATCCTTTCAGTCGTTCTCGCAGTCTCTCAGTCTCCCTGTCCTTCCTTTAGACCTGCTGTGATTCTGAGAACGCTACCATTCTAGGCAGATTTGTGTCCCTGTTTCCTTCCTGTCTGTCTTCCTGTCTCACTCTCTTATTTGATCTCCAGGTCTGGTTCTGTCTCTCTTTCACTCCAAGTTTGGATGACGAGAGCACGGGAAGCCCCAACTTCCGGATTTCTGCTTGTGCTTCCTGGCTTCCAGACATTCTCTCTCTCTCTCTCTCTCTCTCTCTCTCTCTCTCTCTCTGCCTGTCTGTCTCTCTGTCTCTTCTAACTATAGTTAACATAATTGCCTGCATTTCATGGAATTAGTGAAGAAACTAAATATGACCTGCTATAAACTGATAGCTATTTTCTGTTTTACAGAAATCAGTTTAATTCCCCAATTAAATGTTAACATGCAAAGTAACCGTAGTCTAGTCAAAGACAGTAAATAAATAAATAAATAAATAAATAAGTCAGACATCCTTTGACCTAATTTTTTACTCACAGTCACTTATAGCTGTGACATCAAAGGAAGTGACTAAAACATCCTATTGGCTAACTGGTTACTTCAATGTTTTTATATATATATACATAATGCAATGTTTTTTGTTTAGTGATTTTTATACAGTTCTGGAGATTTCAAAACTATTATACAACACATATGGCATTAGGTAATTATGTAACAACAGCAATGGTCAGCTTTTCTGGAACAGTTCTGATCAGTACTGTCAAGTGGATTTGCAAAACCCCAAACTGTCTCTCATGAAGACCTTCCCAGGAAAGCGAGTCCAAAACGTACCTCTGCTGCAGAAGAGAAGTTCATTTAGAGTCACCAGCCTCAGAAATCACCAATTAACCTCAAGCAGCACCTCAGATTAGAGCCGTTATGAAGCTTTACAGAGCAGAAGGAGCAGATGTACATCTCAATATCAACTGTTCAAAGGAGAATAACCCTAAACTGCTCATATGTAAAATGAAATAAAATGTACACCTCTCTGGATAAGGGTGTCTGCCAAATGCCATGAATGTAGATATACACTCACCTAAAGGATTATTAGGAACACCTGTTCAATTTCTCATTAATGCAATTATCTACAGGCTGGGCCATTTCTATGGATCCACCTTAATAAAATGGGAATGGTTGGTGATATTAACGTCCTGTTTGTGGCACATTAGTATATGTGAGGGAGCAAACTTTTCAAGATGGGTGGTGACCATGGTGGCCATTTTGAAGTCAGCCATCTTGGATCCAACTTTTGTTTTTTCAATAGGAAGAGGGTCATGTGACACATCAAACTTATTGGGAATTTCACAAGAAAAACAATGGTGTGCTTGGTTTGATTTATTAAGGTGTATCCATATAAATGGCCCACCCTGTAGTCAACCAATCACATGGCAGTTGTTTCAATGCATTTAGGGGTGTGGTCCTGGTCAAGACAATCTCCTGAACTCCAAACTGAATGTCAGAATGGGAAAGAAAGGTGATTTTAAGCCATTTTGAGCGCGGCATGGTTGTTGGTGCCGGACGGGCCGGTCTGAGTATTTCACAATCTGCTCAGTTACTGGGATTTTCACGCACAACCATTTCTAGGGTTTATAAAGAATGGTGTGAAAAAGGGAAAAACATCCAGTATGCTGCAGTCCTGTGGGGGAAAATGCCTTGTTGATGGTAGAGGTCAGAGCAGAATGGGCCGACTGATTCAAGCTGATAGAAGAGCAACTTTGACTGAAATAACCACTCGTTATAACCGAGGTCTGCAGCGAAGCATTTGTGAAGCCACAACACGCACAACCTTGAGGCGGATGGGCTACAACAGCAGAAGACCCCACCGGGTGCCACTCATCTCCACTACAAATAGGAAAAAGAGGCTACAATTTGCACGAGCTCACCAAAATTGGACAGTTGAAGACTGGAAAAATGTTGCCTGGTCTGATGAGTCTCGGTTTCTGTTGAGACATTCAAATGGTAGAGTCAGAATTTGGCGTAAACAGAATGAGAACATGGATCCATCATGCCTTGTTACCACTGTGCAGGCTGCTGCTGGTGGTGGTGTAATGGTGTGGGGGATCTTTTCTTGGCACACTTTAGGCCCCTTAGTGCCAATTGGGCATCGTTTAAATGCCACGGCCTACCTGAGCATTGTTTCTGACCATGTCCATCCCTTTATGACCACCATGTACACATCCTCTGATGGCTACTTCCAGCAGGATAATGCACCATGTCACAAAGCTCCAATCATTTCAAATTGGTTTCTTGAACATGACAATGAGTTCACTGTACTAAAATGGCCCCCACAGTCACCAGATCTCAACCCAATAGAGCATCTTTGGGATGTGGTGGAACGGGAGCGTCGTGCCCTGGATGTGCATCCCACAAATCTCCATCAACTGCAAGATGTTATCCTATCAATATGGGCCAACGTTTCTAAAGAATGCTTTCAGCACCTTGTTGAATCAATGCCACGTAGAATTAAGGCAGTTCTGAAGGCGGATGGGGGTCAAACACCGTATTAGTCTGGTGTTCCTAATAATCCTTTAGGTGAGTGTATATTAGAAGGTATAACTAGCTAGAGAGAGTCACAAGTTAAGTGTCATGAAACGACTAAATTAGCAGCAATTCTACACTTTGTGTGTGTAACTAAAACACAAATATGTCAGCTGGCTCACTAATTTGCTGTCCAGTTCCATGTTTTACGTCATACACTCCTGTTGGAAAGAAACAATACACAACAACATAAGTTATTACTTGGTTTCTCCCACATTCCAAAGATGTACAGATTAAGCTAACTGGTGTTCCCAAATTCCCAAAGTGTGTGAATGAGTATGTGAATGATGACTGCATGGTCATGAAAATCCCATAGCAAAAAAAAAAAAGCACACTGATCGATGAAGCATTTTCTTCTCACCCGGTAACCGGATTTTTTTGTTTGTTTTTTTGACAGCATTAGCAATTGCATTCTTTTTTGCTGTTTTTAACTTCTAACTTTTAACTTCTAGATGTTACGAAAAATGCCATTTGAGTGGTGAAACACCAGGTGACAAATCAAGCACATCATTTCTCTGCTGTTTACAGCTAACTAGCCCGAAACTTGCCTTTGCTTATTAGCCTAAAACTTCCATTCGATGTTGGCTTAAGTGTCTTTGATGTTGGTGCTCAGTCTTTCGTCTGGAGAGGTGTTCTTCAATCCATGCGCATTTTTCTGTACAGCCGGTGTTTGAAGCGAAAATCCATCTGATCTTATTGTGTGTGAGATAGAAACTATGCAAACCCTTATTGCTACAGAGTTTAGTTTGTTACAACAAATTGACATGATATACGTTGATTTACGCATGTAGAAAGGAAGTCATGAACGGTCTAGTTATGAATGAACAGGAGGTGACCTGATGAGAAGGCAGCTTCTTGCGTCATTGCATCGGCTTTAGCAATCAAAACATCTTGTGATGAATTCCCAGATAAGGTTACGAAGTAGTTGATTGGGAGTTGTGTTTGGGAGTCATCAATACCCGTTTACGTTCATATTAAAAATGCTTAGACCAGCACTGAGTGTGGTTGATCAGATCACCTGTGTGTCATTCAGTATGTTTACATGCACAGTTACTGTAAGTCGAGCTATGATTGATTATAGCTTGACTAGGGTTTAAAGTTATCGGATGACTGTTCTTGTGCCTGGGTCTTGGTAGAGCACTCGCCATATTCGGTTCGTCTTCTGTCACACATTGTTTGTTAAACGTTTGTGTCAAAGCCAGGGGTGGGAATTGTGGAGTACTGTATGCTCAGAGCAAAGAGACCATTTTGTGTTCCATGGCATGCGGGAATAATTGAACTCTCGACCGCAGTATCTTGGACGTGCTAGCCTCACTTCGAGAAATTCAATGTAGTATGATTCAGTCAGACTAAGATGCTTGGTTTGGTTTTATTCAGACTAACGTCAAGAAAACGTACTATATAACTCATTGGGCTCTGTGCACACCTGTACTTTGATGATCAGACTGATATGTAATACCAGCATCAGTGTACATGTACTATATACCTATTTCATATTGACATTACATTTTGATTCATACATGTTCACTTCTCATACAAACGTATATAATGCTTCTGATTGCGTAAAGCTGCTTTGCGACAATGTCAAAATAGTCAAATAAAATTGAATTGAATTAAACTGAATTGAATTACATATCAATCGCAAAAACAACAAAAAAAAAGTAACCACCTGGATGTAACTAAGCAAATAGTTAATTGGATAATTAGTGCAGTGATTACCATAGCTCAAGTTATTGATCCCTAATTGATGCAGTGTTGAGCTTCTTATTTCTTAAACAACCATGTCAGAAGGCAACGCAAGGCAAGTTTATTTGTATAGCACATTTCATACACAATGGTAATTCAAAGTGCTTTACATAAAAATATGAAATAAACATACAATAATGCAGTC
The DNA here is from genome assembly GCA_013621035.1 of Clarias magur. Classification (NCBI taxonomy): domain Eukaryota; kingdom Metazoa; phylum Chordata; class Actinopteri; order Siluriformes; family Clariidae; genus Clarias; species Clarias magur. The sequence goes on from QNUK01000038.1 coordinate 1,974,025, forward strand.
AGTTCGGACGTATAGTAGCACAGCGCTCATTCAATAAATGCACAGCTAAACAGATGAGTTCTAAGTTTAGATTTAAATGTGACTAGTGTTTTTGCACATCTGATATCATCTGGAAGCCGGTTCCAACTGCAGGCAGCGTAATAGCTAAAAGCGGACTCCCCTTGTTTTGTGTGAACCTTTGGTGAACTGTGTGAACTGGCTCGATCCTAATGATCTGAGTGATCTGTTAGGTTTATATTCAGTGAGCAGATCTGCAATGTATTTAGGTCCTATAGGCCATTGAGTGAATATAAACAAGTAAAAGTACTTTAAAATCTATCCTGAATGTTACAGGCAGCCAGTGTGAGGACCTGAGGACGGGTGTGATGTGCTCAGATGTTCTGGTTCTAGTCAGAATTCTGGCGGCAGCGTTCTGGATGAGCTGCAGCTGTCTGATGGTCTTCTTGGGAAGGTCGGTGAGGAGACCGTTACAATAATCCGCCCTGCTGGTGATAAAGGCATGGACAAGTTTCTCCAAGTTGTGATTGGAAACAAAACATCTAATTCTTGCAATGTTTTTGAGATGATACAGTAGTATGCTGATTTAGTTACTGCTTTGACATGACTACTGAAACTAAGCTCTGTCTCCAGTATCACCCCAAGATTCTTAACTTGATTTTTAGTTGTTTGACCCCTAGAGTGAAGGTCTGCATTCACCTTCAGAGCTTCATCTTTGTTTCCAAATGCAATGACTTCAGTTTTCTCCTTGTTTAACTGAAGAAAATTTTGGCACATCCAACTGTTACTTTCATCAATGCATTGGCAGAGGGAGTCTACGGGACTGTAGTCATTTGGAGATAAGGTTAGGTAAAGCTGGGTATCATCAGCATAGCTGTGATAGGCAATTTGGTTCTTTCTCATTATCTGACTTAGTGGGAGCATATACAGGCTAAACAGGAGCGGTGCAAGAATTGAGCCTTGTGGGACTCCGCATGTCATGGACGTCCACTTAGACTTGTTTTCTCCTATATTCACATAATAACCTCTCCCTTCTAAGTATGACCTGAACCATTTGAGTACCATCCCAGTAAGCCCGACCCAGTTTTCCAGTCTTTCTATTAGCATGTTATGATCGACAGTGTCAAACGCAGCGCTAAGATCTAGCAGTACCAACACCGATATTTTGCCAGAATCAGAATTTAAACGAATATCATTGATTATCTTTATGAGCGCTGTCTCTGCACTGTGATGCGCTCGGAAGCCAGACTGAAAACTGTCCAGGTATCCATTTGAGTTTAAGTGGTTGTTCACCTGATAAACGACAGCCTTTTCAATAATCTTGCCTATAAAAGGAAGGTTTGATATCGGTCTGTAGTTATTTAGTATGGAATTATCAAGATTATTCTTTTTCAGAAGTGGCTTAACAACTGCAGTTTTCAAAGAGTTTGGAAAAGTCCCAGAGAGAAGTGAGGTGTTCAGCACTTCTAAAAGATCTGTTTCCAAACAGTCAAACACAGTTTTGAAAAAAGAAGTGGGAAGTGTGTCAAGGTCGCAGGTTGACGATTTGAGGTGCGGTCCTGTTTCTTCCAAGATTTTGCTATTAATTGCTTGAAGGACAGACGTAGTAACTGTTTGAGGTTGTTCGAGGTTGTGTTTGAGTTTTGAGAAGGCATCTTGTGTTTGGGCAAACATGTTACTCTTTTCCAGAAGGAATAACTGTCCTGGATCAAGCAAAGAAAACAACTAAGGTTATCTATAAAACTACTTAAATGAGGTTAGGAACTGTAAAATGCAATATTAAAATCTGGAAGGATCCTGGTGGTCCATCAACTTTGAGGAAGAAATGTGGCCAGAAAGACATCATGAACGAGCATGGTCACTTAAAAGCGTGATCAAATCATTTCCACATGCACAATGCGAAAGACAACTCAAGGGGTTGAGACGAAACAGATGAATAGCCTTAAGAAAATGACTTATCAGTGAAGTTAATCAGAAAAAAGGTTTATATTGCTATGTTGCATACAGAACATATTGTGGAGCACTGGGACAGGTCATGTAGTCTGCTGAGTCCAGATTTACCCTGCGATGGGTGCATCAGGCTAAGAAGAGGGTAATAAAGCAATGCAATACTAGCAAATCATGTCTAGTACCTACTTCTTGCTTCTGGTGCTCAGCAATGTTATGTGACCCAAGAAATCAAATAGTCAGCTGTCAGCTGCAGTTTTTCTTCCCTGTGGGCATCACGTCATCAATGCAAGATCTTCGAGAGAAGTTAATGTGACTCCGGAGCAAAATAAATGTTGTGACATTGCATAAGCTTATCGAAATGATGTAAAAAAGCTGTCATCAAAACAAGAGTTGGTTTAAAGAAATATTACACTGTGCAACAGTTTTTTTTTTTTTTGGGCCAGACAGTGTAAAAAAAAAAAGTTGATTCTGGCTCAGGTTACTGATGAGTTTGTCCCTGGAGCGCTTGCTAATGTGTAAGAGCGGTCCTCCTGGTAATTTCTGCTTGTTTGTACAAGGTTATTTGGGAGAACGTCATGTTTCTGTTTCTGTTTCAGAGACATTTACGTGCGGCTGAGAAAATCCTACACACACCTTCAGCAAATCGTCAAAACGGCACACACTTGTTAACTGCCTGGAAATACATCAGCTTTGAAGACTTTCAGGACTTTCTAGTGTTGACGTCTATGCAGAACGCTCCTCCGTCACATCATGTCATTTTTTATTTTTACTGCAGCATCCCTGTGTGTGCCTGAAAACCTAGCAAGACATCAAAAAAACGCAAGTGTGTAAGTGTAGTGGTTGTATTAATCACAGCCCTTTCATGTTTAGCAAATTCATTGAAAGAAAAAAAGAAAAGAAAAAGTTTTGACCTACTAACACCTTCCGGCAAGATACAAGATGTGTCAGCCGCTTTCGCGTCTGTGTGACCTCAAAACATCCTGCCTGAAAGTGCCGCAGTACAGGAAGTCGCCCTGCAGCTACTTTAATTTTAGAAGTTTAGTCAGACACACAACACACACCACACACACACACATAACACAACCACACACCACACACCACACACAACACACACACACACACACACACACCACACCACACCATACACACCACACACACACACACACACACACACACACACACACACACACACACACACAACAACACAACGCACAGCACGCCACACACACACACAGCACACACACACAACACACACACAACACGCACACACACACAACACACACACACACACACACACACACACACACACACACACACACACACACACAACGCACGACACACACACACACACACACACAGACACATACACACACGCGCACACACACACACACACACCAACACACACAACAAACACACACCACCACACACACACACACACACACACACACACACACACACACAAACCCACACACACAACACACACAACACCACACACACCACACACACACACACCACACCAGCACACCGCGCACACACACACCAAACACACACACACACACACACACACACACACACACACACACACACACACACACACACAAACAACACCGCACACACAGCACACACACACACACACACCACACACACACACACACACACACACACACACACACAACACACACACACACACACCACACACACGCGCACACACGACACACGCACACACACACCACACACACAACAGAGCACACAACACAAACAAACACACACACACAACACACACACCACACACAACACACACACGCACACACACACAACACACACAACAGCTACACCACACACACACACACACACACACACACACACACACACACAACTACCACACACACACACCACACACACACACACACAACAACACACACACAACACACAAACACACACACATGCCACACACACACATCACACACAACACACACACACACACACACACGACACCCCACACACCACACACACAACATCAGTGACCCATGCAACCATTCAGGAAAAACAGGATCTAAAGAGTCCACCTTTACACACACACACACACACACACACACACACACACACACACACACACACACGTGCACACACACACACACACACACATACACACACAGCTAAAAAGCTAAAGAGATGCAGGTGAGCACCATAAACATTCAGGGAAGGACGATAAAATGGCCAAGATTACAGGACGATGACCTGCAAGGATGAAGGACGCTTATAACGCAGGTGCTTGTTAGGGTTCATTAAAGCGGAGTTCTGTGATGTGGCTTGGAAAAACAGCTGATCTGATCCACCTGCAGGGAGAGAAAATGAGAAGAAAGGAAAGAAAAGATGAAAGGAAAGAATGAAAAAAAAAAGAAAGAAAGGAGCATGAGGGACATTAAGGGAAAAGAAAGGAATATTAAGGAAAAGGATGGGGAAGGAAAGGGAAGTAGGAAGAAGGAAATAGAAAATTGGAGGAAAAAAAAAACGAAAAAAAAAAAAAAGAAACAGGAAAATCAAAAGGAAAAGGAAAGAATGCAAAAGTGCAATGAAGGAAACGGGTAGAAAAAAAGGGAAATGGATATGGAAAGGAAATGAAGGAAATGGAAAAATATGAGGAAATTAATTGAAAAGCTAAAAAAACAATGAAAAGAAGGAAATCCAAAAGGAAAGAAAGGGAATGTAAAGGGAAAAAGAGGAAGTGTCAGGAAACAAAAAGGAAATGGGGAGGAAATTGAATGAATGAAAATGAAAGAAAAGGGAAAAAGTTAAAGAAAATGAAAAATAAAAGTAAGGAAGAGAAAGGACAGGAAGAGACAAAAAAGGAAAGTGGAGATTCATTACGCACAAGTTGTGGCCTGATTGTCAAATCACACAATAAACATTGCAGAACCTGTATGAGTGTAAGCATGTATTCACCTGCATGTGCCTGTAGGCCGAATAAGGAGAGTGATGTGAGCTGATGTGTACTGAGTAAAGTAGGGGTGCGATTTACATGTGCGGATGGTTTTTGCGGCATGTTGTAAAGTAGACCTGCGTAAACACCCACACTCTGAGTCTGAATAAACACCGCATTCGAAATACCCTGCTACAGAAACCAACACATCTGCACACATCTGGTGTGGTGTGTGAATTAACTAGCATCAGTCATTTATATTTACATTTACCGCATTGGGCAGACATGTTTATCCAGAGTGAGTTACAGAAATACTTTGAAGTCTCAATCAGTAAATACATCCTGATACTGGTTCAGTAGGTCAAAGATTAAGATAGCGGTACGTCTACAGCTCTGTCGTGTGACGTGCTCATTTACCAACTTCTGAAAGAGGTAGGGCACAACTAGACATCTATGAGAAGTTTACTCCGCCATCCAGGACTGAGAAGAGACATACAGTACAACACTCTACCCAGACGTGAGCATCACCATGACAACCACATATTCTTACAGCAGACTTTGGTCAGGGACCACTACCGTCCTGTGTGGATTACTGCATCATCCTGTGCTCTTATCACAAGTGTAGAGCAGCGAGAGGTGAGGGATCCTCATCACACAAATCGCTCTTATGCGCACCGTCCTTTTTATATTCCGTCTGTATTTCCGTTTTCTTTTGTCCTATGAAATTTGCCTTCCATCTGATCACCTTCCTTTACCTTTTTCATTTCTCCTCTGTTCTCTTACTTTCCTTTTACCGCAAACAAAAATATATCTTAACAATCAAAAATATCTTGAATGTATATAATATCTTGAACAAACCTAAAATGTTAAGCAAAAAAAAAAAAAACCTTCTTTTAGCAAATAATTTAGCTAGTTTTAGGACGTTAGAACAAGATATTTTTACTTACAATTTTAGTAATGTTTAATTAGAAACATAATGAATAATCGTATAGTTTGTTTGTTTACATTTATTTTAATAAAGTATATATAGGTTTGGCAAGATACACAAATTTTACACTTGCTAAGTTATATATATATATATATATTTCCGTTTCCTTTCCTTTTCCTGTCTTTCTTTCCCTTTCCTTTAACTTCCTGCCTTTTCCCTCTTTTCCCTTTAATCTCCTTTCCTTTGGTTCCCTTTTACTTATTTCCCTTTCTCGTCCTTTCCTTTAACATTCTTTATTTTCCTTAATTTTTCTTTCAGTTCAAATCCCTTTCTTTCATCTCAACTGCTTCCATTTCCATTCTTTTATTTTACCACTTCCTTCCTTCCTTTCACTTCATTTCCTTTTCCTTTTTGTCCTCTTTCCATCCATTTCCACCTGGTGGTTTCATGTTCCTCATGGTTCCTGGTAGACTGCTAGTCAGATTTCTGATTTTGAACTGGACAGTTAACACAGTGCTTTTTCTTGTCTGTGCCTGTACTTTAGCCTGACTAATAGCGCATGCCAGATCACATTACATTTCAGCCTCCCGTCACATTACCGTATGCAATAAACTGGCAACATTTCTGTACTTACTTATTAATCCACCTTTCCCTTAGCTTAGCTATGTATTGGATTCATCCAGGATACAGCAGTGTTTAATACCTGCTATATTACACACAAGCTGGTGGTCAGATAATGCTAGCTGTCATAGAGCGCTCTAGGCGTTTGGGGCGCGAGTCTGATGGGGGGAAACCTGAATCAATGTTTAGATGCGTGTTCATGTACAGTACCTTGGTCTGCGGTTCACGTTGGTCTTTAGCTTTATTCTGCCATTCATCTCTGTGATGAGTGACTTTCTTTTCAACACCTTCTCTCCTTCTTTCATCTGCGACGGAGTGAAATTACTATGACGGGCACAGATGACCGGGTGCTCTACATATTACTCAGTGCAGAAAACATTTATAAACACACACACACACACAAAGCTGACCTGAAGGTGCAGGCGTGCTAATCAATGTCATGAAGCAAAATACTGCCACAGCTCCAGGTGAACTGTGTAGAGTGATTGATCAGAAGGCGTCAGCAGGTCTGATGTTGGTGCGGGTTGTTATTAATGTACACATAGGAATATGTTATTGTTTCTATAGTAACAACTCATTCTTAATGGAATTGCGTTAAATGGAATTGTTCTTGGATGTAATTATGGATGATTTAGCAATAACGAATAGCATTTATGGAAGGAGTCTCCAGCGTCAGTATGAAAGTTCTCAGCTCATTTATTGTTTTTTGTCTTTTTCTTATTAAATGAAAATATAAATAATTGATCATGCAAAAGGGGCAGCATTGAGTAGTAGTTAGCACTTTCATCTTGCCCCTCCAGGTTCGGTGTTTGATTCCCATCTCAGGGTCTGTGTGTGTGTGTGTGTGTGTGTGTGTGGTTTTGCATGTTCTCACAATGCTTAGTGGGTTTCCTTCGAGTACTCCGGTTTCCTCCCACAGTCCAAAGAAACATGGCTAATATTAGGCTAATTGGCGTTCACAAATTGCCCGTAATGTGTGTGCATGCCCTGCGCTAGATGGGCCCATGCAACCCTGGATACAGGATAAAGGCGTATAGATGATGAGTGAGTGAGGCGGAATCATACAAAAGGATAATTAAACAATTCATTATTTCACTACAACAGCAGAACCTTAATATACTACTTACTTATCACCATTTTAAATCTCAACAATTTGCTCAATTATCTTCCTCCCACCGTCCCCATAAGCCTTTTCCATAGAGCATGGTAAAACCTGTCGTATTACTATCCTTTGCTATCTATCTATCTATCTATCTATCTATCTATCTATCTATCTATCTATCTATCTATCTATCTATCTATCTATCTATCTATCTCATATATTAAAAACACTACATTAGATGGAAGAGATAACGCTGCTAAGAACGTCACATTTCGTATCAGTGGAAATCTGTGTGTGCATGTGCATGCAAGTGTGTGCAAACTGGATTCCTTAATCAGCTATTGCATTAAAAAAAAAAAATAAAATCCAAATCAGGTCAGTGAGATCCATGTTACATATCATGCTGCAGAGAGTGTAGAGCCCAGGCCTGCAAGACTTCAGAAAAGTCTTAGATTGCCTCTCTACAAAACATTTTTATAGAGTTTGTAAGAACACATCATGCAGGGAGTTAGGACCCAATATGAACCATCAAAGAACCCATACAGTGTAGTAAAATGGAATAAATCGCTTGTGCGCGGTTACAGGAAAATAATTGGAGTGATGAAGCAGACTGGAGACTGGAGTCGATTAACAGCCCAAGTGTTTCATCCCAAGTGAGCTTCTATGTGTTACATAGACATATTTATTATAGACAGAAACGACAGAATTTATTCATTAATTAACTAATGTTTTGCTGAAGCAATCACTTAAGTAATGGTTTAGAAACTACCCCATGTACTCAACTTCGTTCGGACCATTTGACCCAGGTCTTTAGGTAAGAAATGATCTTTTGTAGCGAATAAGAACCATTGTGTGCATGCGTATAAATTTCGCTAACGTAGTCATTCTTGCTAAAAAATATCAGAACACACACTTTCTATTTGACTCAGTGCCCATACCACTGTGACTCTCAGATCTTTACCACGATGAGCGAGCATCTATGTTTTTTACTCCAGTAACTACTAATCATCATGGCTCACTAGCTAGCTCTGATCATTTCTGACTTTTCTTTTCAGTGTACACGGTCATGAACAGCTCACATGAACATTGCTTACTTGTTAAAATGTCATCTGTGTATGTTTAGCATTTGTTTCGGCTGGCTAAAATAGACTGAGAGGGTGTTTGGTAGGTACTGTAGCTAGTTAAATAGGTAACTTCTACAATTTTTCTTTTTCTAATGTTACATTATGTAGTAACAGCTAAGAAATGAAAGTTTGTTAAACTAGCTAAGAACAGGCAAGTTAGCATCATCTTATTCATCTGGTATACATTTGGGATAAACATTTTTCAACTAAGGGATAATATTCACAAGTGTACGTGTGTGTGTGTGTGTGTGTGTGTGATATAGAAAGACCTGTGGGATTACATTCACACTCACCTGTTTGTCTGCTGTGCATGTGTGTATGTGTGTGTGTGTGTGTGTGTGTGTGTGTGCATGACTTTTTGGCACACATCGATCGACTATTTCTGTTCTCTCTCTTCGGTTGAGCTGCTGAACATTTGGCGTGACTTCAGTCAGCGTTAGCGAGGTGGAAAGAACAACAGTGAGGACTTTCTGGTTCTCCTGAGAGACAGAGAAAGGGAGAGGGAGATGGAGAAAGAGGAATGGAAAAGGGTTTTATTGTATTGCATTCAATGTAACTCATAGCAGTGGTGTACAATACACTACATTAATCCATGCATCATCAATATGTATAAAGTAAGGTGTCAGTAAAATGCATGATTCGGATTGGTTGATTGTGTTTCTCTGTACAATGACTGGAAATTAATCTAACTAAACGAAGCAAAGCAGTTCAGTTACTATGTAAAACGATGTTATTGGTGAGTGGGGCGGAATGGTTCAAATGCTAAATCTGCCTAGCTACATGTCTGGATTACAAGGATGGATGTTACATTTTGTTAGTACGGGACATTAACTTTAAAGGAGGTGTTGCTGTTATGGTAGCTACAAGACTTTTGCTACAAAGCCTACCAGATTTGCTGAAGTAGATAGCTAGGCATTATGGTCTCATTATGGACATCCAAAACCATGTACAGCGATATAGAAGATGAATGAACAAGTAAATGATTACTTTTCTCCTAATCAATAGTGCAGGTTTACATTAATGCACTGGGTCTAATATATCATTGCTTCTATTGCAACTGGTGATTTAAAATAGCCCTGTTTACATGGACAATATTTCTTCAATCTGATTAAAACCATTCCTCTTACAGATTCCATCATAGCTATTTACATGGATGGTGATTAGATCAAATGTACAGTGGGACCATGGATTATGAGCATAATTCTTTCCGGAAGCAGGCTCGTATTCCAAAACACTCATAAACCAAATCTAATTTTCCCATAAGAAATAATGAAAACTCAAATTATTCGTTCCACAGCCCCCAAAAATAAATACATAAAACTAATTAATACAATATATAAAGTAAAAATAAAACAAATTAACCTACACTTTACCTTTAAAGAAAAAAAAAAAAACTTGACAGATAAGTGTTTCCGTTTGTGCGCGCAGGCGCCGTGTATTTGTGTGTGTGGAATTAGCCCCTTCCCTCGCCTCGTCTTACACAGTAAAAAAAAGTACTTCCTCCCCCACCACGCTTTTTAAGTTTCACAAAAAACACACACACAACGGAAGCACTGTTTTAATGGGGGAAAAAACAACAACAACAACAACAAAAAAAAAACCCAGCACCTTACCTTTGAAAAGAATCGCAACAGAGCAGAGTTTTCTGTGTGAAGAAAGCGTGTCTGCGTGTGCGAAGCCGAGAGAGTTTGTGTGTGTTGGCGTGTGTTTCGGTGTCAAATTATGTGCGCGCACAGGCGAGAGAGAGTGTGTGTGTGTCGGTGTCAAATTACGGGCGCGCTCACACATATGAGACACGATGAAACAGAGAGGGAGCCGTCGATTATACCAGTAAGAGACGAGCACTAAGACCCAGGGGAGCAGGAGAGACAAATACCCACAATTCCGCAGGGCAAGAGAGAGAGAAATCATCGGCTCAGTTGTGATCACTTGCCGCTCGGTGTCAAAATAAGAGGCGCATACGTGATACATGATACTCGGCACTCGTAAACCAATACGTTCGCTCGGTTTCCAATTAAAAATGTATTAAAAATCTTTGCTCGTCTTGCGGAACACTCATAACTGTGTTACTCGCAATCCGAGGTTCCACTGTATGTTTACATTCGTTACAGCATTTAATCACTGTATCACATTATGACATGCACAAAGTTGCTGTGAAATATTTAACCTGAAAGGCTTACTGTACAATGGAAGAAGAAGAAGTAGAAGAAGAAGAAGTGTTGTTTTCTCCAAGTTTGAGGTTAGTTTAGGCTTCTCGTCTTTTCTGATAAATCCCACCTTCTGCTTATGACTTGTTACAAGAATTCAGTCTCATCTCTGATTGGTTAGGTGCTTTACTACACTGGAAATCTGAACTAATCAGAGCTTCTTCCTCAGTCAGAGAGCCAGGGGATGAAACTAGGAGAGCTCTGATTGTTCTCACAGAGTTTACCGATCAGGAATGGAAACTAAATCTCCCACAGGAAACTCATCATCTGACCTAATGTTAGGGCAAGCATGCACAGAAAGAATATATTTGCGCCAACAGGAGAGAAACGATCAGACCCAGTGTTTCCATGGCTAATATTTACCTGTTGAACAGGTTTATAAAGGTTTCCACACCACAAACTAATTGCAAAATAATTTGGATCGGGCCGGATTGAGTGTTCTGACTGAAATGTTTACATGAATTTATTTTGATTGCACTTTTATTGCGATTGTTAGTGGAATATTAGACTAGTGCCTAGTACCGAAGATGCTCCATTTAAATGTCTTTTTACAATATCTTGGTATGGTGAAGTTTCCTTTTTGATAAGATTTGTACCTACGAGCCCTTTGTGACATTTTCTATAAGAAGATATTTGCTAACATTAACAATGATGGAAGGCGTCTCAGAGGAGCATTTTGTCTTATTAACTTAATGAAAGAAAATACTGTTTATAGTGGTTATAATGCGCTGTGAGGACAGAGACGTATTTCCTGCACATTTCATGACAATACACTGTATGTACCTTTAATCATAACTATAAAAGTAATATGTCTTGTTCTTTAATAAAACTGCTGTAACTCCTCATTGATTATTTTTCTGCACCTGCGCAAGTGTTTTTTTTTTATAAATTTCTCAAGAAATAGCAGTTTAAAAATAAACGCCTTAACGTTTTTTTTTTTCTTCTTCTTTTTTCTTTTTCCTTCCCTGCTGTGTGCAGAGCTCTCATGTCTCGATGAGTCTTTCGAGTTTCTGTTGCGGTGACGAAGCAGCGAGCACCGGGGCGGTCTCCTTCAATGAGCTTAAACCACAAGCATATGAGTGAGTGTGTGTTGTGGCCGAGATCGAGAGAAAGAGGAGGAAAGAGACAGTACCGTGTGTGTCTGGGTGTGGAGTCTGGGTGTTTCTAGACCAGAGACAGAGAGAGAGAGAGAGAGAGAGAGCTGAGCTCAGGGCTGGCAACGGTGCCGTTGGAGTGGGACATTACATTTAATGCCGAGATGAATTCATAATTACACCTCATTCTGCACAGTCTTTAGTTGATCCTGCAACAGTGATGTGATTGGCGGGAAACCTTACCGGAAAGTGCTGGTGAAAAAGCAGGATGTTTCTCAGCGCGGTAACTGTTGTTGCTGCTAACGGCTGAACTGCATCATATCTCCTCTCAGTCCTGACCAAAACTCTTAAACTCATTTAACATTCCATCTTTAAATCCCCCCCCCCCCCCCCACCACACTCCGAGTTAATCATCGACAGTCTTGCTGCTCGAGATCTTCCTTCGGGTGCCTCGTCACGCTCAACGACTTTAGTTATAATCCAGTTTGCTTTTATTTATCATATAAAGGTTATTCGTTTCTAATGGAAAATAAAAACTCCTACAAACCCGTGTTCTTGAAAACAGTTTGAAAAAACAGGTTTCCTCAGAAACTCCTACATTAGCTAGTTACCTACTATGCAGACATCAAGCCACTATAAAAATAGCATTCAACATTAAATAGTAATACGTTTCATTATATTTATTCAGCATTTCTCTCCTTATCTATGTCATGTATTTTTTTTCCCCCTTGAATGCATTTTTTTTTTTCCTCAACTGTACTTTTAGGTACTTTTAGTGGTAATATTTTTTTTTCCTTGCACAGGAAGTTTAAAAGACAAAACACACAGCTTAGCATGTTACAGAGGAACCGCAAAAAGTGTCATCTGGACTGGAGACTGGGGACTTCTTCCAAACTCACCTCCAGTGTTCGCACATCTCCACTGCTGTGCTTGACAATGTTGTTTTTGCTTAACATGGCACAGCACATTAAGGCCAAACGACTCCAGTTTGCTCTCATATGGACAGAAGAAGCATTGTCCAGGCAACCCTTCCAAGGAAACTGAACGTGTTCACGCTTCCACTAATCGCGCTTCGATAGAGTTAGGCCTGTAGGGTCTGAGATGGAGTTTCTCCGAGCACTGCATGGTCTGACCTTGGAGTGACTGTGCTGGTGCCTTCACTACTGGGAAGATCGACGAATTGTCTTGACTTGTAAACGGCCTTGCGCTTGTAAATAATCTTTGCTATGGTAGAATGTTGAACTTCGAAGTGTTTGGAAGTGGTTTTAGAACCTTCTCCAGATTTATGTAAATCTAAGCATTAGTTTTCCCTATTATTCCATTGTGCAGGTTTGTAGCTGCGCAGTTGTCTGGGGTCTGCGTTGCCGTATTTTGCACTTCACCACACATTCTCAGTTGGAGCAGGCAGACCAGTCTAGCACCCGTTCTCTGTGTTTAGCAGCCATGCATGTGTAAGCCAAGCAGAATGTGGTTGGTTTGGCCTTGTCAGGCTGGAAATTACAGGGATTTCTATGAAAAAACATGGTGGAATGGCAGCACGTGTTGCTCCAAGAAGAACACATTTTATGCATCGATGGCGCCTTCCGTGAGCCCTAAATTGCATTTGTAAATGCGAAAAAATAACGTTAATGTGCACAGATTTACCGAACTGTTCCTGAGCTGACATCATGACATCCACTACAGAACCATGCCGATTTTTAGGACAGTGATGTCTGAGGGATGAGAGATCATACATCTCTCATACATGGTTTTAGGCCTTCTCATTCAGCGAGTTTTCTTTCTTGTGTTCTTCAGCCCAAACGCGTCTCTTCTGCTTGTTGTCTGTCCTTAGCAGTGGTTTCCTAGCAGATCTTCTAGCATGAAGGCCTGATTCACACAGTCTCCTCTTAACAGTTGTTCTAGAGACGTGTCTGCTGCTAGAACTCTGTGTGGCATCGACCTGCTCTCTGATCTGAGCTGCTGTTAACCTGCGATTTCTGAGGCTGGTGACTCGGATGAACTTCTCCTCCGCAGCAGAGGCGACTCTCGGTCTTCCTTTCCTGGGCCGGTTTCTTTGTATATATACCACTACCAGTCAAAAAGAAGTTACTACTTTCTTCTCCATTGTACATCAATAAAGTAGATAAATAAAGTATAAAACAAAAAAACAAAACAAAAAAAGTTTTATATTGTAAATGATCTAACTTTGATGTCAGCTTAGCACACGCACGTCATTCTTTCATCAGAATCCAGAGGTAGTCATCTGGAATGGTTTTCAATTCACAGGTCTGCCTTGTCAAGGGTTCATTTGTGGCTGTTCATGCCTAGTTACTGTGTTTTAAACCATCAGTTGTCCTGTGTCAACAGCCCTATTAGTGCTACTACAACTACTGTACAAATCCATTTTATGGCAAGAAATTAAAATGATGAGGGGTGGCAACACTGGAGCAAACATCCTTGCATGGTTTTTGTGGATTCAAGGAGCGCTATTCTTATGCGGTGTACACACTAGGGTGCACATTTTTACATTGTCCTATAAAAATGAAATAAAGGCTGATGTGTGATTGAACCTTGAACCTGATATCTGGATCGGAACGTCAGATAAATAAAAAAAAAACTCTTTTATTTTTAGAACATGCCCGTGCCACCCTGGTAGATCCGCACAGCATTTTTCAGGGACATGCCATCCCATCTCGGACGCGCTTAGTGGGTACATCACTTATTTTATTTAGCAGGACAATGACCCCAAACACACCTCTAGGTTATGTGAGAAATATTTGCCCAAGAAAAAGTATGATGAGTGCTGCATCATAACAGTGACCTGTTCTCCACAATGACTTGATCTAAATCCAACTAAGATGTCTTGGACTGGAGAGTGAAGGAAAAGCAGCCAGCAAGTACTCAGCACCTCTGGGACCTCCAACATAATTGTTTTCAGATGACTACCTCAAGAGGCTGATTGAAAGAATACCAACTCTAGATTTTGCATCGTTCATTTATTTTACATGGGAACTGTCGTTCAGTCTGAATTTTGTCCCTCAGAGGTCTCTTCCTTTACTCTTAATCAGCTCCTCGTGTTTACTGTATAGTGATTCAGTTTGGGGCTGATGTGCCAGTGTGTGCTGTTTGAGCAAGATCCAAGATGGTAAAAGCGGTGAAAGTTGATTTGATTTACAGTGTCTGGTGGGAGTTTGAGTTGATTTGGAGTCTCTAATCAGGACTTTGGTGCTGTTGGCTAGGGGTTCAGGGATGATCGGGTTGAGATGCAGGATTCTGGTTTGCATTCTGGTGTAAGGATATGTTTTAGGATGGAAACTTTAAAGCACTTTTATAAGTCACTCTGGATAAGAGCATATGCCAAATGCCTAAATATAAATGTAATATGGTTATTTTCATTGATTTATTTCCCTGTATGACTGAGTATAAATATATATGATATATATAATATATAATTAATATATAAAATATATATATATAATATATACGATAATAATATATATAAATTATATATATATATATATATATATCCAGGGTGGAAGAGGCTATTAGACTGGTCCAGTTTCTCAATGTAGTTGTGTGCAAATTCAAGGCTTGAACTTGAGTTATTTTATTTTATCGTGGAGTGTGACCAGCAGACCTAGTTTGTTTATTGATAAAAGTTAGTACACTGACTTCAATGTCTGCAGTCTGTATATAGCTTGTGTTGGTGGATGAAGCCTTCTTCCTTTTATTAGGGTTGAGAACGCGTGAAGATCTGATCGTTTATCCAGTATGTGGTTTTATTTGCTGAATTATTAATAGTTAGCTATTGACCAGTCTAGAAAGAGTTCAAACAAAAGTGTTCCCAAAAAGTCATTTTTTGATGAAACTATCTCACGGGATTCCCCAGGATCCAGTCACCTGGATTGACTGATGTTTATTTCTTAAAGTAATGATGGATTGTCTTTTCGCTTTCCTCAACTGAGTGTTTCTTGTCATAATATGGACTCATGCAGTAGTTGTAGTAGCAATAATAATACTATTGACCCTGTACCCACCGTTCATCTGCACCAAACAACTGATGGTCTAAAGCACATTAAAAAGGCAAGACATGTCACCAAATTAACTCTTGCCCAGGCAGCTATTAAGTGAAAACCATTAAATGTGACCTCTGGAACCTGATGAGAGAATACCATGAGTGTACCAAAGCAGCATATTAGTTAACACATGAAACATTAACACTTTTTCATTTACTACATAATTCCATATGTTTGGATGTCTTTAGTATTAATGTACAATGTTCAAAATAATAAAAAATTATGAAAACCACTAAATGAGAATTTGTCCATATTTTGACTCAGTGTGTGTGTGTGTGTGTGTGTGTGTGTGTGTGTGTGTATACACATACAGTATATAGCGGTACAAGAGCTAATTAAACCAAATAAAATCCTAACTGAGTCATGTGCTTACAGGTTGCAACCCGACACACTAACACCATGTGCCGTGGCGAGATGTATTAAAGAGCAATTGCACAGTGTGTTTAACACTCTGAGCTGTGAGATTAGCCTGGAGAAGTCTGTGTGTGTAATTAGTGTGCTGAACGCAGACCGCAGCGATGAGCAGAGCCGGGCCTGTGTCTCAAATCACACACGGCACTGTGAGAAGAGCTGCACTGCGCGTGTGATAGATGCTGACATGCCCCATCATGCACTGTGGACCAGAATTGGAGGGGCATGTATGAGGTGAAGGACAGAATCACCATGGTTACCGAGAGTGTTGTTTGTGTTTATAATGTTATGATGCAGAGAGAACAAAAGCAATCGCTCGGTGGTGTGTGTGTGTGTGTGTGTGTGTGTGTGAAAGCTGACAGCTCTGTAGACGCGTGTGTAGCTGTAGGGAGAGGCGGTGATGGTGGATGTTCACTTTAACATGTCTAACTTTACTGCAGGGGAAACTCTCAACATGTCCCACTTACATCTGTCTGTCTGCCTTTGTATCCATCTCTTTTGCCTCTCTCTCTCTTCTCTCTCTCTCTCTCTCTCTCTCTATGTCTCTGTGGTTGTCTCTTTTTGTGTGTCTGTTTTCTTGACTGTCTCTCAGTTTCTTGCTTTGCCTCTTTTTTGCCTTTCCCTAACCATTTTCTCTGTCTCTTATACTATCCTGTCCTTTCTTCCCCTTTCTCACGCTTTCCTATCTCCTTCTTTCAGTCTCATTTTTCTTCTCCCTATATCATTTTTTCGATTTGTAATGTTCTCTCTTCCCCCTTGCTTCGTATTAATTCCCGTTCTCTTTCCCGGTCTTCATTAGTCTCTCTTCTTGTTCTTCCTTCATTTACTCCTTTCTTTCTGCTTTCCCCCTCATCTCATCTCCCTCCTCCTTCTCTTTCTCTCCCTTCGTCTCTGTCTCAGTTCCACCCACGATAACTGATAAACTGAGACAATCTCTGTTTCCACTGAACCCTTTTGCAGTTATAACGCTGTTTTTTGCAGCTCTCACTTCCTCTAGGCAACGTCTTCTAACATTCCCAGGCGTGTGTGTGTGTGTGTGTGTGTGTGTGTGTGTGTGTGTGTGTGGTGACATTCTCTCACAGTGCATTATCAGCTTACCTTACCTCTCATTCATGGTCTTTGCTGACTTGTCTTTTATTCATCACTTCATCTTCCTCCTAAGGGATCACAATGACACACTGGCTCCACCCCTGGTCCTGAGCAGGCATCTCCCATAATCATATCATATTTATAATCACAAATAAAAGAATGGTTTTGTCTGTACATTGGTTAGAACTTGCTCTTTTAATTATATATTAAAATTCATACATTAGAAAACCAGAAACCAGAATCTCAGAAAAATTTTCTGCTGATGTCTGAGTCTGTCTGGTCTTCTTGTCTGCCAGATCTTGTACAGCCATTACATGCAAATGGCCATCGCCTTCAGTATTTGCCTGAAGTTAAATCTGCACCATAAATGAAATCTAAAGGAGCAGATTATGTCACAGCAACTATCGCCCTTTTTGGATGCCTTTTACCTTGAGGTGAGCATGGCTATATGCTATATGCAGAGCCAATCAGCACAATTGTTTACCGTAAATACACAGAGTATGTGTGCGACACAGAAACAACCATAATCCCCTACGAGCCACCAGAATATTCACAAAACACAAATGAAGCAGCAACACAGCATGGCTTAATCCAAAAAAAGGAAAGTGGACTATAAAAACTGAATCTTCAAAAATGAATGGACAGATCGACGTTGGTTGTTGGAATGTTGATTGTTTTCTGCTCAAGTTTAAAACCAGTTTTTCTCATATGCTGACCAAAACCTACTAGTGGTCCCAAGGTCAAGGTGTAAACAATGCTTTTGCAGTGTCTGGTCCTAAACTCTGGAACACCTTTCCACAGGAGGTCTGTGATACGACTGAACTGCCTCTGTTTAATGCAAAACTGAAAACCCATTCATTTAAAGTGGCTTTTGGTATTTAATGGTTTTATATGTTTTGTTTTGTATATTTTATTGCCATTTTATTGTCATTTAATTTAAAGCTGTGCAGCACTTTAGTTCAACTATATAAATAAAAGTGGATTGATTGACCGTGTCTCTAATAACAAGCAGTGATGTGAAGTGCCACTATAAGCTCAAACATGGGTTGCTATAGCAAACATTCCATGATGAGTAAAAGTGATGTTATAAGCAATTACTGTATGTGTCGACTTTAAACCTAAAAACCATTAAAAAAAAAAAAATCACTTATTTATGCTGTTACATACGTAGTGTGAAAAGAATAAACTAACCACACACACACCACACACACACCAAACACCAACACACACCACACAACACACACACCACACACACTGAACATTAAGGGAGGTAGCCTACAGGGAGTAAGCCTGATGAAGAACACTTACAAGGCCAAAAGGTTTCAGTGGAAACAGCTTCTGTCTGAGTTTATCAGTCCTAGTGGGTGGAAAAGAGAGAGAGAGAGAGAGAGAGAGAGAGGTTGTGGAGGGAGGAGAGAAGGAGAAAGATAAAGAAGGAGAGATATGGAGGGTGAGAAGGCCAGAGAGAGGGAGGTAGAAACAAGGACACAGTAAAGGATATAGAGAAGGAAATTTGAGGAGGTGAACAGAAAGAACATATCACTCTGTTTGTCTGTCCGTGATGAGTAATAAAGGCAGTAGCCGTGCTGGAATACAGTAATAAATACACACACAGTAAAAGTACAGATTCTTCAAAGACTCTCTCTAAAGGCAATTTTCAAGTGACTTATTGTTTTGTTGTTTGTTAGTTTCCATGTTGTTGTTTCAGCTCAAAGGGCGAAATTTGGGTTCTACATAGGTGTCTTGCGAGATTTCCACCTGTGTAGGAGACGTCGAGGATAATAAGTGTCCCCTGACACCGTCGAAAACAAAATGCTCTACAAATCCCACCTGATGCATGAATTCATTTATCAATTAATCCCCCCCCCACCCCACCCACCCCCCCCCCCGCCGCTAAGTAAATCTATGTTCATCCTACAGTTGGCACATTTTAAAATAACCATGAAAAATGAAACCTGGTAAAGGACACGGCTTATGATGCAGTCATAGCAGTCAGGGGTCATATGCTGAAACATTAGGCCTCCATTATTTCTTTGAACTCTTTTGTGATCAGAAACTGATTCATAAGCTGGAAATGGAAGTTTTAAAAGCGTCTGACTCAAAATCCATCTCAGCCTGGGACGATCTGCTCATAACCCAACCAGTCATACAGTATGTTTCAAGCTTCAGGATTGTTTAGGGTTTTATCGCATCGGCAGGGTTTTCAATGTTTTAACACTGTTTGTAACCTTTAGCGCCAGATTGTTAAAATGGAGTTATCAGGTTACTGTTTGTATGTTTTTTTTCATTCTGAGAAAGTGTACAGTATCTGGTGAGAGCTAAACTACTTGAAAAAATACTTACTAGCTATTTACAGAAGACTTAAATGACAGAACTTGGAAAATCATATGGAACACATACAGTATTAAGGCCATTTCTAGGTATAAGTGGCACAATCATCCCTAACCCGTCAATTATGATGTAATGTTTGGTTATGATGGTTATGAGCCTCCAGGATGTACAGTGCAGTGAAAAAGTATTTGCCTGATTTTTTTTTTCATACTTGTCACACTTAAATGATTTTGGTTTGATTAAATTTTTCACATCGTTGTGAAGGAATTTTGGCCCATTCTTCTTTGCAGAATTGTTTTAATTCAGGATTTACTCTGGTTATCTTTGTATAATATTAAAATTAGTTTGATTATCAGGATGTCAGGAAGCCAGAAAGGGGACAAATGCATTTTTTATTAATTTTTTTTTTTTTTTACAGTAGTGTACTGTTCATATAAGGAAAACAACATAGACACAATGTGATATACAGTAGAGCATCTCCTCTAATGATGCTGCATGAACAGAAGATCTCAAAAAGGTGAAACCATAGATTATTCATTGTGGTTGGCTAGAATTATTTATGTGTACAAAACTATGAAACAATCTACAATACTATATTTTTTGCCCTTGTCAGAGCAGGGCTTAATGCAGTATTTGTACCCTCTGTAATTCTCTCAGCAACTTCACTTGGAGCCTGGACTACTTCTAAATCCCTGCATGTTTAACCTTACTTCCTGTTTCCACCAACAAATTGCACCAATTTTCAACAATACAGCTTGAAAGAATTGCAATTGAAGACACAGCTAAAAGGACACATTTTGGAAAGTATGGTGTCGATTTTGTATCAATTGCTTCAAACTTCAATAATGAAACAAAGTTCAGAGATGATGATTTACGTTGCCAATATTAATCCCAGACTGTCTGAGACTGAGTCCATGTAAAAGCACTGAGATCAGCAGATCATTTACAGAAGGAAATTACTCAGCATCGTCCTGATTTACATTATCATAAAGTTTACCTCTATCTTTATAAGCTCCATACCCTCGTCACAGCAACAGTCAGCTCCATACTTTCATTTCATCTAAATCAAAGCTTGGCTTAGTTATGTTGGGACAAGGCGAAAACAATGGAAAAGGATTTGATTCCTTTTACAGGAAAGTAACCAGGAGTTTCACTCACACGACACACACCCAGCACAACACACACACAGCACTACAACAGCACACACCACACAACACACACACAGCACCACACACATACACAATATGGTCAGGGAAAGTTAGAATGCCAGAATGGGACTTTTTAAGTACCTGGTTTCTATTTAACTTCAAACAGCAGACAGAGACAGACGGACTTGGAGGCACACAACTAGAAGTAAACATCAGAAGTAAAAGAGTGTTCACACACTCACTGCACGCGAGTCACCAGTCCACCGTCTATACAGGGTCTCTAAAAAGAATGAGCATCTGCTGTTATGTGATATTCTGTTTATTCTGCAGCCTGGTTAATGTTTTATCCATTTAAGGCAGAATCCAGTCGAATCCAAATCACTGCAATATAATATAGTACAGTACATTGTAGCATCCTATAATACAACATAGTGAAGTGTTGTGTAGTATAGTACAGTACAGTCTAATATAGTGCAGTACAGTGTAGCATGGCACAGTACAATATGGTGCATAGTGCATTGTAGTTCGGTGTAGTGTAATGTAGTGTAGTGCGGTGTAGTATAGTGTAGTGTAGTGTAATGTAGTGATCGGCTGTAGATGTGTAGTGTAGTTAGTTGTAGTAGGTAGTTGTAATGAGTGTAAGTGCGGTGTAGTATAGTGTAGTGTAGTGTAGTGTAGTGTAATGTAGTGTAGTGTAATGTAGTGTAGTGCGGTGTAGTATAGTGTAGTGTAGTGTAGTGTAACGTAGTGTAGTGTAGTGTAGTATAGTGTAGTGTAGTATAGTGTAGTGTAGTTTAATGTAGTGTAGTGCGGTGTAGTATAGTGTAGTGTAGTGTAGTGTAATGTAGTGTAGTGCGGTGTAGTATAGTGTAGTGTAGTGTAGTGTAGTATAGTGTAGTGTAGTGTAATGTAGTGTAGTGCGGTGTAGTATAGTGTAGTATAGTGTAGTGCGGTGTAGTATAGTGTAGTGTAGTGTAGTGTAAATGAGTGTAGGCGGTGAGTAAAGTGTAGTGTAAGGTATGTAGTGCGGTGTAAGTAGTGTAGTGTAGTGTAAGTGAATTAGTGTAGTGCCATGTATATAGTAGTAGGAGTGTAATGTAGTTAAGTGTAGTAGTTAAATAGGTAGTGTAAGCCGGTGAGTGGTAATGTATGAGTGCGTGTATGAATGGAGTGCGGTGGAGATAGTGTAGTGTAGTGTAATGTAGTGTAGTATGTTATGTATGTGTATGTAATGTAGTGTACTATAGGTCAGTTAGTGTAATGTAGTGTAGTGCTGTGTATAAGTGTAGTGTATGTGTATGTAATGTAAGTGTAGTGCGGTTAGTAATAGTGTGTGTATGCGGTGAGTATAAGTTGTAGTGTAGTGTATTAGTGTAGTGATGGTAAGTGAGTATAGTTGTAGTGTAGTGTAATGTAGTGTAGTCGCAGTTAGTATAGTGAGTGTAGGTATATAGTGTGAGTTGTAGTGTAAAATGTAGTGTAGTGCGGTGTGTAAGGTGTTAAGTATAGTGTAGGTGTAGTGTAGTGTAGTGCGGTGTAGTATAGTGTGTGTGTGAGAAGTGTAGTTCGTGTAGTGGTAGATGTAGTGTAGTGCGGTGTAGTGTAGTGGATGAGTGTAGTATAAATGTAGTGAGTGTAGTGTAGTGAGTGCGGTGTTAGTATACGTGTAGTGTAAGTGAGTGTAGGGCGGTGGTAGTATAATGTAGTGTAGTGAGTGTAATTAGTGAGTGCGGTGTAGTAAGTGAGTGTAAGTAGTGTAGAATGTAGTGTAGGCGGGTAGTAACGATGTAGGTAGGTAGTGTAGTGTAAGTAGTGTAGTGGCGTTATATAGTGTAGTGATGTAGTGTAAGTAGTGTAGGTAGTAATAGTGTAGTGTAGTGTGAGTGTAAGTGCGGTGTAGATAATTAGTGTAGTGTAGTGTAGTGTAATGTAGTGTAGTGTAAGTATAGTTAGTGTAGTGTATGTAGTGATGAGTGTAGTAGTGGTGGTAGTATAGTGTAGTGTAGTGTTAAGGTAAATGTAGTGTAGTGCGGTGTAGTATAGGTGAGTGTAGTGAGTCCAGAATGTAGGTATAGGATTGCAAACAGGCAGGCATATAGTATATATATGTACATAGCACAGCACACAGCATAGTATAATTATAGTATAGTATAAGTATAGTCAAGGTGGACAAGTACGAATACACTACCGCTTACTGTAATTGAGATAAGTTTGTGTCTTCTACTTTGAAGAAGTTTTTTAAATTTTACTTTTACTTAAGTATGTTTTTTTTTGAAGTATTGTAATTCGCTACATTTTAAATCATATGTGCTGCGTAAAAAAATGAATGAAAATGCAAAAAAATATTCTGCTTTGTATAAATTGCGCGCGTGTGTGTCGTGTCCTGGTGGCGCCGCTCAGACTCCACTCCAGGTTTTCTGACTGTCCCACCGGCATCTACCTGACCTTCCACACGGCCGCCGCGCCCTGAGTGACGTCATCAACCAACCATATATAAACCGGAGAGAGACGCCGGAAAGAGGAGAGAGATTGTGATTCTGGCGTTTTTACTTTTTGCCTCCCATTGATTATTGCTTCGGCTGGTCTTTGTATATATTTGTAGATAATTTCACTGTATGTTTGTGCACTCAGAAGTAGTAGGGGCTGGCTGCCATTTATTTTGGGAAGAGGGAATTTATTCACTGTTTTTGGTTTAGGAAGTCAGGGAAGATACCTGGATTTTTTTTTTTTTTTTTTTTGCAGGTAATCTAGCTACTAAATATAAATACCATTTAGTTTATTATTTTGGCCTGGGTCCACCTGAATCTGATCCTCCTGTGTGTGTGTGTGTGTGTGTGTTGTAAAGCAACACAAACCTCATTATTTCATCAGTTAATGACTGGATCTAGTTCTTTCTGCCATATACCACCATTTCCATACAGTTTAAAATAGAACCCTGAACCATTCTTTTGCTATTCGGCCGACACCAGACTGGGACGTGACGCCATATTTAAGTGACCACTTTGATTTTCAAGCACAAGAAAGACAAGGTGTTCCTTCAGTTAAAAACAACTAGTTTAGATTTATATCTGCTCATCTTTTTTGAACTACACAAGAATGCCTCATCCAACCCCTGCTGTTAAAAAAAAAACTTTTACTCTGAGTAAATTTTTTATGAGCTACTTTTTACTTTTACTTGAGTAACTTTACTTGTACCTCAGTAAAATTTCACTGAAGTAACAGTACTTTTACTTGGGTACAAACTTTTAGTACTCTTTCCACCTCTGAGTATAGTATAGTGCAATCTCTTTTATTTCTGAACATGAAGGCAACCAAGTAAAATTCCCAGTATTATCCCCGCTGTATACAGGAGCATTAACACCAAAGAGCCCTCATTGTTAGGGGACAAAGTTTTCCCCTTCTGAAACAGTCCTTTCAGGCCGAGAGATGTATGTGTGAGATAACATGTCAAAGATGTGTGTGAGCATTTAATGTGACCGATTTATGAGTCCACACAGACCTTTGACCAGTGGGCTTATATATGCAGTCTTTGATAAATCAACTCAGTAACGTACCATTAACTATATTAATGATAATGTTTTATGACTTTTTACTGGCATATTAATGTAATAAAAAATACAGATTACTATACAGCATTGAGTAATAAAATACGCTGCTTCTAGTCTGTCTAAAACAACATAAATGTGTTATAATCGCAGCACAAATTAATGTAGTCGTGCTGATATGCTCTCCTTCCTAATGCATCATCCTGTTATTCTTTCTATAGTATCAGTTCCTGTGCAGGCACTTGTACTGTATAGCAGATGTGCCACATAAACAGACCTTAATAAGTAAGTAATCATTAATATGAGGAAGGTTTCTGTGAGAAATGAACCATTCCTACATTTCACCCCAGCAACAAAACGGCTAGCAGCTAGCTTAATTCAGAAACATAATAAGATGAAATTATTGAGAGCTAAGGTGTAAGTGGTGTCTGCATTGTTTTTCTGCCTCGTCAGCTACAAACCTGTTAGCAAAGTGCTAATCATCCGGTGTTAGCACAATGCTTATCAGCTTGCTTGTGGGCTTGTGGTGAACACGTCAGCGGCATGAAGGCCTTGAGCTGATGATGCAAGGGTTTATTTCTGTCCCCTTGCCTGACCACACGCATCAACAGCAGCTCCAGAGACATGAGTGCTGTCGTTGTGTAGGACAAAGTGGACAAGCAAAGTGGAGGAGTGACTCAGGGGCAGTGCTGCGACCTTTTCACATTCCCCTTGACATCTTTTTCTCTAACTGACGGCCTGTTTGTATGTTTTTGGTTAAACCTCGTGCTCTGTACAGTTGACCTGGTTGACCCAGGTCATCTGTTTAAGCTTCACAGAAATAGAACAACATGAGCTAACATGAGGATCATGATTATGCTGCTCTGTATGGAAAGCGTGACTGTTGAAATCAAAGAACAATGAAACTATACCTCATATTCAACGAACACTTATCATGTTGAAAACATTTATATTTCACCTGGTGCTTATACATTGTTTTATAATGTTTTATAATTGTTAATGTATTTTTCCTACATTAACGTCATCTCTGGAGACAAGCATAGTTAATTGATTTTACTAAATGTTTACTTTGTTTACTTCTTTATGTATATACATCAGTATACTTTGAGGTTTTAGTCTGAGAGGAAAAAAGCAATGAACATATATAAATAGTTATAGAGAGCTAGATAAAAAAATATCAATATAATTAGTTATTCCCATCCACTAGACAGTTTATTAGGAACACATGTACTCCTGCTTATTTACACAATTATACAATTATCTAATCAACAGGCGCTTACAGATCAAGAGCTTCAGGCTATTCAAGGGAGTATCTCTGGGTTCAACACTTGGGGGTTCAACCAAAAGAAACCCAAACAACACCGTACTTTATATATCTCAACTTGTCCAGTTGAATAGGAATTATTATTTTATATTAAAGCACCAAATTTGTAATGTATCGGTTTGTTGATTCAATATTGCAAAATATGCAAAAATCATAAAATTGTTGGTTGTTCTTCAAGTCTTCTGTTCTCATTGCTTGTGCACTTGCTGTTGCTCTGGCCTGCACCAGACCAAATGGTCTCCATTGGCTTCCACGGTCCCTAGTTGGACTACAGAGGTTCCTAAGTGGATGGATGGATGGATATTATATCTGGTGGTTGAACAGGCTGGTTTTGATTTTGGAGGAGGTCAAGTCATAAGCTACCTCTACCTCTAATATGGTGCCAGCTTGATTATTTCAAAAAGTGATGATCTCCCAAGATCTTCTCACCCAACTGCCCTTGGAGTTACACCGAGTGGTGTGGGAAAACAAAAAGCTCCACAAAGCAGCAGTTTAAATAAACAGAGCTTAGACCTGAATGGCCAGACTTGTTTGCTCGAGTAGTTCAGAGAAGCACTCTGTACAGCTGTGGTGAGCAGAAAAGCATCTCAGAACACATAGTGCACCAATCATTATGGTGGATGCACAGCAACTGCTAGAGAATACATTGGGATGCACCTCTGTCAGCCGGGAAGAGGACTCTGAATCTACACTGGAAACTGAAACTAGACTGTCTAGAATTGGAGCATAGGGAGTGGATGTAAACTCCAGAGGCTGTAGTGTGGGAAAGTCCCAGGAAATCAGCTGTTTCTGAAATATAAGATCAAATCAAATCAACATACATGCCACAACTCTAGTCATGAATATACAGTACATCACGAACAAAACATTTATATTATATACTATAATAATATATATAATATAATATAATATATATATATATAATAATATATATAAGATCTGATTTAAATAGGAGTAATTAAGAAGACACAGGTCCATTATATCAGTGATGATTATTATAAACAATCCTTATGGCAATGCAATGTCTGAAGGCAGATGAGTGCCAAATGAGACACGCCTAACATGACTTTGTCTCACTGCTCGTTCTTAACAGTTTTCTGTCATCTCCCATCTTTTAAATGACTTCATAGGTATATTTATCATGGAAACCCAGCCAGGCGCGTAAATAATCCCTAATATGATTAGAGATAATCCCCTCTCTGTCTGTTTGTCGGTGGTTCATTTTCCTGGCCTCCAGCTCTTCGTGTCTTTCTGCTGACAAGAGGGGAAAAAAAAGTGTTGACAATCCCGCATTCACCTCCTTCTCTATCGCTCCACTTTTCATTCCTGCTGACTGCAGTAAAAGTCTGGAAGACAGTGAGGGTCATCCAGAAGATCCCTGACACTATGAGTCATGAAGCATGCGGCCAAGCAGGGGCCCATCTTTCTGTCAAGCATGGCGGCATACGAGATATGGACACACAATAACAAGGTCATGACTGTACAGTATGTGTGTGTGTGGAGAAGGCGTATACAATAGGCGGTCTGTGTGAAGGCGCTAAACAACACGTGCAGCAGCAGCGGCAGTGCTGTTAGGACCTGTCTGAGAGCAGGACGGAGGATTCACACACTCTGTAAGCAGACAGGAACTGCCGCGACCTGCATGAGCTGTTTTAAGTAAGGCAACATGAATGCGTCTGTGTATATTGTGAATGTCTGGCTCCACAGTCTGCTGCTTTTATAAGTATTTATGCAAAGTGGAACAGTAAGCTGTACTCCAGGACAAAATGAAGTAGCTTTAATTTATCTTCATATGTGATTCATTTTTAAAAAAAATCTGTTTTACTTTTCTTTAATTCATTTCACAGTGAAACGCATCCTTACCCATGAATTGCACATTACAGAATATATATATATATATATATATATAAAATCCAAAAGTTCCATTCTTTCTCTTACACCTGAACACTTTCTCTATATGAAATATTTGTAATATTCTACGCATCATTTTTTTTTTTTTTTCAACAGCATGCTGCATCAATTGAATTCCCTGAAGGTCACAGGAAAAAGAACTTCATTCTTATCAAAAGGGAGATGCACCAAAACAAAATGCGTTAGCATTCATATACTCTACCAGTCAAAAGTTTGGACACATCTTCTAATTCCGTTCTGAGTATTCCCTGATGTTTATTTAATTCTACACTGTAAAACTCTACTAAAGGCTTCTGAAATATGTAATAAGCTCTTTTAAACAGTTGATATTGAGATGTATCTGCTACTTACAGGTGTGCAAGTACTGTAAGTAATCTGAGGTGCTGGTTGTTAACTGGTGATTTCTGAGGCTGGTGACTCTAAATGAGTCGACTTGGGTAAGTTTTGGCCTTACTTTCCTGGGAAGGTCTTCATGAGAGACAGTTTCATCATGGAGCTTGATGGGTTTTGCAAATGCACGTGACACAATACTGTTCTTGCAAGAACTGATTGATAACAGCTGACATTCGTGTCTTCGTGTCTTGGGATATGACACAAGCCTCCCATTTTACTTGGGCTCGGGAGTGTGTGGCAGGTGAGAAACCTACCATACCACTTAGCACCTATGATATATTATTATCCTTCTACTAAAATATCCTATTAGCATTGACTATCACGAATTGATTGAGCTTTTAGTCGATTCATGTAAAAAAAAAACCTTCATGTGCGTAGTCCTTTAGGTAATTTAGTAAAAAGTGTTGATTATTCCTCTCATCACCACATTAAAAACAAGTTTTTTCCCCCCCTCCCCCACCAGCCAGTTTTCCCCATCATATGACAGGTACAAACTGGGGAGCATGAAGGCTGTCACACTGTCACCTACTAAAGATATTCAAGCTGTTAAAGTAGCATCACAGAGTGATTTAACACTCTCGACAGATAGCGCAGTGCTAATGTATCTGCTTTCTACTGCAAACATCATCATAATCATCGTCTGTACAGTGTTATCCTGTATACAGTGGCGCAGGGGAACCGTAGCCTATCCCAGAATAATTAGGGCACGAGGCAGGGTTCACTCTGGATGGGTTACCAACCAATCACATGGCACACACACACACACATACACATTCATTCATACACTATGGCAAATTTGGGAACACCAATTATCCTAATATAACCCGGACCCTGGTGGTGCAAGGTGACAGTGCTAACCACTAAGCAACCATGTGCCTCTTCTGCACCGGAACATGAGCACGGGAATAGCCATAATGTTCTTATGATTGGCCGGGAGGGAGAGTGCGACCCTCCTACACAGATAACTATCAAATGCTGTTCATCTAAAGCCACCATATTATCTTTCTATCATTTTCTAGTCAATTTTTTTTTATTTTTTTTACTGCAGATCTTTCTTAACCTCTGGCCACGTGACCAATTATCCCACACCTCATCCCAAGTGGGATACGCTACAATATATACAATATACCCGATTTATTTGTTCATATTTGGGGCGCCCTTTGGGCTAAGAGAAATGAATGAGTATATTAAATGTTTAGTATTACTTATTTGCCTAAGAAGATTCTCCTGATGTTATACGCGCGTGTTCTGTCTGTGCTATTTCTAATCGCTATCATGCTGCTGCATCTTTACTGAAAAACCCACATCAGATTTCACAGTAGTTTAACACTTTGATCCTGCTGTGTCCCTTTTAGTATTCTGTTGCAACAATGATGAACACCCACATAGTGTACTCTTCAGTAGCCTTCAACAT
>QNUK01000038.1:2008588-2021088 GCA_013621035.1 Clarias magur
GCTGTACCACTCGTCTCAGGCGGACGTCGGCTCTCTGAAGCTGGCCTCTCCGGAGCTGGAGCGACTGATCATCCAGAACAGTAACGGGGTCCTGACCAGCCCGACGCCGCCGGGTCAGTACCACCTGTACGGCCACCGCGCCATCACCGACGAGCAGGAGGGCTTCGCCGAGGGCTTCGTGAAGGCGCTGGACGAGCTGCACAAGATGAACCAGCCCCCGCCCAACGTGTCGATCGGCGCGGGCGGGGTGACGACGTGCTCGGTGGCTGCTCCCTCGGCGTTCGGCTCCGCCCTGCAGCCAGACGCGCCTCCGGTCTACACCACGCTCAACCCTTACTGCCCGAGCCTGGTCGCGTCCACCACGACAGCGTCCTCGAGCTACCCGTCAGCCACCATCAGCTACCACGCCGACGCGTCCACGCACGCGTACCCGAGCGCTCTCGCCGGAGGCGTGCATCCCGCGCAGCGCTTCGTGGCGCTCAAAGAGGAGCCGCAGACGGTGCCGGACATGCACAGCAGCGACGGCTCGCCGCCCGTCTCTCCCATCGACATGGAGAGCCAGGAGCGCATCAAGGCGGAGCGCAAGCGCCTGAGGAACCGACTCGCCGCCACCAAGTGCCGCCGGCGCAAGCTGGAGCGCATCGCGCGCCTCGAGGACCGCGTCAAGGTGCTCAAGTCGGACAACGCCGGCCTCTCGAGCACCGCGTCGCTCCTGCGCGAACAGGTGGCGCAGCTCAAGCAGAAGGTCCTGCGGCACGTCAGCAGCGGCTGTCAGCTCATGCTCACCAGCAAGATGGAGGCTTTCTGAGACCAGAAGAGCCACACACATGCACACAACCGACACACCGACACGCATCCTTTATTCACTAACACTCAAAACACTGGAAAGATTGTCAGTGGGCATTCGTGATCGCCTCTGAATGGACCTTTATGACATTCTGCAAAGAAACAAACAAAACACGGTACTTCCGTTTGCGGTTGCCGGACACCGTTCACTAGATCGCCGTGAAGTGAGGCGACTGAGAAAGAAGAAACACATGAGCCAAGTAGGCTGCAGAGACTTGAATGTGTGTGAGAGAGGGAGAGAGAGAAAGAAAGAGAGCAGGCCAGTAATGCCTACTTCATGCCAATAACGTTGTTTTTTAATGTTATGATGATCAAAAGGGAGATTTGTATGTATGTATGACGTCATCTGATACCCTGATACTGTCATTTCTATATGTGTAAATTATTGTTTGTTTTACAGTCGGGTTGATCCTGACTTAACAATGTCTGATGTTTACAATGTTCTTTTTTTATTTGTTGTTTATTTAAGTAAAAAAAAAAAACAACTTTTGAAATATACATCTGGAGTTGTTTGGCTTCTTCTTTCACACTAATGAACCTTGACCTAGAAGAAATGAAACTTTATTACAGACCTGATTTAAAAGCATTCTCTTTACTGCATTTCCATCAACAGCCCAGCTGGGGTTTTTCCACATTTCATGCTTGTTGTTTTTGTTTCTACACATGAGACTCGCCCCGGTTATTGATCGAGCCAGAGTTTGGGCGTTAAAGGTCTTTCCTATCTACGTCAGCCAGCATGTCCGTATATGGGCATTTTTAATTCTTCCTACGTCACAGCTGGGAAGTGGTGTTTGCGCGAAAATCCGCCGCCCACATTCTGCTGCTGCTGCTGCTGCTTGGTTTCATTTCTGTCCAAGAAGTGTACAAGCGAGGATTAGAGCAGTGTAGGGGGGCTGGAAAACGCAGAATCTCAACCATTTTCCACCAAAACATCACATCAGTGGGTTTTTATTTAAAAATAGCATATTATTTTCACTTGGTGGGGGAAGTGTGCAAACGGAATCATTTTTACCTGTTTACACCTATTAGGCAAATACCCACCACGAAAACATGCTTTAAAAACTAAAGAAGCACTACTCTGTACTTTTCCTTGACACTGTAGCAGAAGTTGTAAGCATGCGCATCTTCAAATGTATACATTAACTATATATATATATATATATATATATATATATATACACACACACACACACACACAGTTCAGGAAAAAAATCGCATGATGTATATTTCTATATATTATTATTTTTATTATTTTCATAATATCATATGTATCAATATATAACATATGGCAATACATTTAGTATTAAAATATTGAAATATTTATACAGATTTTTCTTTTCCTTGAGTGTATAAATCTCTTTGACTGACTGTAGACACACAGACAGGCAGACAGAGAGACAGACAGACCCGATTGTCCTCATATGAGGACATGGCATTTTCTCCCATCTTCATTGTCTATTCTTCTACCAACCTCAGATAGACTGTTAGGTATAATTATTTTGTTTGAACACATTTATGAAATTCATAGTTACCACTTATAAGTAGAAACTGCACTGCACACAACAGTAGAGTCACAACAGTGGTAGATGTATATAGTAGAGTATATATATATATATATATATATATATATATATATATATAATTGTACTCTATCTACCACTGTTGTGACTTTACATGCAGATCACCATTCATTACTTTGACATAACATTATATATATATATATATATATATATATATATATATATATATATATATATATATATAAATAATGTTATGTCATAATGAATGGTTATGTCAAAGTAATGAATGGTGATCTGCATGTAGTGTCACATTTGGACCTTAAGGTTTCTTTGTATTTATAACATTTGGCAGACACCCGTATCCATAGTGACTTACATTTTATTTTTTTATCTCATTATACATTTGAACAGCTGAGGGTTAAAAGAACATGGTTGTGATTGGATTTAAGCCTGTGTCTCACTCTGATCCATAGTCCAATGCCTTAACCACTATGCTGCCCTTAGTCTTTAGCACTTAAAGTAAGGTTCACTTATGTACAGTAGGGCTATATGCACCTATCCAGGTATGATTAGATATAGATAGATAGATAGATAGATAGATAGATAGATAGATAGATAGATTAATTACAGTTTAAATATAAAATATCACATTATATACTTGTTTCAGATGATGCACATTAACCGCTCAGTATAAATGATTATAAGACTGTCCAATATTCCTTTTATTTTCTAAGAATGTAAAAGATCCAATTATGTTCCTTATGTGGCTTGTCTACATTTTGTCTTTTCATGTTACATGAAAAAAGTACAGTTTATATTTCTTATTTTAAAGTGTAAAAGGTCCAAATGGGTGCCCTTCCTATCATGACCCCAGCAGGCTTGATTCATCTTTAATCAGTGGTATTTGTGGTTAATGAATGCCATTTCATCAGAAAAATGTCACCAGATAGTCACTTTTCTTTTTGGTTTAAAAACGACATGAAGACACATTGGCATGAACACAAGAAAAAAAGGATACTGGAAATGTCATTGTTATCAGATATAAAGATGAGTCATTACATTAGTTATATTATATTACATTACATTATATTATATTATATTATATTATATTATATTATATATATATTATATTATATTATATTATATTATATTATAATGTTTATATTGCTATAGTGTGAGTCATTCTGACTATCGACGTCAACACACAAACGACTCACAATCTTTCACTTTCTCGAAGCAATGAACAAGTATTAGCAGCTACCCCACCCCCCACCTGCACTACAAGTAAAAATAAATGTTTCTTTTGAAGCGAGGAATCATCACCATCATCATCATATTTAAAATTGATGTGTAAAAAAATTATGATAAAAAAATTAACAAATTACAAAAGCATTTCACATGAATTAGGTGTGATATACTGTATGTGCGTGAAAAATGTACTGTAAATGACTAAATAATGAACTAAGCACTAACTAACTAACTAATAACTAACTACGCCTTGTACATAAAACATAAAAGTAACATGTGTGTGTGTGTGTGTGTGTGTGTGTGTGTGTGTGTGTGTGTGTGTGTGCATTTGGGGGAATACATGAGCGCCTCTGGCCGCTTCTAAAGCATCTTGGATGCTCATTGTGGGGATTTTGGTGCATGTTTGAAAGCTGACTCGTCTTTTGAAACGCAGCCGACCCCTAAGTTCTCCCTTTGTAGTGCTCGCACACCCCTCCCTTCACGGTACACCCACGCGCGCCCACGCTCCGTTTCTGAAATTCCAGAGCAGCCTGTCATTTCCCTCCACGTGCGTTTAACATCGCCGCTAAAGCCATGTGCCCTGTCCAACCCGCAACAACCCCACCCTCCCGAGCAATCTGTCACTCTCCTGCTAACCGCACTCAGATTACTGTATGTGTGCTGCAGCAGCTGTGCCACCCTCATAACTGCTGTCATATCAAATGACCCTGGCGATATACAGTATACAAGTAGTATATAACAGTAGATATTAAGAAATTGGCTGTTAACAGATTCAAGCATATTTGGCACAGAGCACAAGCACACACACACACACACACACACACACACACACACACACACACACACACACACACACACACACACACACACACACACCTGGGTTCAGGTTTTGCTCAAACCCAGCCACTAGATGCAGTCCCGGTCCCAAGCCCGGATAAAAGGACTGAGGAGGGTTGAGTCAGGAATGGCATCTGGCATAAAACTTGTGCCAAGTTGTTGTGTGGCTCAGATGGTCCGTTGTGGCGCCTCTTCACAGGGGGCGGCCAAAAGATTAACAACAACATTGTCTCATATCAGATTAAAGTTATATTGGAAAATTTTGTCATGGTCATCTGTACTGTTTTATCCTGTGTACAGGGTTGTAGTGGGCCTGGAGCGTGTCCCAGGAGATAGGCCATGACCTTAGGTACACCTTGGATGGGATGCCAAACCATTAATTCAATTCAATTCAATTCAATTTTATTTCTATAGCGCGTTTAACAATGGTCATTGTCTCAAAGCAGCTTCACAGAAATGAAAAGAAAATGAAAAGAAGACTTATGGAAATGTATATATGTGTAAGAAAAATGTGACTAGATAATGAGATTGTCCCTGATGAGCAAGCCGAGGGTGACGGCGACAGTGGCAAGGAAAAACTCCCTGAGATGGCAATAGGAAGAAACCTTGAGAGGAACCAGACTCAACAGGGAACCCATCCTCATCTGGGTGATAGCAGATAACAGAAATTGTATAACATCATGTGTGTTATGCAGATGAAAGTTCCATATAACAGAAGTTAATTTAAATTAACACAAAGTCCAGTTCAGCTCAGGGATGAGTCAGCAGGTGCAGAGGGCAGATGGGGGTCTGGATCACTGGGAGCTCAGGAGCAGCATGGGTAGCTCCAAACCAACATGAAGAAGAATCCAGCTGGAGCAGGTCCTTCTCTGGATGCCTCTGGGTCCTCGCAGGGTTCCTCTGTCTACTGAAGCTGGCACGATCTCCAGATGCCTCGGGATGGGTGGAAAAATAAAGAGCAGGTGAAAAGAATTAGCGTGGTTGCCATTCAGGATAGATGTACTGGAGTATCAGGTAAAGAAATTAATTATGCGTATGTCAGATTAAAGAGATGCGTCTTGAGTCTACTTTTAAAATGGGAAACTGTGTCTGAGCCCCGAACACTGTCAGGAAGGCTATTCCAAAGTTTTGGAGCTAAATATGAAAAAGCCCTACCTCCTTTTGTAGATTTTGATATTCTGGGAACTACCAGTAGTCCGGAGTTTTCTGATCTTAAGGAGCGTCCTGGATTGTAACGTATCAGAAGACTGGTTAGGTATGTGGGAGCTAGACCGTTTAGAGTCTTGTACGCAAGTAATGCCATTTTGTAATTAATTCTAAACTGAACAGGTAGCCAGTGCAGGGATGATAATATTGGGGTTATATGATGATATGTTCTGGATCTAGTGAGAACCCTGGCGGCTGCATTTTGGACTAACTGTAGCTTGTTAATTGAGGATGCAGGACAGCCACCCAGTAATGCATTACAGTCGTCCAGTCTGGAGGTCATGAATGCATGAACCAGCTTTTCTGCATCAGATACAGATAAAATGTTCCTAAGCTTGGCAATATTTCTAAGGTGGAAAAAGGCTGTTTTTGTGATGTTGGAGATATGATTTTCAAAGGATAAATTACAGTCTAATATCACACCCAGGTCTTTCACTGTCGAGCTGGTGGTAACAGAACATCCTTCTAAACGCAGGCTGAATTGTGAGAGCTGGTATGTACTGGTTTTTGGGCCAATAAGTAATATCTCTGTCTTATCTGAATTTAGTAAAAGAAAATTATCGGTCATCCAATCTTTTATATCTTGAATACACTCAGTTAGTCGAGACAATTTGGGTATTTCATCTGGTTTTGTGGAAATGTATAACTGAGTATCATCAGCATAACAATGGAAACTAATCCCATGTCTTCTGATGATGCTACCCAAGGGAAGCATGTATATTGAGAACAACAGAGGTCCTAAAACTGACCCTTGTGGCAGCCCATATTTCACTGGCATTACACCAGACTGTTCTCCATTCAGATCTACAAAATGGAATCGATCAGACAGGTAGGATCTAAACCATTTTAACGCCTGTCCCTGAATACCAATGTGATTTTGTAAGCGATCTATGAGAATATCATGATCTATAGTGTCGAATGCCGCACTAAGATCAAGTAAGACAAGAATTGAGATGCAGCCTTGGTCTGAAGCTAAAAACAAGTCATTTGCAATTTTAACTAGTGCAGTTTCTGTACTACGATGGGGCCTGAAACCTGACTGAAATTCCTCGAGGATATCGTTTTCCTGCAAGAATGTGCATATTTGGGCTGATACTATCTTTTCTAATATCTTTGATATAAACGGAAGGTTTGAAATCGGTCTGTAATTTATTATATCATTTGGGTCTAAATTAGATTTTTTAAGAAGAGGCTTAATAACTGCCAACTTGAAAGGTTTAGGGACGTGACCTAGACATAATGAAGAGTTGATAATGTTTAGAAGTGGCGCTCCGGTTATATTTATCACTTCTTTTAAAAGTCTAGTTGGGATTGGATCCAGCAAGCATGTTGTTGATTCAGCCGAGGTGATACGTTTGTACAGCTCTTCCTGTCCTACACCTGTAAAGCTCTGAAAATCTAATTGTGAAGCTTTAGACTGGACTGGATCATGAGATGTTGTTAGAGGTTGAATTTCCATTTTCTTCCTGATACTATCAATCTTTTCATTGAAGAAGTTCATGAAGTCTTCACTTCTAAGCTGTGATGGGATTCTCCCTGCAGGCATCTTAGGGTTTGTTAGGCTAGCCACTGTACTAAATAGGAACCTGGGATTGTTTTGGTTTCTTGCTATGAGTTGGCTCAGATGCTCGGCCCTAGCCGCTTTTAGAGCCCGTCTATAGCTGCACATACTACCTTTATACGCGATTCTAAAAACTTCTAATTTAGTTTTTCTCCATTTTCGTTCAGGGTTACGGGTTGCTCTCTTTAGGGCGCGAGTATGACTGTTGTACCATGGTGCAAGTGTTTTATCTCTGACTTTTTTTAATCTGATGGGAGCAACAGTGTCTAATGTACTGGTAAAAATAGTGCCCATGCTGCTAGTCACTTCATCTAGATCGTCTGCACTTAGGGGTCTGGTAAGAAATTGGGACAGATCCGGCAGATTACTTGTGAATTTGTCTTTAGTAGTCGGATTAATATTTCTACTGAATTGATAACGTGGGGAGGCACAGCTACGCTGTTCTACAGGTAGAATATATACTAAGAGATGATGATCTGTGATATCATCACTTTGAGGTTACACACACTCACACTCTCAATCACACAGCACGGGCAATTTGGCAACGCCAAATAGAACGCCTCATCTGCATGTTTGTGGACTGTGGGAAAAACCACAGGGAGAACATGCAACTGACCTTGCATACTTACCCTGAGGCGGGAATCGAACCCGAAGCCTGGAGGTGGGAGGCGACAGGGTGACCCACTACACCACCATTATAAAATATTGAGCTTACAAATGAAACTAGTGCCGTATCGTATTGCAGCTGATTTAATGATAGAAAGAAAAATCTAATTACCTTATGAACAGAGCCCTTATTGTATAATTCACACCCCTGCTAATAGTCTTAAGGATCCACTCTACAAGCGCACCATTCCAAAACATCTAAGGGTTGAGTTCAGTAACAAATACAAAATCAGGATAGATTTAACATTCTTAATTCAATAAACAGCAGTCTCTGAAGTCTAGCATGTTTACTTACTGGAAGCCGAAGGGTGGCTTTTATTTCGCTAATTTTATTTCTCATTTGGTGAATCTGCGATGCATTAGCAGATCTTTCCAAACCAAAGGTCAACGGGACTTTTTTTCAGGAAATCTAATTCTGCAGTTTCATCCAGCATCGCAGTTTTTCCAAGCTATAAATATCAGGAATTGTATGAATGTTTCAATCTGGCAAACGTTGCACAAGAGTCTCTTCCCTCTTTTACCTCATTACGGCGCGTATAACAAATATGGAGATTGTAAATAACTCTGGATAAGAGGATAATTACAGTATCTGTTGCAGACTTTACAATGAACACTGCCCAATTCAGTGGTACAGGTTTGCGAGCAGCTCTTCCTCCCTGCAGCATTCCTTCAGGTCCAGGTCATTAGGAAAAGTCAGCAGGGAGTTTCCAGACAGATTTAGATGTACAGCAGCTCACAAGCTGTCCACCTGACCTTTAACCTGTAACAGCTTTTTTTTTTTTTTTTTTCCCCCAGTTCACCTCTTCTTTACTGGATGACACACAAATAAAAAAAAAAAACCTCCACTTCAGACATGATGAACTTGACCACAGATCTGCAATGCTGCTCCAGTTTCCATCCACGTTCATACTGCTTTAAGGGTTTTTTTTTTTTTTTTTTTTAATTTTATTCCTTTGGAAAATTAACACACACTCCTACTTTATCTTGTACTTCGTGGGTCTTTTGCACTTTACACTACTCTCTGTTAAACTACGCACATTCGCACCCGAGAGCTCTCTGATGAGCATCTACCTTACAGGATCATGGAAATGACACACGACTGTCAGAGCTGCTGTTATGGCAAACTAATCAAGACATTCTGACCGATCAGGATCCAGAATTCAAAACCAAAATCAATGTGGCGGAAGATATGCAGCCGATGTGTGCGCGTTTGAACGCACTTCCTTTGTAGAGGAAGCAGCTGTAATTACCACTTCCTGTTTGGGTTACATCAGACATCTTTTACATCAGACAGCAGTTTCCTATATTGTAGAGGTTACTTGGTATGGTTAAAATGATGACAGACGTCAGAAGGTGGTTTTTTTTTTTCAAGCATTAGGCCTACACACACACACACACACACACACACACACACACACACACACATGCAAACATGCACACACACTGAGGGATCTTCTATGATGCAGCTGCTGACGACAGAAGGTGATGGTGGGCTCAGTCTCCCCACTCACATTCAGACCAACTGACATTCTCTCTCCACTCACCTCCGTCATGCTTTCATCCCACCTCTCTCTCTCTCCCTCTCTCTCTCTCTCTCTCTCTTTGTCTCCATTTACCTCATACTTGCTCCATCCCACCTCCATCTCACTCTCTAAATCCTACCCTTGTCCTTCCATCCCACCTTCTCTCTTAACCTCATGAATATTCCGCCCACCCGCAAAAAGACTAACAAACTCTAAGAGCTTGACGCACATTGGCACTTTTTCTGTTCTTCTGTTCTCCTCTATTTCCAGCTTTTTACATCCAGAAGTGTTGCACAGCAGCTTTATTTGTAACAGCCTCATGAACTGGAAGGTGAAACGACCAGAGATAGAAGAAAAATAGACTCCATACTGACTTTCATGAACTTTGAATTTTCATATATTCATATGTAGACCTTTTTAAACTTTTCATGCTTTGATGTGATGTGACAAGCACCAGCGATTAGGTCATTGTTTTTTTTTTTTTTTAAATGTCTGACAGTGTCAGTTTTGAGGATCCCCCCCCCATCTCCCACCTGCAGACACTGACAGTAAAGCCATGAAAATGTCAAATTTCAAAGTGCAGAACTTCCCCCAAACCTCAGATGTGTAATGTGCAGCTTTATACCAGGAACCTGCCTAGAGAGACCACATCTCACTAACATTGCATAATTATATTAGTTTTTGTGAAATCTTGAGACATTATATATGTAATGTATAGTCATGCACAGTATATTAACAATGGTGTAAATTAAAAATGGTCTTAAACATTCATATACCTACATATACCTAAGATATTTGGCTTACATGTATAAGGTATAACATATAAGGTTTTCGTTTTAACCATGTGGGTCCATGGTAATGGTGGTACAATGGTTTAGTGGTTAGCAATGTTGCCTTGAACCTCCAGGGTTCGATTCTTGTCTCTGTGTGCATGGAGTTTGCATGTTCTACCCGTGATCGGTGGTTTTCTTCGGGGTACTCTGGTTTCCTTCCACAGTCCAAAGATATGCAGTTTAGGTTAACGGGCTCAGATCTGAAATCTGTAATGTGTGAGTGGGCGTGCCCTGCGATGGATTGGCATACTGCCCAGGATGTACTCTGCTTCATACCCTAAGTCTTCTGATATAGGGCCCCCCTGCGACCCTGTTTGCTGTATAAAGTGGAACAGACAATGAGTACAGACGAAAAGTTTGGACAAACCTTCTCATTCAAAGAGGTTGAATTTGTATTATGGCAAGAAAAAAGCAGCTAAGTGAAGAAAAACGAGCGTCCATCATTACTTTAAGAAATGAAGGTCAGTCAGTCCGAAAAATTGGGAAAACTTTGAAAGTGTCCCCAAGTGCAGTCACAAAAACCATCAAGCGCTACAAAGAAACTGGCTGACATGCGGACCGGCCCAGGAAAGGAAGACCGAGAGTCGCCTCTGCTGCGGAGGATAAGTTCATCTGAGTCACCAGCCTCAGAAATCGCAGGTTAACAGCAGCTCAGATCAGAGAGCAGGTCGATGCCACACAGAGTTCTAGCAGCAGACACGTCTCTAGAACAACTGTTAAGAGGAGACTGTGTGAATCAGGCCTTCATGCTAGAAGATCTGCTAGGAAACCACCGCTAAGGACAGGCAACAAGCAGAAGAGACGCGTTTGGGCTGAAGAACACAAGAAAGAAAACTCGCTGAATGAGACTTTTGGAGACTTTTGGTCTGTATATATATATATATTGCACCACAGCCCCCCACGCACGAGGCCCAGCGGACAAAGAGCTCAAGGCGAGCAGCAACGAAAGAACTGCAACCTAACACAGCAGACGACAGCTCTGACGGGTACATGGGCCTCTAAATAGCAAAAGCCATCAAAAAGGTATTTGAAGTCTGGCATTTTCATAAAAGGTCTAAAAAATCTTTTCACTGCCTACAATAAAATGTTCCTGAAGACCAAACAGGAAAGTTTAGTTCATCTGCCCCGGGGTAGACGATCAATAATAAAAAAAAATATTCTATTCAAAAATATTAAAATAATATACATGATGGAATCAAGCTGGATCTAAAACACATTAACGTCAATTCGGCCTCCAAACTACCCAGAGTACTCCTGGGATGAACCAGACAAACTAGTCCAAGCCCTGTTGGTTGCACTATGCTAACCACAGCACCCAAAGGATCCACTGATAGATCAGTATCTTGGGTCCAGACACCACAGCACAGCCCCAGAGGCCCTGTGGAGACATGCCCTAAGGAACCAGAGGCACACACAAGGGCAACCTACACAATAATGAGCTTAACGTTTTGTGTTGTAATCTTATGGCTGATTGGTGTATATATAAAGTATGTATCCACTAACAATATTTGTTTACTTAGTACATTTGTGTGCCATTTAAACAAGGACCAATTTAATACACGACGTGGCCTTAAGAGTTAACCCACATTATACAGTGAAAATGATGATGTTACTGAGCTTTGAATAATATATTTTACATAGTGAGACACACCGCTTTTTTTTTTTAAGTGTGCAAACAGAGTCTACTGCAAAAATAGACTCTAACTAACTAAGATATATTATTACAGTATACCGGCTACAACTAGTTCGACTAGGCAGTAGAGGTACAAACTACTGGAGAGCTCCTGGAGAGGGTGGGCTGTCGCCATTGCTACCCTAATGACTTCATGATCTGTCCACAGATGATAAGTAAAGTTAACCTAAAAACATACAGAACCATGAAGGTCAAATACAACAATGACACCTGGAAGGCTATTGGGGGCAAATTGGGCATAAATTTCCCTGTAAATGCTTTTTTTCCCCATTAAGAAATTAACTATTTGTTTATTTCATATGCCAGAAGTAGATTAGAATCTGTGTTAGACATGTTTGTTATTTGAAAATCAGTGGTTTTACACTAGCTACGATGTGATTAGCTTCTACAGTACTTTAGCTACATGCAGTATGCTCATGCGCTCGAACCCCAAGCTTTAAGAATACAAATTGAATCTGCTTGTCTTAACATTGTGGTTTTTATTAGTGGAAAAATAAACGTGTGTTCTTGCATGTATTTGAGTGTGTGCGTGCGTGCGTATACTGTACGTGAGTATGTGAGGGGAGG